>CAMTDV010000008.1:46076617-46596617 GCA_947069175.1 Scalesia atractyloides
ATCGTTAAGCGTTGAGTGCTTCATATGTCGTCACACATATTAATGTCCTTGCAAGATATTAATGATCAATGATTTCATAGACGCTTTACATACCACACTTTTACATACTGGTTTTCGATACAATAACTTTCAAATGTTTTGAAGATTCATTTAATACGAACTCAACGCATGAATTTACCAACAGTATGTTGACATTTCAAACTTACATGTATTTCAGGCAACTAGTGGATCCTTGCACTTCATGAAACAAGAACCATCATGTTAAGAAAGCAATGCTTCCTTTTGGAGGATTTGGTTCACATCTCCTGCCCTTGTGCGTTACATGGAATGCAAAAACCACGATTTATTAAAACTTTATTTTTGTACAAGTCTTTTTTGTGAAACAATATTACTTGTGATGTCTTTCGAGAACAAACTTCTGACTTGTAAATGTTTTATAATCTTGGAATGAATGAACATCGTGAGTATTTTTATTCATATAGTTTGTTTACTTACATCGTATGCCATAGAAACTAATCAATTTCACATCTAGCGCTTCCGCCTATGAGCGGGTGTGACAGATTGGTATCAGAGATTCGATTGTAGTGAACCAGGATTCCGTCTTAAGTATAGTCTACAATCACTAGGATCCTCTAATGAAAACGGTTTTACAAAAACAAAGAGTTTTCAACGCATACACTATCGCAAGGTCCACTACACAAACTTATTTCAAAACAATAATGCAAGGACATTAGGTGACTTAGACTATGGGAACTAGACAGATTACATTATCAGACTATGTGTCATGGACACACTACATTAACTGACTATATGTTATAGGCACATTACATCATCAGTCTGCGAGTTATAAACACTTTAGAAGTTCAACTTATACACGATAGAAATCCTGGTTAGATGGGATTATATGTGATTACATATATATAATTTATTTATATATGTGTTGTACGGAATATTTTGCCAAGAACGAAATACCTTCGACTTCCAATTGTATTGTTACTCTGGACTCGCATTGAGAATATCGACCTCGCGTCGGAGTTTATGGCGGACATGGTTTCTAAGTGAGACCCTAAGCTCGATTTCATAGAATATGGTTGTTTTTCCCTCGGATACGGAGACACCTGACTTTGGTAGTGACAACGAGGCGGAGGTGGTAGGCTTGGACGACAACTCTATTAGTGGGACGAGATCCTTGTGGCTCATACTAATCATGATTGATGACACTCTTGTCTAAACAAAGAAGATGAAGTACCCATCTTGAAGGTTAGCCTCCATTTATTATTGTTACAAATTCCCTATATTTATATTTTGTCTCGCGCCATACTATTCCGCAAGTAATGACAACAGGTGTTGACGCGTGGACCATCACGAAGGTCCGTTTTATGTTGAAGGTATGTAGATAGTAGTATCCCCTCTCTGACTGATCGCCTGCTGTGAACGAAAGAACGCTAGGGTGACCATGCAAGGCAATTTATTATTATAGGGCCCACGTAATAACAACTAGTAGTGCATGGGAATCCTGGTGGACTCTACGGGTCAAGCTAATGATCGCTATCCGTTCAAAAATTCTTAAGTTGTTACTTGAGATTCAATTTTTCCATTCTTAGAACACTAACTAGGGTGGTTACTATAAACCCTTACAATACAGGAAGACCACACGTATCTATTCACACCTAAAATCCGATCTATATCACGAGTCAGTTGAGACTAGTCGTCTAAACAAATAAAACTGGTTAGCCACCTAGGGAGGATTTTTGTTCTTCAGCATTCTAGGATTCTTGAACATGGGTTGGTTCCTTGGTGTCTACGGCACCTTATCTTCATTATTGAAAATGGGTACAATAAACTCCATCGCTCGACATTTGTCTTATTCCAAGAGTTGGTATGGCAAGAGCCATGTTGCAACTCCCTCATTTAATTCTATTCGACATTTATAGAAATTATAACAATCTTGTTGGAGCTCCCGGAGCTCAAGGGATATCAAAGTATTTGTTACACGGGTTAGTGCGGCGAAGGATTTTCCCTACTTTGGACGATCGAAGCCTATGGAGTATGGAATACATACTATAAGGATGGAGGGGACTGGTTGGTTTCCCCTCCTCAACTTATTTCTTTTTACACTTAGAAATATGGCCAATACACACAAGAGGTACTACGCATTTTGGTTGCGGTTATTCATGTTATCATTGTTTTAGACATGTATGAATAATCCGATCTTGAGGTTTCCATAACCGATTGCATTCTTAATTCTTAGGCGCATGATAGACTATATCTATCAAAATATAAGTCTAGATTCTTTGATATTATATATCATAAATAACATGGTGCAGGAAGGAGAATCTACGCCCAAAAGGGTCAGTTAATCAATGCCCTGCTATTAAAGCCGAAACAAAGTTCTTATGGAACAACATAGGGTTGTCGAAATCGCACAACATGAGCATAATTGAGTCGACACTAGTGATGGTACATGGGGTACCGATAGTTCAAGGGGTTCAAATCCCGATGGATCGGGAACGAGTGGCAATGCCACACCCGAAGATGTGATCACACAAGGTTTTAATTCTAAGGCTTACCGGATTGTAAGCTGCGAGACCTGGTTGATAAGATAGATGCGGTAGCTTCTGTCTGCTAAATAAAGACAATGAAGTCGGTTAGTCGTGCTAGTAAATATATTCATAAGTGAATGATTAGGTAAACGAAGAGTCTCCTACTGAATGCAACATTAACTTGGTGGAATATCCAAGTACAAACTTTAGGGAGTGATACAGCGAAGAGGTTGTCATGAGAAGAAATTGAAGATCTTATGCAAGAGGAGTGTTGCTCCCTGACTAGAATCCAAGTGATGGAAACAGAATTCTGGTACTTGACCAGGATTGGACCCGATGTTGTTGGTTACACCAATCGCTTTCACGATCTCGCAAGGGTTGTTCGATACTAGGTAACACCTGAATTTAAACACATCAAGCGCTACATCTGGGGTCACCCTACCTCGATCACTCAAACAGTAACTCTCGTAGCTAGTCTCACCAAGGATGCGGTGAGAATAGGGAAATTGTCTAAGAGAGTTGCCAAGAGAAAGGAAACGCATGTTGAATCTACTGGACACGAGAAGCGAAAGTTCTCACACCTTAAGAAAGATTCGAGAGTGAGTAACAAATGGAAGAAAACTCCCGCAACGAGAGAAACGAAGGCATTTGATGCCACAAACGATGCTGGTAACTTGTAGAAGTCCTAAATGTGACAAGTGAAACTTTCAATCATGAGGGCCACTTGCAAAAGTGCCAAGGGTATAAGTATGGTGAGACCAGGCACTAAACAGAAACTAATAAGTTAGTAATACTCAAGAAAGAACAAGGATGTTTTAAATGTGGCGCGGAGGCCACTTCAAGCATGAACGTCTTAAGAATGAATCAAACTAGTGAATAAAAGTGAGGATGATTAGAAACTATGGATACCCCATGACATAGTCGAGTGTGGTTATAATTTTTTATCATATTTTAAGCACTTTTTACTCATGGATCAAACTTTAAATTTATAGAACATGATACAATACTATCACTCTACACACGTTAGGGCAAGTGCACCCAAAGTATACATAGTATAGTGATGGTAAGATACCGAGATCGTCCAAGGACACAAGAGCTTTTAATACCGGCTTATCATTAGATAAAAGTTTTAAAAGATAAAAAAACTAAGTGTAAGAACGTAAAGAAATAAATAAAAACAAATAGACAAGAAAGAATCACTTGGTACCAACTCCTCTTTTATATATCCTTTGATGATTTCTGCACTTTGGGCTTTTTAAGAGATTATCTTAGTTATAGTAGTAGGCCCCTCTTGTGATGGCGACGTTACCCTCAACCATATTGGTCCGAGTCAGCAGGGATATAGTCCCACAAGGCCGGATAAAGTTTTAACAGTAGTTCATTTATAAGGTGTTCAAGCCATTCTTACTTCCCCCGATTTGATGCTATCTGTCTCAAGGGAAGTCCTAATAAGCTTGAACCAAGTCCTCGCTGGATCTATACACTAAACGAGGCAATAACATTACCCAAACACCCTTCTAACCCCCTTCCAGGCAGTTAACACGCTTTATATTGACTGTAAAGACACGAATGAGTGAATTAATGAAACATGAAGAAATGTTTAACTAAAGTTCACTTTCAATAAAAAAAACTAGTTATTAGAGTCATTAATACATACCCAAATAAAAAGTTGCCAAAGATTGAAAATCAAAAGTAATACATAAAAGCTTTGTCTTCACCAAGTGATTGAAGAGATTTAGCCAAGCATGGCCTTTGTTTGAAAAGAACTCTAATGATCAATCTTGGATCCCAAGACTATTACACGCTCTAAAAGATGAAAGATGGATGATAGTGGTGGGTGTTGGTGTTGTAGTGGTGGTGGACTGATGGCAAGTGTGAAATAAGTGGTTTGCTAAGGGATACCTTTCTCATGAACAAAACACCTCTATTTATAGCTGGAAACAGAAGGTGACCACAACCCCGTGCCTACCTCGCATGGCCTTCATTTTCTCTCACTTCATTAAATGCAGATGTCAGATTGTGTACCAACACACCTCGTGGTGACAGGATTGTTAGTGTACTTGTTGTACTATCACAGATTCTATGAATCTTAGAGTTGACCATGGCCCATGTTTGGTTGGCACGACCCCGTGTTGGTTTGTCTTTTAATGTTGTCTTGTTTTGAAGAGAATCTTGACTGGGCACGACCCCATACCACGTTCCCGTAGCTGAGCATCTGTTATGTTATTTTTGTTGTATTGGATGTGAATGGGGTTCGGCAGGTTATGTCAGTCCTCATTCTTTGTATTTGTGATGGTTTCTGCTGTTAATTTGTTCCTTTTTATTCATTTAAGCTCTTTTGATCCTGTAATTTAAAAGTAAACAAAGAAACATGCTTTTTCCAACATTAGTACCGAAAAATGGTTGATTTTATGCCTTGTTTGAGGCAATTTATATGTTGCATTTTGCGCACATCAAATACCCCCACACTTGAATCTTTGCTTGTCCTCAAGCAAAACTCAATAATGTGGCTTACATACCCAAATGGAATTGGTAGAAGAGAAGTTTTGGGTTTATCTTTAGAGTGTCGGGAATCCAAGTTCTAAATTTATTTGGTTTACAATCTTATTCGTCATGATTTATTTAGAACACATTTTAAGAAAAAGTATTTAATTTGTGCATAACACGCCTTTCAAAATTCTATTTAATTATATACAATTTTACACACCTCACAAGTGGTTACTCAACACTCGGCTGAAGATGTTTAAGTGAAAGCGCTCGGAACCGTTGTGGAGCTTACCCCTACCATAGGCTTGACAAACAATCAAACTTCCTCCTTTGTGATGTTTAATCCTTATAAATATCAAGAGGGATTTAAAAAGGGTAGGTTTTAACTTGGGTAGCTGGTTTTGGGTAAAATGGTGAAAAGCGTAAAAAGTATAATTTTTTAAACAATTTTTGTGGGTTAGAAAAAACTTTAACCAATGTTTTTTTAAATAGCCAAAGTTCAAACTAAGCCAAACTTGTTATTTATAACCGAACTTTTTACTAAAACAAATGGTGTAATAAAAAGAAATTTTTGTGGATGTGGGTGGTTGTTTTTGCAAAAGTTTATATTTTATGGGTTTAAAAACGAAAGGGTTAAGGCTCAAAGGGGTTTAACTAGAGAAATATGAAAAGGAAAATAAAGGTTTAAAATGAAAAATGGGCTATAGTCCTAGTACGTCCATCATTTACCTATTTGGATAAGTGTCGGTAAGTATTGGGAACGTATTGCTTTGGCAAGTTCTGGACTTGTAACACCAAACGGGCTATTCACACAAGAAAAGAAAAAATGAGCAATTAGTATAGATATGTATTTGCATGCTCGATAAAGGCTCAAAAACTCACTTTTTGTGGGAAAAAGGGTATAGTGTAAAAATGTATATATAATCAAATTTTACAAAGATTTGTTATGTCCGTTTTTATAATTTTCATAATTTGGTTCTTTTTATCATGATGCTATGAGGTGTAAATTAGTAAAAACATAATTTTTAGAACTTATTTTTCCCAACTAAACCAAGATAAGAAAAAAAAAACTGAAAATTTTTTGAAAAATATTTGGGGTGATTAGCGGTTTTCCAAGGCTAGTTTTGTGTAAGGGTTGTTTTTATGACTAAAGATTCAAGGTTTTAACATCCCCCCACACTTAAATTACACATTGTCCTCAATGTGTCCCAAATAGGATTTGTTTTGATTAAGTATCTAAAAGGTGTGGGTTAAAACTACAAAATTTTAAGTTTATTGGGCACTAGACACGGGGGCATGCCAAGTGGGCATGACCCCGTGGCCAAAGTGCAAGTAACGAGATGGAACAAAAACTTAAAGTGTGGTGGACACGGGGGTGTGCCCGGTGGGCACGACCCGTGTCACCTTTTGTGAAGAAAAGTTTTGCATAAGACGTTTGGGCATGGGGGCGTGCCTGGTGGGCACAACCCCATGCTACAGACCATGTTCTACTGTTTTTGAAGCGGGAGGCTCTTGTATACGTGCATAGGGTCTCTTTTTCTCAGTTTTCACAACATTCCATCATTTAATGTGTTACAAACACCACCCTTTTATTTATACCATCCATTCATTGCAACCAAAAAGAAAAGCGAAAAAGTACATAATTTAAAAGTCCTAAGATAGATTAGCCTCCTAATGACAAGAAATAAAAAAAAACTCTCCCTAGAATTGTCGAGAATGCAACAAAAACCCGAAGGTGGTTTCTGGATGTTAGAGGGCTTTTGAGTTTTTCCGGGTGGGACATACCTTCTCAAATGTCATTGAGCATCTCCTCGATCTCCCTAGGGAGAAAGAAGGCAGGCTTGTGGGAGGATCGGCTCTCCTCCGAAAGCATAGGACCCGACTTGAGCTAATTAACGTGCACGAAATTCATCATTAACTAGTTGACAATGATAGATATACTTTTTGAATGCCTCTACTTCATTAATCTTGAATAACCATTTACAGAGCAGAGACAAAACTTACTAGGCTTCGCCTTACAATCTGAAAAACAGCTAAGGACTCAACACTCCTGCTCAGCTATCTATAAACAAGACAACTTTGCACAAGGGTAGATCTGCCACTTCGTACAAGGTGCACTTCGTACGAGGTGAGCAACACTTCGTATGAAGTGACTCTAATACATACATATCAACATAAAATCTAACGTTTAAGCCCTGTTACATATACGACATGAACCTAAGACGTAGGCTATAGACATTCTACACCAACAAACTCCCCCTTGGATAATGCCGCAGTCTTGGTCAGTTTTCAAAAAACTTCAAAATCTTTAACAGTTAGCACCCAAATAAATGCTTTCTTTGTCTTCGACGCTCCTCAAATGCAATAGGCGTTTGATCTGTGGGAGGAGGTCTGTTGTAGGTATCTCCATACTAAAATTTTCTTAATGATGCTTGTCTGACCTCTTTAGCAATTCTTGCTTCGTTTCGCTCTTTCTTCCGTTGCTCTTTGCCTTCCAACATTCTCCATTATGAATTCCATAGCTTACCTTAATTAATATCATTAGTATAACAAATATTGATAACTTACTAGAACTACAACACCTACACTTTGTCTTTCTCTTCAAAGCTAATCTTGCTATAGAATAGACATTCAATATCCTTCTTTGAGCAGCCACATCAGGTCTAGTATTTGAATTCCCCTACGTAAGCCATATATTCTCTTGTGCGCAATCACGACTTCAGTCAATTCTTCAGTGATTTTCCAGGAATCATCATCATGTTGTACACAAATCACTACTTCTCCTGTTTTAGAGTCATACCACCACTTAAATAGCTTATGGAAATCTTGTTCAATCATTATCAGCAGTATATTCTTCATAACACGTGGTCGCTTCACTATCAGCGTAACTTTTTTCTATTTCATCACTAGATCAAACTTGATAATTTTGCATGGAATATGTGGCTTTCAATATCTAAAACCATGTGCAGCTTCAAACTTTATCAATTTCCACAGACGATGATCATGAAACTTTTCTTGAGATTGATACTCTTTGTCTGAACTAACTCTTTCAATATCCCAAAAATTACAGCGTCTTGATGTCACTTAAGTACCTGAAGTACTGAACACCGAACTCTCGCTTTATCGAATAAACATCCAACTCTTCTATTCATCCCCAAACTCAGAATATCCCCTAAAGAACTGTCTGGATCACAAGTAAAGAAGGACAGTGGACGTTTTAACTTTCTTTCTTGTGGCATGACCTTGAACCAATACTTCTTTGCTTCAATAATCTCTTCTTTAGATAAACGTTTAGGCACATTCCCTTCTTTCACAGCTTCCTCGACCTTTCTTCTCAACAGATCATCATTCACTTCAGAAAAAAAAACTATTCAAAGGTTGGGAAGTCATCTGTTCCTTCACGACAATATTTAGCATCAACATCATCATCATAATCATCCTCCATGACAACGCTGTCATAATCATCAGCTTCCGACACATACTTATACTGATAATCATTAGGCTGTGAAGCACTAATGTTGTTTAATTCATCTTCAAAGTCAAATACAAAGGATTCTTCATCTACACCTAACCTTTTGTCAATTTCTCCTTAGTGTAGTTATGAACGAATTCACCTTCTCTGACATCGTGCTCAAGATAGAAAACCCCTGTGTTTTCATGTCAGGAACAACCGATATAGGAACAGCTGTGAGGATTCCTAACTTCTCAGCTTCATTCTCAGGGTCCTTCGTCTCCCTTGACTTTGGTCATCATTTTCTTTATTAGCATCATAATCAAGAGATTCATCCTTTTTGTAGTTTCAGCAATCAACCATGTATCCTGACCATCATCATCGTTGTTGCCTTGATCATCATCATCATCCTTCTTATCGTCATCTTTTTTCACGTCATCCTTATCTCTCTCATGATCATCATTATCTTCATCCAATGCGTCAATCTCTACGTACATCCTCTTTCGATCCGAGATTTTCTGCCTCAATGTCATGTCAGACACATCAACTGGTCTACCAACAAGTACAAACTTCACTCTTTCATCTTCTTTCTCAACATTCTCTTCCACTTGAGTTTCTATGGCTGGCGCATATTCAGCTTCTAGCGCAGTTTGAACATAACAGGCATATCATCTAACTTCTCTTTTCCTTTACCAACAACAGTAGCTTTGGCAGCTTCAACTTTAGCTTTACGTGCATGCTCAGTTGCTCTGCCTTTGGCTTCTTCAACTTCAGTTTTCATCATGTTTAGCTGCAAAGTTGATATCATATCTCTTGCGGAGCACTTTAAACAGCATATCAAACTTCTTTGCATTCTCGGCTTTCTCTATCTTTAAATCTTTAACTACCAGATGTAACCTTTCATTCTTAGTAGTGACACTCGTAAGCATTGACAATAAGTGCATGTTATCTGTCTCAAGCTGTTTGAATGTAGCATCATATTCTTTGATCATGCTTTGTAGTTCACCCGTCTTTGCATTGTCATCCACCAACACTACCAGCAACGCTTCCAATCTTTTCTTATTATCTTTTTTTAATAAAGACCTTTTAGTAGCAATTCAATTTGTTGCTAAACAAAATTGAGGAATCTTCTTCTTTGCTTTTTATCACTGAACATAATACACTAACCTCGTTAGCAACTCTAAAACTTATTATACTTTTTCAGCCGTAACCATGAACACAAAACTCAATCTTTAATCTTCTTCTTTAAATGCTATTCTATCACAACAACAATCTAGCCATCAATCAATTTCAACCAAATCAGAACAATAACCAGCAATCCCAACAACACCACTATTGATTACTTTTACGTTTCAGATTTGATCAACACAGCCGCGATGAATCTTATTTTTACTCAACAAACAACACACATATTTTCAACTTCGAAAAACTGCAATTTTCTAACAACCTCTCAACACAACTCTAATCAACTTAACAAGGAAATCCAAATTCTAAACAACTACAACTTTAAATTCGAATCACCAACAATTAACAATTCAATTCGGATTTAAAACAAATCTCCAAACAAATTTGATTGAGTTCAGTTTTCAGATCTGGAAAAGTTGTAATCTTACTATTTGGTTGATTATATGTGATTTTATGAGCATAATACCAAAATGTTCATCTACCTTCATCAGATTTTTAATCGAGAAAAAAACAGTTTGTAAATCACTGAAACAGATCCAAAAACAATGATATAAGTCTGAAATGATTGAAACTTCGATATAAAATGTCCGAAGTGATCAAAATTTAAATCGAATCAAACCAATTAGCATGAAACACGTCGAATCAAATGTTTCACCGAGGCGATCTATTTCAGCCCGATCAAATTAGATCCAAATTCATTTGTTCAACTATCCATAATGCACAAATCGATACTAAAACACATCAAAAATGCACCAAATCAATCTGAAATCAGTCTAAATTTAACAAAATCTTAACCAAAACTTGTCCGGTTCGATCAACGATTACACACAGAGCTTCCGTAGCTCTGATACCACTTGTGGGAGGATCGGCTCTCTTCCGAAAGCACAGAACCCGACTTGAGCTAATTAACGTGCGCGAAATTCATCATTAACTAGTTGACAATGATAGATATACTGTTTTAATGCCTCTACTTCATTAATCTTGAATAACCGTTTACAGACCAGAGACAAAACTGACAGGGCTTCGCCTTACAATCAGAAAAACAGCTAAGGACTCAAAACTCCTCCTAAGCTATCTATAGACGAGATAGCTTCGCACAACGGTGGATATGCCACTTCGTATGAGGTGCACTTCGTACGAGATGAGCAACACATCGTAATAAGTGGCTCTAATACATACATATCAACATAACATTTAAGCCTTGTTACATATATGAAATGACCCTAAAATGTAGGCTATAGACATTCTACACTAACAAGGCTCATCATCCACAACCTTTTGTGGGAGATAGTTGATGGTCTCCGAAACCTCAAAAAGTGTGTCTAGACGTGGTTCCGGTGGAAGTTCATCCAACCCGGTGGGGATGATGACTTCTTCTGCTAGATTGCAATCTTCTTTGTGGGTAGATTGGCTCCATGGGAGGCATAGCAAGAATATTCAACCTTTAGTGCAAAAGATTGATTTCTTGGAAGCTAGTCTCAAGCCCCATTGTTAAGTAGTTGATCCGGTCTATTAGGATCTCTTCCAGCGATGTCATCTCCTCCATAGCCTCCCTTAGGTCACTTACGTAACAGACAAGAGTAGCCTCGATGGAGAGCCTCCTTCCCCTCCTGTTGTTCCCTGTAGTGTTTGACGAAGTTCCACTGTTTCTGCTTGACATTCTAGAAAAAGCAAGGAAGTTGTTATTCACCCAGAACATACCCACATCCCCGTGCCAGCTTGGCACGACCCTGTGCCCCTATATCTGTTATGATATTGAACCCACAAATCTTTGTTTTAAGTTATTCTTTCTTTGATTTTTTGAAACTTTTGAACGTAAATAACTCGAAACATTGTTGTAGAATAGTTATTTTAAGATAGTTTGGGTTTAAAATCACTTATTTATGTTAATGAAGCTTGAAGTGTTTAAGCTTCAAGCTTCCATGGAGGTTGGATGTTTGGAGAAGATGGAAAGAGATAAAAGTGTCAAAAATAAGAAGGTTTGAAGAAACCTTTTTAAGAATATACCTTTCTAGGTATATGTGTAGATTCAGACCCCAATTTTATGTCTTTGAAATGAGTCCAAGAGATGCTGCCCATTAATGACTTTATAGATCATGACAGCACAATGGCAACGGCCTCGTGCCTGGGCGGCACGGCCCGGTGGTCTACAACGGATCAGAACAGCTTTTGGCAGTTAGTGACCACGGGGCGTGTTGGCTAGGCACGGCCCTATGGTGTCTTAACAAATGTGCACGAGAGCGTGTTGGTTGGGCACGACCCGTGTTGTTTTTGATTTTTATGAAGTTCATCTTTTCTAAGGCGTTTAATTTTGTAGGGTGGTTCTTTACTAGTGGGGACAACACCAAAGTTCCAGACATACCTAAGGTGCTTGTGATTTATACGAAAATGCAAGAGGTTATCGGAAAGGAAGAATCCGAAACTAAACCATGGGTGGAACGAACCTTTATTTACCTTATCTAGGCTCTTCTTAAAGAAGGTGTGAGTCGAATCGCTTTGGTCTATGTATACACCGGTCGTAGCCGTTTGTGAGTCCAACATGGCACAATCAAAACGGGGACGACTATCGCATTCGTCCTCACAAGCTATTGAGGTACACATAGTCGCCTTGGTGTGGTGCATTACTAAACGGGCCCCATCAAGTATTCTCCATTGTAGTGTTTTGTGATGAACACCTCATGTTCATCCTAAACTCTATTCTTTTAAATTTTGGAGAATTCTCTTTTCTATTTGACATATGTCATCTGAGGTTATGCCTTTTTGAAAAGAGTTTTAATGGCATTCAGAGGGATGATGGTTATTGTTTTTTACTTTTGCCCCTCTTAAGGTGATTTTCACAGGAAAACAATCGGTCTGTTAGGTAGTGGGGGTTTCAGAAAGTAGCATTCTAAATCTCGATGAAACCCACAACATAATTGGCACCATTCACTGTAAGAGTTGTGAAAGTAAAAATAATCAACATCGTCCATGTTTTTGTCAGATGTTGTTAACCGTTGGGATCGGACGGTCTTGTTTTATAGTTGCTGATAGGGAGACACGACCCTGTGTGGAGTTAACACGACCCCGTGTCGCAGCTACTGTCTGACATAAAACAGTTTTGTCAACTGCAGCTAAGGGTACGGTCCCGTGTGGAGTTAACACGGCCCCGTGATATAGTCTGCAGAAAATGAAAAAACAAAGAAAAATCCTAAAAATTAATGAAAAAAAGAAAAAAATTAACTTGGCCGTTAATTTTAAGCTTTCTTAAAATTCATATGTACCCGTGAACGGCGCTAAAAACTTGACGTGGTCGAGTGTGGTTACAATTTTTGTTATCTTTTAAGCACTTTTTACTCTTGTGAAGTTATTAATGCGAAAAGTGGTAGGCTCCCTCTTGTGAAGGTGACGTTACCCCTTCGCCATATTGGTCTGAGTCAGCAGGGATGCAGTCCCACAAGGCCGAATAAAATTTTAATAGTAGTTTATTTATAAGGGGTTCAATCGGTTCTTACTTGCCCCGATTTGATGTATCTGCCTCAAGGGAAGTCCTAATAAGCTTGAACCAAGTATTCACAGGATCTATACACTAAACGAGGCAAGAACTTTAGCCAAACACCCTTCTTACCCCCTTCTAGGCAGTTAACGCGCTTCAACGAAACATGAAGAAATGTTTAAAGAAAAGTTCACTTTCAATATAAAAAACTACTTATTAAAGTCATTAATACATATCTAAATAAAAAGTTGCCAAAGATTGGAAATCAAAAGTAACACATAAAATATTTATCTTCGCCAAGTGATGTAAGAGATTTAGCCAAGCATGGCCTTTGTTTCACAAGAAATCTTACGGTCAATCTTGGATCCCGAGACTTACACACTCTAAAAGATGAAAGATGGATGATAGTGGTGGGTGTTGGTGGTGGACTGATAGCAAGTGTGAGAGAAGTGGTTTGCCTAGTGATGCCTTTCTCATGAACCAAGCACCTCTATTTAGGACTTGAAACAGAAGGTGTCCATGGCCCAGTGCCTACTTGGTACGGCCGTGTGGGCTTCATTTTCTCTCCCTTCATTAACTACATATGTTAGATTATGTACCAACACGCACCGTGGTGACAGTGCACGCCCCCTGGTCAGTGTAATTGCTGTACTATCACAGATTATACGAATCTTAGAGTTAACCACAGCCCATGTTGGGCTGGCACGGCCCGTGTTGGTTTGTCTTTTGCTGTTGTCTTGTTCTATAGAGAATCTTGACTGGGCACGGCTCCATGCCTGGCGGGAACGGCCCCGTGATTGAGCTTCCGTTCTGTTATTTTTGTTGTTTTTGATGTGAATGGGGGTTCAGTAGGTCGTGTCAGTCCTCATTCTTTGTATTTGTGTTGGTTTCTATCGTTAATTTGTTCCTTTTATTCGTTTAAGCTCTTTTGATCCTGTAATTTAAAAGTAAACAAAGAAACATGCTTTTTCCAACATTAGCACCGAAAAAGGGTTGATTTTATACCTTTTGCGCATTTATATGTTGCATTTTGCGCATTTCACCTACAGGATCCCAATGTTGCCGTGGGCATTCTACTTTACATCATCTTGTATCAATTCTTTTGATACCCGTGCTAAGTTAACTTAGTGTATTTATATATTAAGCATATACACAAATTTGAGTCTGTACGTTAGACATACCTTACTCTATAAAGTTAGCTAATAGGAAATTAGCTGAGTCATGAGAAGTCATTAAGGGTCACCAGTACGCCTCCTATCAACCAACATTTCGCATCGAAATTATTTGATACCAATGTCGATGTTAATTTTATCTCCATAGATTTAAAAATATACTTGGCCTAGAGTCGAGTAAACTAGACGTCCCCTCATTCCATAGGATTGGCAAAGGGTAAATTAGTCGAGTCAGGAGAAGTCATTAGAGGTTGCACACTTGAACTTGGAGTGCGGGATTTCAATATTGATCTTTTACCAGCTCATTTGGATAGTTTTGACGTAGTTGTCAGCATGGATTGGTTGTCCGACAACTGGGCAGAAGTGGTTTGTCATGAGGAGACCATCCGCATCCCTCTACCTAACAAAAAGACACGCATTGTGCACGGAAGCACGAGACACCTTTATGAACCATAAACTGCATGAAGGCCAGAAGTGCCTACGAAAAGGTTGTATAGCCTTTCTAGCTCTTGTGGTTGATAAGAAACTGAAGAGCCTAAGCTGGAAGATATACCCGTTGTGAAGGAGTTCATCCAAGTCTTCTTGAAGATTTGCCATGACTGCCTCCGCAACGGCAAGTCGGGTTTCGCACTGATTTGGTGCCTGGAGATGCACTAGTGGTGAAGTCCCCATACTGATTAGCTCCGTCAGAAATATAAGAACTATCCACACATTAGACCGAGTTTCTCACCTTAGGGAGCTCCAGTGGTATTTGTCAAGAAAAAGGATGGGAGCTTTCAAGATGTGCATAGACTATAAAGAATTGTACAAACTCACCTTCAAGAACCACTACCCTCTATAAAAAATTGACGATTTTTCAATCAACTACAAGGCTCAAGCTTCTACTCTAAATAGATCCAAGATCCGATTATCATCCACTACGGATACAATAGAAAAGTATACCAAAGACGACTTTCGAACTCGTTATGGTCATTACGAGTCTCTGGTTATGCCTTTTGGCTTAACAAGCACACCGGCGGTATTCGAATCATATGAACCGTGTGTGCAAGCTGTTGATACAGTTTTGTGTCTGTCGATTATTCATAACTACAGGTGTAATTGTACGGTCTTTGCTCAAGTGTCTGTATAGGTGTGGTCATGTCGCATAGATCGAGATATCCTTCTATCTTGATCTAGTATGACATCTTAGCTTGTCTGTGTTAATCAGTTGCATGTGTGCGTACTGATGATCTTCGAAACGACATGTCTACACACGTTCTCCAGAAAAATGGATTCTGTGCGAGTCAGAGTTTTCATACGAATCACATGATTCGTACGAAATATTTGAGTAACTAATGTGTTACTTGTTTCGTACGAATAAGCATTTCGTACGAATAAGCATTTCGTACGAAACAGTGTCTCGTGACAAATCTCTGGAATATGTCTTGTGTGAATTAGTGTGTTATTTATGTCTGCAGTCATGTTTCGTACAATTCTAGACGAACATTATATAAGCTGACATGCACTTCTCAGTCAGGGGGACTTGCGCGTGGCCTGATATCTAGTTAGTCAGACCAGAGAGCTTGTTACTTTTGAGTTGGTTATCTCTATAGACGAAGACACAAGAATACAACAAGTTTGTTTGAGTCATACGAGCATTGTGTGTATATGTTTGTACGTGTTCTCAATCATTAATCAAGATAGTGAATCTTTGGTTACCCCGTGTTCTTTACTTTGCTTTGGTTGCATGCACACTTGGATTGCGCACTTTTGTGTGTGTCATATGAACAAGGAACTGGTTTAACACCATCCACAGGTGGACCTACAAGTGGTATCAGAGCTTTGGCTCTTTCCTTGTTCAAAACCGGGCTTAGTTGTATCTGAGCTAGTTTGAAGATTTCTGAAGTGTTCTTGAGCCTCCAGCAGAAAACTTAAGTTTTGGATAGATACTAACTTAAAACTTGGATAGATAAAATTTTTGGTAAAATTTTTCTGAAGAACACCCTTGAAGAAGAAATCTGCAAAAATTTGAATCTGATTAGTTTAGTAGGGTTGACATTTTCTGACTTTGATATGGACTTGGACTATGGACTGTTAAAAATATGTGTTTTAACTAAAAGTGGGTAAGACAACAGGTACTTTCGAAAAAGCAGATCTACACAAGAAAGGAAATTTCTCACCAAACCATTTCTAAAAAGATCCCTCTGAAAAACGCTGAACTAAACATTTGGTGCGACTGAATTATTTCGTGTGAATCAACTTGACTCGCACGAAACAACCATTTCGCACGAAACATCAGTGTCTCGCTCGAAACAGTTGTCTCGCATGAAAGTGTTTTTGATTGTTTTTCGTGTTTTTCAAAGCTTTGTTATTTGAATTTGTCGTATTTTCAAATATGAAAATTTTAAAAGGTAATTATAATTTTGAAACTTTAAACCTTTAATTTTTTCATAAATCAAGAAAATACAAAATGAGTACAAATCCTTGGGATTGGGAGTGTACTACAAGTTAGGAAACTACCTCATGGGCCAAATCGATGATACCTCCAAACGTGTTTACTGCTGGTCAATGGGCTTTTGTTACAAATCAAAACCAAAGCGTTCAAAACCTCCTTCTTAGCGAAAGTGAAACTGGGAGCAACAATCGTCCACCAAAACTAAATCACATGAACGCTTATTCTTCATGGAACAATCGTTTTCATACATATATTCTTGGTCAGAATACAAAATTGTGGACATGTTTTGTTTCTCCATACAGAGAATCTCTCGAGGACGTCGTATCAAATTCTGATCATTAGCTGAATTAGATGAGAATGATAAGAGGGCCTATGATCTTGAAATGAAGGCCTTTGCAATTCTTACACAAGCATTTCATAGAGACATTTATCATCAATTCTAGCATTGTACATCTACGAAGAGTTTGTGGGACGCTTTAAAAATAAGAGGAGAAGGAAACGCAGCAACAAGGAAAGTTAGACATGATCTTTTAAAGAAGGAATTTGAAGGATTTCATTTTATGGAAAATGAAACATTAAATGATATGACAACTCGTTTCTACCATTTGATGAGTGAGATGCACTCATACAAGTTTCTTGTATCACAACAGGAGATTGTTACGTGTTTTGCTGATACCTTACCACCTAAGTGGAATCAATTTATAGAATTGCTAAAACATACAAGTGTGATGGATACGATCAGCATTTACGGATTTATTCAGAAACTTGAAAATAAAGATGAGGAAGAAATTCGCAAAGCTAAACGATTTCCGATTCAGCAAAATCCAGAAATGTATTTTGGTGGTATTAAACCGAGTACAGGTGCAGTTCAACAACCAAAACTTCAAACATCATTCGTGTCAAATAAAATTCCTTTTTGGGAATGTCCAGTGAAATCTGATCAATCCGTTGGTACAAGTGCTCAAACTTATGAACGAACTTTTGATCCAAAGGCTTTTCTTCCTAAACCTCAAGTTTCCACACCTCAAGTTCAACAACAAGCTTTCTACGGTACAAATTCTCAACCTTCAACTTCAAACACCGTCAGACTAGATATATCAAACCTTTCCAATGTAAGTGTGGAAGTTGCACGGGAACATATGGAGCTTCTGAACACATTGGTGAGTTCTTACTGTGGATTAGTAGCTGGTAAAATTGGTAATGTCAACTTAACAAGTGAAGACTATGCGCTAATTGATAAGGAAGAGATGGAGTTAATTGATATCAAATGGGCGTTCGCAAGTGCAGTTCGTAGAGCAAAAGATTTTATGGAGAGAACCGGAAGAACTGATCTGGAAAGTAACAAAGATACTCCATACGGTTTTGATAATAGAAAATTTACATGTTTCAGCTGCAAGGAAAATGGGCATTTTAAAAGAGAATGCACGAAGCCTCCACAGCAAGGGAATCAATAATCGTTTACCAGAAATCAAGCTGCTAACAACGAAAGAGCAATGGTTCCCGCAAACAATTCCAACCGAGCATTAGTGGTTCAAGCTGATGAATACTGTGATTGGTCAATTCAATTGGGAAACATTGGTGGAGGAGGAACTGCATTATATGCTGAAGTTGCAAAGAACAGTAACGATGAAGAATCTTCCAGAAATGACAACAGTTCAGGGGACAGCAACAGTTCAAATGAAACAGAATCGATTTCAAGTAGAGAACAATCTGAAGATGAGGTAGTCAAGGAGACTGAATCAACAGATAGCAGTGAAGAAGATTTAGAGCATGAAACTAAAGAACCATCTGATGAATTTTCCAAGTATCTCTCATCAATTGGATCTTCAACACTTCGTGCAGCTTTCATGACACGCTTGGATTGTCAATCCAGTCAGGTAAGTCCCGATAAACCTGCTGTGTCTAATTGTTCTAATTGTATATTTTTAAAAGGAAAATACTTAGAACAGGAAGGTAAATTTGATCACATGAAGAAACATCATCAGAGCTTGATTGTGGATCTAACAAAATGCACCGAGGCAAACGCAGCTCTTAAGAAAAAGGATAAAGAATTCAAAACAACAATTGAAACTTTAACGAAAGATGTTTTTGAATTGTCAAAAAATGTTTCAAGAAAACAAACAGCCATTAACAATTACATTAACATGCTTGAAGAAGCAAAAAGGAGCTAGCCTGTGCAAAATGTGAACATGACACAATCAAACTCAAGTTGGACAGTTATTCCAACTCAAGATATGTTTTGGATCACATCATCGAAAGTCAAAAGAAAAAAGGTGATGTAAAATGTATAGGTTATCAAGCTTGTCCTCCCCCGGTTAGGCACAATTACACCAAAATGCCCGATGATGAAGATATGCCACATTTTGAACCCACTTTTTCATTAGACCTAGATGAGTTTAAACCTGGTCTAGGTTCACAAAGGCACATCTTCAAGTCAAAGCCAACCGGATGACGTCAATGACTCAAAATCTAAGGATAATCAAATTCTCTCGTTATTGAGGATTATGATAGTTCGGATGACGAGTCAGCTAAGGAGAAACCTAAACAGTCAAACACGGTAACAAAAGAGGAAAATATACCTCTCGAAAATCACATTCTATATGATCCCTCAACGAAACCGTGTATGACTGCCAATGTCAAGAATGTTAAAGCTCATGTTGAAAACTGTGAAAACATGAATTTGCTTTATAAGTTGATTGGTTCTGACAAAGTTTACTCAAACCAAGATTTTCCCATAAAAATGTCACTCAATCCTTGATTGATAAAGTTTTTGAAGATTCTACTAGTAAGTTTTAAAATACGAGCACAAAAGTTGTAATAACTAAGCGTGCCCCTACCCTAAAAGCTGAAAATAGAAATAAAAACAGAAATCAAAAGAGGAATTCTCAAAACAATCAATGGAAGCAAAATCATGCTAATCAAGGAAAAGAAAAGAGCAAACCAAAGCAAAACAAGAAGAGAATCCCAAAGGTGAACTTCGTGAAATCCAAAGGGACTGATAAAATTGAATCTTTTGTGAACAAATCCAACACGGATTTTGTTAAACAAAGAAAAATTTCAAAGCAAAACAATCAGAACAACCACACACAACACACACACAGTTGTGATGAAGGACCAAGTACCTCAAGATCACGAAGTTCATCATCAAGATGTCAATCTCATCATACACCGAGGTTTGTTGAGCGGAGATCATGTTTTGAGTGTGGTAAGTATGGACACATCATCAAAAATTGTCCATATCTTACAAAAGGAAAAGCAAAGATTGCTGCACCCCATGGTAAACGTTACCATACAAATCTGTTTCATCAAAACAGGACCCTCGTCTTGTTAAACAAAGAAAAATAAAACAGAGAAAGAAACAACAGAAGATGGTTGAAAAGGTTTTGAAACCAAATGTTGTCCAAATAAAATCAGATGTTAAAGTTTACAAACAAAAACAGATTTGGAAACAAAAATCGGAAATTGTTTCAGGGGGAGCACAATCCATTCCGAATGATCGGAAAAACAAGGTATCAATTGTTGATGATGTCGGATGACCCAAGTCAACAATAACTTAGGTCCCCACCTCCAACTAATCTTTGATGAGTGTGCAGGATGTTCCAGGAGGAACTATTGATAGTTTTAGGACTGTTGATAGGGGAGCATCCAGGCACAAGATAGGTAACATACGACTCCAAAATACTGTTATATTCAGGAGTTGTTGCCTTTGTTGGAGAAAGAATGAAAGTATAACATTGAAAACTTCGACAAGATGAAAAACAACTAGCAATTTGTTTGTTTAAGGCTTGTATCAGATCCATAGGATCGATTCAATAGAAATGTATGCACCTGCAGCACAATGGAATATTATCAAAGAATCATGTCTTATATCTTTCAAAAAAAAGAAAAAGCTTACAAGATGATCGTGCAATATACATTTCTCCAAGGGTGTGATTGAAGAAAAAGTGTTTGTTTGAACAAATCAACTGGGTGTGCGGATGCCTTAGCATGGTTTGAACAACCGCACACTACTTCTCAAGGAGAAAAGCAAAGACCTTTGCTCTCCAAACCAAACACATTGATACAAGTTTATCACCTCACACGTGATTGTTTCTATATGAAACGTATCAATGCTGTTGATTCACGCCAATTACCAACATGCCAGCTTTTCACTTCCAAATCTCAATAAACCATTCTTATTAACTTAATTTTTGGCAAATGGCATCGAGGTAAAACATGAGTTAATCCATATCGGAAAATCGTATCTCTAAATATTTTTCTTCCAAGACAATCCACAAAGGTATATTTAACTGTCTAAATCTACTTTTTGCATTGTAGGGGAAGTAAATTTCCAGAAAAATATAAAAACATGAGAAAAACAAAAATGAGTTTCCTTGCGAGATTATAGCAAATTAGTGGTCTGTCAAAACCTCTTTGAACTTAAAATAAAAATGATAAGTAGCTCTATATTCAATGTATCAGTAGGCTCACAATCATTTTAAAGTGTGCACAGGGTGATATAAACATAATGGACTAAAGACCAGGTGGGAACCATTCATTGGCATATGGTCATGGTACCGATATTTCGTTTGATAGAGTGCCGAGGTTCTGAGATATACGGTCTTTATGCTGGCTTATCATCTGGGTATCATGGTTGAATCGTTTGCCAAAAAATAACGGTGGTGCAAGTCTAGAACTTCCATGATATCATACATACGTGTATATACTGCATACGACCCTCAAATAAGTGATAAAAATATCACATCCCCAAAATAAGTGATAAAATATCACAGTTTTATGCGGGAGCTAAGTTCGTCTCTTTGTCGGTACGTTGGTACTAACCTGTTCACGGACTTACTCCTGTGCCCTGCATGCATATGAAAATCAAATTCCTCATCAATAAGTGATTAAATCACAAAGGTCTTGTTTTTAATAAAAAATAAGTGAGTATCTCACATCATTCATATACGTCAAAACAGATGATAAAGCAGTATACTCACCGATAAGATTTTCTCTCGTGCATATCTTGATACGGGAATGTGTTGTGAAGTGGATAAACAACCGGTCGGTAAGTATAAATCATACATTAATCATATCCCCTAACCACAATTACATCTGATAAGTTAAGTTTACGTGGATAACAATACCGATAATTGATATAGGATACTTATCTTAATTCTATCTAATCAAACAACAAGTGTCTTTGGACAGAACCGTATACTAATATGATTCTCTTACCCTCGAAATTCGCAAAAAGAATGTCTGTAACTATTTATTTGATGTTTTCCGTCCTTACCTTTAAAAAATTTGCAAAAAGCCAAAAAGATTTTGCTTCTAGTTTATTTTTGATTAACCGATGTTGGAACTCAAGTCTATCCTATCTTAAATCTTGATTATAAGCCGGAAAACAATTGCATCTTCATAAATGGTCGAAGTTGACAAGCTTTAAAGTTTAACAATTTAAAAATTAAGCAATCTTAAAAACTTTTAAAGCATTGTCAGTTGGTAGTTGAATAAGAATTAGTCTTATATGTGTCTTTTGCTAATTCTGATTAAAACCAATCCTTTGTGAAATTTTCGAGTGAAATTTCTCTAAGGTTGTTTACATCTCTACAGTTGTTCTCATTATGTGTTTAGCCTTGTTGTGTATGCAGATAAAATATTCAAGCAAGCTAAATACAAAGAGAACAAGTTTGAAGAAAACAAGTTACGGGAGAGAAGACCCAACATGAATACAAGCTGTGAATCAAGAAGATCAATTTTCATAGCTGACCACTTTTCAACACCACAAGATGCATTCAAGAGGGAGTTTGCTGATGCACTTCCTAGGTATGATATATGAAGACCAAAGACTGAAGACTAAAGACCCAGCAACATCCAAGGGGGAGTTTGTTGATACAGTTTTGTGTCTGTCGCTTGTTCTTAATTATAGTTGTAGTCGTACGGTCTTTGCTCAAGTGTCTGTATAGGTTTGGTCATGTCGAATAGATGGAGATATCCTTCTATCTTGATCTAGTATGACATCTTAGCTTGTCTGTGTTAATCAGTTGCATGTGTGCGTACTGATGAATCTTAGAAACGACATGTCTACACACGTTCTCCAGAAAAATGGATTCTGTGCGAGTCATAGTTTTCATACGAATCACATGATTCGTACGAAATATTTGAGTAACTAATGTGTTACTTGTTTCGTATGAAATAAGCATTTCGTATGAAACAGTGTCTCGTGCCAAATCTCTTGAATATGTATCGTGTGAATTAGTGTGTTATGAATGTCTAGAGTCGTGTTTCGTACGAATCTAGACGGACACTATATAAGCTGACATGCACTTCTCAGTCAGGTGGATTTGCGCGTGACCTGATAGCTAGTTAGTCAAACAAGAGAGCTTGTTACTCTTTGAGTTGGTTATCTCTGTCGACGAAGACACAAGAACACAACAAGTTTGTTTGGCTCATACGAGCATTGTGTGTATATGTTTGTACTTGTTCTCAATCATTAATCAAGATAGTGAATCTTTGGTTACCCCGTGTTATTTACTTTGCTTTGGTTGCATGCACACTTGGATTCCGCACTTGTGTGTGTTTCATATGAACAAGGAACTGGTTTAACACCATCCGCAGGTGGACCTACACAAGCCGTACTTAGACAAATTCATGATAGTATTAATCGATGACATATTGATATATTCATTTACGAACAATTCTTGAGCTTCTAAGGAAAGAGAAAATTTATGCAAAGTTTTCTAAATGCGAATGTTGGATTCGTGAGGTGCAATTTCTCGGACACGTGGTGAACGAGAAAGGAATTCATGTTGATCTATCTAAGATCGAGGCAATCAAGAATTGGGAAGCGCCAAAGACCCCAACATAAGTACAACAATTCTTAGGATTAGCGGGCTACTACCAGAGATTTAAAGAACTTTTCAAATGTTGTTCAACCGCTAACATCCCTGACACAAAAAGACAAGAAGTTTAACTAAGGCGAGAAACAGGAAACGACGTTCCAACGGCTAAAAGATAAACTTTGTGACACAACGATCTTATATTTACCCGACCGTACCAATGACTTCGTGGTTTATTGTGGTGCGTTGCATCAAGGCCCCGGTTGCGTGTTGATGCAACGAGACAAGGTCATTGCGTACGCATTACGACAATTGAAGGTTCACGAGAAAAACCATACCACCCACGACCTCGAGTTAGGTGCAGTTGTATTTGCTTTGAAAATTTGGCATCAGTACTTATATGGTACGCAATGTACAATCTTTACGAATCACATAAGTCTTCAACATATATTTAAATAGAAAGAATTAAGTATGCACCAATGACGTTGGGTCGCGTTGTTGAATGACGACGACTGTGAGATAAAGTATCACCGAGGAAAGGAGAACGTTGTGGTGGACGCCTTGAGCCGCAAATAGCGTGTGAAAACTCTAAGGGTGCGTGCCTTAGAACTGACCATACATACAAACAAACCTCACCACTCGAATTCATGAGGCACAACAAGAAGCTTTCAAATCAGAAAACGTTCAACCCGAATCATTACGTGGAATGAAGAAACAATTGGTGCCAAAGGAGGATGGAACATTATACTTTATGGGACGAATCTGGGTTCCATTCTTTGTCGACCTACGGGCTGTTATTTTGGATGAAGCTCACTAGTCGAAGTACTCTATACATCCAATCAGATAAGATGTACCAAGACTTAAAAAGAATTTTATTGGTGGCCTAACCTTAAAGGCGGCATTGCTACTTATGTTGGAAAATGTGTTACACGCCCCAAGTTTAAGGCTGAATACCAAAAGCATCAGGATTGTTACAACAAACTGACATTCCCGTTTAGAAATGGGAACAAATCTTGATGTACTTTTGTCACTAAGTTACCCAGGACCTTGAGAGGTCATGACATGAATTGGGTAATAGTTGATCGACTGACAAAGTCCGCACATTTCTTACCTATTCGCAAGAAGGATAGCACTGGAAAGTCACTAAGCTATATCTTAAAGAAATTGTGGCACGACATGGACTGCCTATTTCTATCATATTTGACCAAGACGATTGGTTTGTGTCGAGAATCTGGAAATCATTCCTAAAGACCTTTGTATAACGATTGGATCTTAGTACAGCCTTTCACCCTCAAACGGACGGCCAAAGTGAATGAACCATACAAACTTTAGAAAACATGTTACGTGCTTGTGTGATAGATCTGGGTGGAAACTGGGATACTCACTTGCCATTCGTGCAGTTCTCATACAATAACAGTTATCACACTAGCATCCAGGGCGCACTGTTTGAAGCTCTGTACGGATGCAAGTGCCGATCATCACTATGTTGGGTGGAAATCGGTGACGAACAACTTATTGGACCGGAATTAGTCCAAGAGACTATGGACTAATATATCAAATCCGAGACCGTATCAAGGCGACTCGAGACAGGCAAAAGAGCTACGCCGACAAGCAACGCAAACCATTAACCTTCAAGGTTGGAGACAAGGTTTTGTTGAAAGTCTCTCCTTGGAAGGGCGTGCTAGATTTGGTAAACATGGGAAATTGGAACCATGATATATAGGACCTTTTAAAATCGTATCAAAGGTTGGAACTGTTGCTTACAAACTGAAACTACTGGACGAGCTTAGTAGCTCTCATGACACATTTCATGTGTCAAAGCGTAAAAAGAGTCCTACACAAGAAACCATGATCATCTCGGTGGATGAGATTCATATCGACAACAAACTCCAATACACTGAAGAACATGTTGAGGTTATGGACTGGAAGGTCCAAAATACTAGTAGAAGTCGTGTCAAGTTGGTCAAAGTTTGTTGGAACTCACGTCATGGGCCCGAGTACACGTGGGAACGTGAAGACCATGCACCCACATTTTTTCAAGACTCCCCTGCAACCGGTAAAGCAACATGGATTTCAAGACGAAATTCATCTAACAAGGGAGTAGGTGACAACCGGCAAAAATTACATGATAATTCGGTACAACTTAATCACAATTTGTACAATTTAATGGCGTCCATTTGACTTGATTATGAATAATTGAGTTATACAAATCTGGGAATGATAGGACATATTAAATACATTACAATTTATATTGCTACATTCACCATATCACGAATACAAACACCTATGTCCAAATTGCAAACAAACACTGAAAAACACTATTCACCTGAACACACTATTCATGCTAGGAGAGCTTAGAAACTTCCTGAAACGACTAACGAATGATATGAAAGCATATAATCGCAAACATATGAACAAAAACCTTAATTAGGTGCATTACTTGCAACCATACTTTAACTTTTAGGGAAATGCCTAAATTAATAATTGTTCCATCCTAGTTATGATTTAACACCTACAACTTGCCCGCAACGTAGAATTCAGCATAAACAAAGCTTGTAAATAATGCAAATTATCTTGAATGATCTCGAGGGTATTGAATATAAACATAAGACCTTATTAATGGTATTATCGTGCACGCTTCACATATTTTTCGTTAACGACCCGATGACCAAACAAATTGTATTTTTGCTATCCAAACATGATATACTAGTCTAGTGAACTTGTTAGAGGTCATTCAACATCATGAACGCCATAAGCATCTTAATTGTGTAAGACTTCCACTAATCCCCTAAATATCTAAAGATTAATATATACATCACATGATATAAAAATAATTACACTTCCCCCCTTAAGTGGCCCCCACCCACTTCACTTCATGTTAAAATTGTGGTGATGAAGTTGATAGAAGAAGTATGGTGGTGTGGACTTCTAGCAAATTATATAATGAAATGCATAGAATGGATGAAGTCCATTTTGAACATCATATAACACCACACCAACCCTTCACTTTTACACCTTCAAAACAACAACCAAAACTCTCTCATTTCTCTCTATACTTAGGCTACCACACATACATACAAGACTCCATTTTCTTCACAAATCTAACATAAATACAAGTGTTCATCCATGCCCATGAAGATAATCTAGAGTGGTGCAAGGTTTGGAAGCTTGTTAGGATCATTTTTCTCACCTTTGGAAACTTGAACATTAACTTCTAATCTTCATCTCCTACACATAAGATCATCCCTAGCCTTGTGCTAGTTGTAAGATCATCTAAACCCATTTTCATGCTTCTTAATGTTAGATGATTATGATTATTATCTTGAAAATCACTAAAAAATACACAAAACCCTAAAGTTAACATAATAATCCTACATAATTATGTGTTGATTATGATTTTTAGTGTAGTGTAGCTTGTTTAGATTTAATGATCTTGCTTGATGATGCTTAAAAATGTGATCTAAACATAAAGATGTTTATACCTAGCTAGATCACCATCTTGGAAGTTTATGAACTTTAACATTAGACTTGAAAATGATTTTAGAAAAATATAAACTTATCAAGGAGATTAGAAAGTGATTTTAAAGAAATGATCTTGAGATTTTAACATAAATAAACTTGTATAAAAGTGTTAAGATGAAAGGAGAACATCAAAAATAATGATATTCTTAGTAACTTGATAATATACCTAAAAGAGTTCATGAACTTAAGGATGTATAGTTATGAATATGCATGGAATTGAGGTTTGATAACTTGATTGTGTTGTTGATGATTTTGGGATTTAAAACATGGAAAACGTCCATAGTATAGGGGAAACTATGACCAAATTTTATTAAATCCTAATCATAACTAAAGTATAGTTTAACAAGTGATTATGATGACTAAATGAAATTAGCAACTTTAATCATGATTAGGCAAACTTTGTTGAAAAGTTTAAGCTAAACATTTATGGTTATTTTTCTAATTTAAATGGAATTATATATATATATATATATATATATATATATATATATATATAGGATGAAAAATATTTATATTTAGAAAAACCATATTATGTGTGTTTACGTGTATGTATATAGAAGCTAGGAAGCCTAACATGCTAAATATATAAATACAATGCTTGAAAACCACAAATACGTAAAGCTAACCATGTAAACAAATACATATGGTTACATGTATACATACACACATATCCTCAAAGTGGATACTTGGAATGCTAATGTAAGAAGAGATATATATAAACTCACTTATAATATATCCATAAATTTACATACGAACAAGGGACAATCTAGACAACGGACAAACTAACGTGTATATATATATATATATATATATATATATATATATATATATATATATATATATTATATATATATATATATATATATATCCAAAACCAACACTAAATATATATCTTTATATCTATAGGGGAAGGTTCATTTGAGAAGAAAATTAATGTGAGAAGAAAAGAAGAAAGGGCATAATGATAAAACATTAAATAGTTTATAACTCCTCTCATTAATTATGTCATTTCTCATTAATAAAGCAAAAGCATTTTATCCTACATCTTTCAAAATTTATCCTACATCTGTCTTACAATTACCAGAATTTACCCTACACACATGTAAATTTATCATACACATTTCAAAATTTATCCTACAAATACTAAAATTTATCCTACACATGTCGAAAATTGTCCTACACCATAAATTATTTTATCTTGAAAGAGTATTTGAAAAAATGAGTTAGAAGTTTAATTAATTAGCTAATTAATGACAATTATAGATTTACCTATATACCTTTTTTCATAACATTAAATACACACATTAAATGAAGTAAATGAAGAATTTCTATTGGTTTAAAAGTTATTCTTTTTATTCTTACAAAATTGTTCTTCTCATTTGAACTTTCCACTATATATATATATATATATGTATATATATATTAGAAGGTCGGTAATAAACATGCTAAATACATAAATAAAACGCTTGAAAACCACTTGAAGATAACCAAGTATACGAATACATGTGGTTACATGTATACATACACACATATCCTCCAAGTGGATACTTGGAATGCTAATATAAAAAGAGATATATATAAACTCACTTATATTATATCCCTAAATTTATATTCGGACAATGGACGAACTAATGTGTGTGTGTGTGTGTATATATATGTTTGAAGTTCGGCAATAAACTAAACATATCCTTATCGACAACGACCGATCATATCGTCACGAGGAGGAGTATACATCTTACCGACCACACGGGCATTTCCAGCACAAAAATATATACTAACGACTACGAAGAAAAGCTCTAAAAAATAATATTTTTAGACACTTGGAAATATATATTTCCAACACTCCTAAATTCTGGAAAGTATAACACAAATAATCACTAAGTGAGATACATAAGTATATAAGTATACTCAAATGTATAAAATACATACACTAAAATACTTAGTGAAATTGCAAGATTACAAGAAATGTACATGTGTATATATGCGTATAAATACGACATAAATATCGACAATAAAATATACAAGTAAAGTATATACATGGTATAAGTATACGTAAAATACGCAAGTACATAGTAATATACACAAATACACTTGTTGATGTGTACACATACAAGAGATACCGTACATGTACACCAACATAAATACGATGTTAAAAATGAATATATTTTATTTAATATATCTATTAAAGTGTAAGTTCGTGCTCGGATCCGATTAGCTCAGGTTTGATGTATTTAACCTAGTCCATAACGTACGAAATGTGTTTTAAATTAGGTGACATGTTTAACAAGATTACAATTCATTCAATTATCTGTTTTCATTCAATGGTTCAACGTGTACAAGATTCTGAAAACACTCGGACAGAGCTCCATCGTCCGGTCTACACAAACTGCTAACTAACACTTACCTCACAAAACTATTTATAGACTTGAGTACTTCATAAGAAGCTAGTGTTCTCTTGGTACTAAGTGAGCTTCTTGTTGATGCATTATGTCTATTGCCTACGTCTTAGGGTTGCGTTTGTAATAGGGCTGAGTTGTTAGATATGATTTTGTTGTGTATGTATTTATCTTCGCACGAAGGTAGCTTACCTTGGTACGAAGGTAATTTACCTACGTACGAAGATAGGATTTACCCTCGCATGAAGGTAACTACCAAGTCTAAAAATAGTACTGTTGAGGTTTGAGTTTGTAACTTTTGGTGACTGATATGGTGAAGCCCTATCGGATTTCACGGTGATCTGTAACTATTAAGTAATCAATGAAATCAGTAAATTGATAAGTAATCTTATTATTGTCACTAGTTAATATGAATTCCGCGCATATGGACTAGATAATCAAATTAGGACCTTTACTATTGGACAAAACGATCCTTCAAGTGGTATCGTAGCTCAGGACGCTAGATTTGAAGACAACTGTTCAAAATTCAGCCTAGAAGACTTCTTATTCTACTCATTCTTCTTATTTTTCACTTTTTAAAATGAATGCACATACAAAATGAGCTGATTTTCAAGTATACCATGTAAAAAAATGTTTAGATAAACCTTTGAGAAAAACAGAGCCAAAAACAACTGAACTCATGTCGAAAATTGCAAAAGAACAAATGTTAAATTTTGAACCTAGCTTCGCTCGGACATAACTCTACCTTCAAACCAAGATAATTTTATCTTCGTACGAAGATAATAGTGGTTAAGTTTGAACAAATATTTACATTCGTACGAAGATAACTCTATCTTCACACTAAGATAAATCAAGTTTTTGAAATTTTCACTTCACTCGAACTGAAATCTTAATCGTTTTGGTGTTTAACTTTTTTCAAGGCCGCCAAGATGGAGAATGAGTTCTACAACGCTTTTGCTGCATCAACTATTAATGCATCAGCCACAGCTGCATGAAATCTGAATCTTGAAAACGGAATGGGGATCGATAATAAAACCCCCAAAGTTGATGAATTTGGAGGACTATGATAGTTGGAGTGAACGGTTTGTTAATTGGGTTCAAGCAAATCATTTTAACTGTTGGTTTGTGATTGAAGAAAAATATACCGCACTGATCGAGGAAAATGAATTGGAGAAGACATTGTCTCAGTTCACAATAGCTGAAAGTGAAAAAATTCGTTAATGAGAAGAAAATGATGAATATATTGCAACAATCAATCAAAGAAGATATCCTAGCATTGCTGCAACATGATGATTATGCAGAATCATTATGGAATTCATTAAGATTGAAGTTCCAAGGAAGCTCGCAAATGAGGAAAAGTAAAAAGGCACTACTTAGAAAAGAGTGCGATATTTTCAATCTGTTGAAAGGGGAAAGTATGAAGCAGTTGATCGAGCGTTATTGACACCTTGTTGTTCAACTGAAGAGATTGGGAATTCGGAAAAGGAATGAGGAGTTAGTTGACAAGCTAGTAGATGCTTTGCTAGAAGGAGAGTGGTCTACGTATTTGATGATTCTGAAAAACGATGCAGATTATAGTGGCTACACCTTATCAAAGTTCATAGAAAAAGTCGAAGGTCATGAACTGGAAAGGCAGAAGATTGCTAAGTCAAATGGTGTTCATATACAACAAGATGTGAACTTGTACTTTAAAGGAAGTTCTGTTCGTACTCAAAGTCTGAAAGTTCAAACCGCCTTCAGTGTTGATAGTTCTGCAAGTCCATTTTCTAATCAATCCGGTTTTTAGTTATTTTCCAACTTTTAACCGAACTCACCCAAAACACCTCAGTCTTCATAGAGCTCAAACAGTTTCCAAAGTCACCAATCTTGTCAATCTAATTCAAGCTAGAGGATTCTATAGTGCAATATTGCTGTAAATATCCAAAATGCACAAGATTTCAATGAACACACTGCCAAGTAGCACATGGCGTTGCTTGCTTCTGTTCTTGAGTTTAATGAATTTGAAGCCCAGATATGACCAAAGAAGATTATGATCAGATAGATTCATAAGAATTAGAGCTAATCAACATAAAGTGGTGCATGGCTTCTATAGTTCGTAGAGCTCAGAAATTCATGGAGATTACGGGCAGGAATAGCTTGGGAGGTTGGATGGGAAGCTTGGTTTTGATAAAGCAAAATTCACATGATTTAAATGTCGGGAGAAAGGATATTTCAAATGAGAATGTCCGAAGTGTGAGGCAAGTAGAAATTAGAATCCATTTACCGATGACTATTAGAAAAAGGCAATATATCATCGACCTTCGCCACCGCAAATCTACGACAAGAATGATCCAAATCGAAGATGGTCCCTTGAACTCAAAATACAAAGCTTTGGTAGTCACTCAAGAGGATGAAGGTTTTAATTAGAGCAAGTACATTTCAAAAAATGAAAGTCTCACACTGCTAGACGAATTAATTGAAGAACCTGAACCTGAAGTAGAAGATTCTTGTGAAGCAGTATTTGATGAAGCAATTGCATAAGCTATACTTGAAGGCTATCAAGTTCAGTTAGAAGAGGAATCAAAGCTTGAATGTGTTGAATTGATGGATGTGGATAAAGAAATGAATGCTGAGAACTTTGATGAAGATCGCAAACAAAGCCATGATGGCAAATCTAAAAGAGGTAGTTTCTGATGTGTCAAATAGTCGGTAAAGGAGATTATCAAAGTTCTGGTTGTTGAGGTTGAAAAACCTTGCAAGAAGTGCCAAGAGTCTTGCAAGGAGTGTGCCGAGAAAGTTAAAAATTATTCTGATCTGAAAAAGCTTTCAGATAATTTGTCAAGTAATTATCATGAAACAAAACAAGCTTATGACAAATTATCTAAAGTGATTAAACAATATGAACAAGTTAACATAGAAGATAGTGCAACTTTGTCGATGCTTAAGCAACTCTTATGGACAAGCCAATGGTAATTAACACTCATCTGAACATAATCGCCGAACTTAAAAATGAACTTGAGAAAAATGAAAATTGAAATTGAAAGGGTTAACAAATTATTAATCAGTTAGTCCACAAGTTTATATGCATTGATCATATTCTCCCGAAAATTGAAAAGCAAGAAGATGACAAGATGAAAGTCCTGATAAATGGATCTCACGATATCACACGTAGCTTGAATGGTGGCGGAATCACACAAACTAGCTAATAGAAGAAATAACATGAAAAATAGAAAAATTCAACTTGCTTACAAATCAAAGTTGGTCTAATACAAGTGAGAGTAAAACCACCAAGGAGCCCCTAACCCTAAAACAACGTTATCTATTTATACTTGAGGGTTAGTGCTCCATTACCCTAAAGCCTTTAGGCCCAAATGCTACCCCTAAGCCCATTACAATAAGATAGCCCACATCACTATTGTAACTAATACATAAACCTTATAATGTCTACCAATATCCCCTAGGTTTACTGTATTAGTTTGGCTTTCCGCTTCATGATCTGCTAGCTTCGCTGCCTCCGAGTAGTGGTGTTGGATTCACATACAGTTTGACTGATGTTGTTTGGTCACTTTGTAGTATGTTGTACTGACCTGTTCACTAATAGTCTGATGTTGTAAAAGATAAATGATGATCTCAATATACTCACCTGCTACGATCAATCGTTGTGCTTACCTTGATCGCGGGTGCATGTCATGGTATAGGACGCACATGTATTATAGTAAAATACTACCTTAAGGATATCACGAAGTTGAAGAATGAAAGTTGAGCGTTAAAGTTTAAGTGGACAAACATATTAGCAATCACTTAGACCACGCTGAATATGTTGGCACTGAAAAGTGTTCCTTGGTCCGCCAGAAAATTATCTTGATCCAATTGCAATTGTATAGTTGTAACTACTGAGTTAGTTTCTTCGTTTATTTGTGATGTGTTTATATTGTTATATTTAAAAATTAAGAAAAATAGAAAGATTCAACTTGCATACAAATCAAAGTCTGTCTAATACAAGTAAGAGCAAAAACCACCAAGGAGCCCCTAACCCTAAAACAACATTATCTATTTATACTAGAGGGTTAGTGCTCCATTACCCTAAAGCCCTTAGGCCTAAATGCTACCCCCAAGCCCATTACAACAAGATAGCCCACATCACTATTGTAACTAATACATAAACCTTATAATGTCTAACAATCTCCCCCGCGGTTTACTATATTAGTTTGGCTTTCCGCTTCATGATCTACTAGCTTCGCTGCCTCCAAGTAGTGGTGTTAGATTCAGATACAGTTTGTTCTGAATTAAAGTTGCCACTACACCAGTCCATGACTTCACACATGCTTCGTATTTGTCATTTGTTTGAATTTGACGCTGACCCAAGATCAAGATATCTTCCTCATGAAAACTTATCCAATCCAGAGTGTCTGCTAATCTGAATGCCTTCTCTTTTGTCACAATTATTGTCTACCATCCTTGGATCGTAAGCACAATAACAAAAGTTCTTTAGTACACCCTTAGGAAATTTTGGAACGGCAGGAATGACCTTTTCTTTGTCTGTTGGTAGCCAAATAACTGATTGCATGCGCTTGTGAGTGTGAGGGTCATGGATTCATGGATTCTTCTTAAGATACATCTCAGCAGTCTTAATGTTTGGGAAATCATGCTTTACATCATATTCAAGATTTGAGTGAAATGCCAAGCCTGGGCCATGCTGATTAGGATTAGAATGAGAGTAATGAGCTCGCAACAGACTTTTTAGATCGAGCTTGGTCCAAGACTCAAACTACGATTGCATGGCATAATACTCCCCGTGCCACTATCCCTTGTTACTATCTAAAACTGGCTGTCGTGATCATATCTCTAGCATTTGATTTCCGATTTATTTCCAACCATGTCATAGTGACTCGATCCTAGCTCCATCACATAAAGATAAGACACTCAGGTTGGAACTTTCGGCTGGAAGTTTTCAGAGGGGATTCATATCTTGCTTTTCATGACGAGCATTCTTTTGTTGCCTAGATTCTTCTTTTGTGGCTGCTTTCTCTTCTTTGTCTGTTCAGCTGCTAGATAAGTATGCCTCATGCTCTGCATCGGCTGCAGCTTTCTCTTCGGCTGTATGCTCATGGCGTGAAATGTTTTGAGGGTCGTCATCTTTGTCTGCAAATTCACTGCCAAACTTCTTCTGCAACATATCTTTCATTTCATAAATTTATGCCATCAACATGCTTATATCGCCTTGAAGTTGTTCGATAGCTTGATCTCGGATGGTAATTTGATTTTGCAAGGATGCTATCTAAGTGTTCTTTAATTCATTATCTTATTCCAACATCACCACTCTTCTTTGTAGTTTTCCAACATCCACCACTTCATCATCATCACTGTCGGAATGCTCAATAACTTCATCTTTTCGGCAGCTATTCTCAATGCAGCTTCGTCATGCTTAGAAATACCACCACCATAACTTCCTTCTTTAGAATAGGCTCCACCTGAGCTTTCTAGCATATCTGTGATTGGGGCATCCTGCACTATTGGTTCTGGAACGACACTTGGGCTTATAGGCTTTGGGTTAACAAGGGCTTCTATTTTATGTTTCTTTCTTGATTCTTATTCTTGAATGGGATCAACTTTGGTTAGCGCTTCTTCAGAGGGAACAATTTGTTGGGTTTTGAACATGTTTATCAAAGTTATTTTATCCGTATAAAATAAAAACGCAGCAGAATAATTATTTAAAACATGTTACTTGTGTTGCTACAAAACTCATTTTGTATGTAAAACCCAAAACCCGAATCCATATATGAACATGCATGCTATCAAAACACAACCATAGGGTGTTTCAAGAATGCTACCTTTCAATAACAAGTAGATGAAAAGGATGATGCTTCTTGAATGGTAATCTTCTAAGTAGAAGACCTCAAGCTTGTATACCCCAAGCTTTCCAACAAACACCACAAGATTGCTAGGATTTTTACACTTATGAACTCACTTGAAAAACCCTCTTGACAACCACCTTTGGCCGAAAATATATGAGCTCTAGAATGAGTTCTTGCACTTGAATTATACTTGAGAGAATATGTGTGTGATCATTAATTAATTAAACATCAAAATCCTACATATAATCTTGTAAGATCTAGTATTGGATTTGATGAAGATTGCATGCAAAATGAATGGTGGAAGACCACCTTGGGAAGCCCCAAAATTTTCGGCCATATGGCCTTGTTTTTGTCACCCAAATATTTCATTTTTATAAAATAAGTCTTATATTATTTTATAACCTTTTATAAAATTATAACATCACATGTTATAAGAGTTATGCAACATATCACAATTATTTATAATGTTACTTAACCCATTAAATAACAATATAAAATATTCTCTCAAAATAAATTATCCATATAATTTATTAGTTTCTCAAATGCAATTATTTAGAAAATCAATTTCTAAATATTCTAAGTGTTAATATTTTTTTGTTTGATCACATCATAAATAAATATTATGTGTGTTTGTCTAGCTTGTTATTGGGTATGACCCGACTTGGATCATAACGTACTAGCCACATCAATTTAATATGTGTCTTGGGCATACCGATTCCAACAATCTCCCACTTGCACAAGATACATAGAAGATTGATGCAAGTAGCAAATACCGCCTAACAACGGTTTACTACCCCTAATACGTATGACGAAGTGCCATTCAATAACATCATCCCCTTCAAGTCCCTTACTTGAACATGATTTAGGTGAAACGATCATTTATTCTTTCATTACAGATGTCATGTCAAATCCAGAGACATAGTATGATCATTCTCTGTTGATTTAAATTTAGTAGGCCTTAGACATCTTACTCTCAACAAATAAGAGGAACAAATCCCATCTTGACTACATACGTCTCTCACAATCACCTCGTACCACACCTGAGCTTAGCCTTATGTACTGCCATATTACTGACAGCAAAGAACCAAGTCAAAGTACAATATTTGGTGAATATCAAGACCCAATATGTATCTCAGGTCAGAGAATACAATGATATTCACCTTTACTCAAAATTACTTATGATCAATCTCAAAGATTCCATGTGGTAATATTTGAGAGCGGGTCAGTCCAATTTGTATCCCACAAATATCTATGAACTTTGGCAACAACACTTTGCTCTATATTCATACCTAATTAATATCCACCAATCCAAGTTCATAATAGTCTTACCTTCATATTTGTTCCCACAAATATGATCGACTACAGACATTTAGAATAATCAACTTATTCATGGATTTAAACATGTTAAAATTGGAACATAACTAAAAATGCCATAATCATTAAATTAGTCATAATAACAATTGTTCCGATATCCAAATACTAAATAGATCAACTCCAATCACTAGAATATCGAAGTCCTAAGGCACAAGTATGACCCTCATGCTTTAGCCGTTCAAGGAGCTTCGTGAGAGGATCTGTAATGTTTTGATCGGTGTGAACTTTGTGAATACATATCTTTCCTTTTTCAACTTCATCCCTTATGTAGCTGAATCTCCGCTCAATGTGCCTAGTCTTTTGATGTGCACGAGGTTCCTTAATTTGTGCAATTGCACCCTCGTTATCACAAAAGATTTCTAGGGGATCCTGAATGGTAGGGACTACCCCTAGGTCAGTGATGAATTTCTTCAACCATGCAGCTTCTTGTGCTGGCAATGAAACAGCGATGTATTCTGATTCTGTAGTGGACAATGCTACAACATCCTGCTTCGAGCTTTTCCAAGAGACTACAGCTCCATTCAAAATGAAGACATACCCAGATTGTGATCGAGAACCATCTCGGTCAGTTTGGAAACTCGCATCCGTGTAACCCTTTACAACGAGTTCCTCTTCACCAGATCCATAAATTAGAAACATATCCTTAGTCCTTCTAAGGTATTTCAATATGCTTTTAACAGCCATCCAATGACTGTTACCTGGATTTTGCTGGTATCTACTTGTCATGTTTAAGGCGCATGACACGTCCGGTCTAGTGCATATCATTGCATACATGATGGATCCTATAGCAGACGCATATGGGACTCCTTTCATTCTCTCTTTCTCATCCTTTGAGCTTGGACATTGAGACGCATTCAATATCGTTCCCTTTTGAATAGGTACCAAACCTTTCTTAGAGTTCTCCATCTTGAACCTTTTCAAGACTTTGTCAATGTATGCACTTTGGTTCAAACCTATCAAGCGCCTTGATCTATTCCTATAGATCTTTATTCCCAAAATATAGGTGGCTTCACCAAGATCCTTAATGGAAAAATAACTTCCAAGCCAGGTTTTAACACCTTCTATGGTTGGAATATCATTTCCAAATAGTAGAATGTCATCGACGTACAGTACTAGGAAAGTGATGATGCTCCCACTAGCCTTCTTATACACACAAGCTTCATTGGCATTCTTGATGAATCCAAAATTCCTAATTTCTTCATCAAAACGATGATTCCAACTTTTAGATGCTTGTTTCAATCCATATATTGATTTCTTTAACTTGCATGCTTTGTTAGGATGTTTTGGATCGACAAAACCTTCAGGCTGAAACATATAGACATCTTCATTAAGATATCCATTGAGGAAATCCGTTTTGACATCCATTTGCCAAATCTCATAATCGTAGTATGCAGCTATGGCAAATAATATCCTAATTGACTTTAGCATCGCCACGGGCGAGAAGGTCTCATCATAATCAACCCCTTGAGTTTGAGTGAAACCTTTTACTACAAGTCTCGCTTTTTAAGTATCCAAGTTACCATGCATATCAGTTTTCTTCTTGAAAACCCACTTACTTCCAACTATTTTGGAGTTAAGAGGTGGTACAACCAATTCCCATACTTGGTTGTCATACATGGATTGCATCTCAACGTTCATGGCTTCAAGCCATTTGTCACAATCGGATTGTGACATTGCATCATGGTATGTGGTTGGTTCATCCGAATCTACCACGTAGCATCCATCCATGAAAAATCCATATCTTTCGGGTGGATTACTAATTCTACCAGATCTGCGAACGTTTTGTGTGCGTTGATCAACCACTTGATCCTCTTCAACAACCTCTTGTTGAGTGCTAGTATCAACCAAACGTGTATCGGCTTGTGGTTCTTGATCCTCATCAAGTTCCACTATTCTACTACTAGTTCCTTCCATAAGTAACTTAGCCTCTAAGAACTTACCCTTTCCAGCAACAAATACCTTTTTCTCTGTTGGATCGTAAAAGTAATATCCTATATCATCTTTAGGATATCCTACAAAGATACACTTAGTGGATCGTACTTCCAATTTGTTTGGGGTGTATTGCTTCACATAAGCTTCACAACCCCATACCTTCAAATATGATAATGATGGAGCCTTTCCATGCCATATTTTAAAAGGTGTCTTATCCACTTTCTTGGTTGGGGCCATATTCAATATACGGGCCATGGAGAGCAAAGCGTAACCCCAAAATGATAGAGGCAATGTGCTTCGAGACATCGTAGATTGAACCCTATCCAATAGAGTTCGATTCCTCCTTTCAGACACACCATTATGTTGTGGTGTTCCAGGTGGAGTAAGTTGTGAGATAATCCCACAACTCCTAAGATGATCTTGAAAAGCATCACTAAGGTATTCACCTCCTCTATCGGTACGAAGGACATTGATTGTTTTCTTGAGTTGATTTTCTACTTCACTTTGGAAATCTTTGAACATTTTAAATGCTTCATCTTTGTGTCTTAACAAGTACACATAACCGTAACGACTATAGTCGTCGGTAAAACTAATGAAGTATCTTTCACCATTCCTAGTCATTGGCTTAAAAGGACCACATACATCCGAATGTATGATACATAATAAATCTTTTGCCCTTTCAAAGGTGCCATTGAATGGTGCTTTAGTCATTTTGCCTTGTAAAGAAGATTCACATACATCAAATGAATCATCTCCATTTGTTTCCAAAAGACCATTCTTTCGAAGTGTTTGCATGCGATTTTTGTTTATATGTCCAAGGCGACAATGCCAAAGATAGGAATCACTCAAATCTAATTTGAGTTTCTTGATGGTTGCTTGGTACATTGAACTATCAAATGTATTATCATGAACCAATTCATAAATACCATTTGAAGGCATAGCTTTAAAGTAAGACATGTCATTCATCAAAACATAAATGTCATCGTTTACAAACTTTAAATTAAAACCATATTGTAGCAAGAGGGAAGCTGAAAAATGTTCCTAGTCAAACTAGGAGCATACAAAACATTTTTCAAGATGATTTCTAATCCACTTGAAAGTTTCAAAACATAGTCTCCTCTGGCTACAACTTGAACCTTTGCTCCATTGCCCATGAAAAGACTAATGTCTCCCTTCTTATAATGTTTATTTCTTTTGAACTCCTGCAACAAATTGCATATATGAGTTCCACACCGGTATCCAATACCCATGTGTTTGAAGAAATAACATTAAGGTCAATATGTGACATCCTGGCTTTTCATGTATCTTAAATGCGCTACTTTATGGTTATTCACTCATACGCTGATTTAATTCGGAGAATTAAATTACACGCTCGCAATAACTACGCTCACAATAACTACGCTAACTTTGTGAGTCTATTGGGTGAATTACGTGCTATGTGTTATTAGACGGGTTGTATCTGAATTACGTGCCATGTGTTATTAGACGTGTCTATTGCGTCTCACTCCAAATACGTGATTTAATATTTTATAAATTCCGTGTCGTGAATAATATTTTAGTAACTTCTATTTATAAACCGAACCAAGACTGTGAAACATTTCGACTTTTCGACCAAGCAAACACAACCCGCCACCCACACCCCCTTGCGACCCACACCTCCTTGCGGCCCAAGGAACTAACCCAAACCGCCCCCCTATCGCGACCCCCCCCTTATGCATGTTGTGGGTAGCCTTAAAAAAACAAAACCCTAATGCTCTAAGTTGAAGTCGACGGCAGCCCCCCCTCTCACGGTCGCACAAGTCTACACTCTTGGATTGATTCCAAGCTTGTCCCGGTTTGCTAATCATCATCGTTTCAAGGTTAGGGTTTAATTGTATTTCGATTCACACTAGGTTTTGTGTAATCTTGATCATGATTATGTGCTTGTATGATTATTATTATTATGAAAAAGTGTTGCGGTGTATGATTAGTTCGGATGAATATGCGAATCTTTGCGGTTGTGATGATATGTTGAATACTAAAATCGTAGGCTGCGTTTTATCGATAAAGATCATGATATATATTTAGGGTTTGCATGAATATTGATATATATGATGATATTTGACAAGTTAACCTGCTGTAATCAATACAACTAAGCGTCATGACCGTTTAAACATGTTCTAATGCGATAAAGTCGAAAACAGTAAGCTGATTGACATTTACAGCCAACTTCAGTTGTCTGTAACCTGATCATTATTTATCGAAAAGTGGATTTTCTAAAGACTAAAACGTGTATTTTTTAAAAACGCTTCAAATGGCGCCAGATTCATATTTTTCTGAGGTCGTTTGCTATTTTTAAAGAGTCATTTAGTGCAGCAGCTGAAGCTGCATAAATTCTGCAGAATTTGCAGGTTGTTTATCGAGTCGGATCTCATAGTCTGTATGGGCTTAGGTCACAAATTTGTGCAAAAACTGCAGACGGAAATTTCCGAAAATCTCCCACTGGAATTTTGTTAATTGGATGAACGATGATTTTTAAATAATTTTTCTCGTGGACTGCAGTCAGAAAGTGACGAATCCGACTGCAGCCTAGTATATAAATGTTTATAAATAAATAATAAAGATTTAGGATTTGAAAATTTTACACAAAATTCTACAGTCTAATTGACACATCCTGTAAAGAAATTGGAATTGTTGGAACGATGGAACTATTATAAAAAAATCCTCGAAAACAGCCCAGTTATGAGTGTACAAGTTGAAGCATGATAACTTGCGTTTGTGTGTACCTAAGTGTTGTATGAGTGAATCTGTGTTTATGAAAAGTTGGTTTGATCATTATTTTGTATGGTGATACTTTGCATGCATGGTTATGGTTTTGAATTGGTTATTACGTGTGCCGTACTGTGTGTTAGTTATGCGTAGGGTTTTGTGTCAGTGTGTTCACACACTAACTTTAAATCTGTTGACATGTTAGGACGCAATTAGCGGTTCCATCATTTGCTTCTTTTGCGTTATTCTAACCGAGCCATTTAAGGTGAGTTCACGGCCCATATTTTATCCGGTTTTAAACAACAGGAGGAGAAACATGTATACGCTCTACAACTCTATCTTTTACGTTATGTGAAATTAACGTTGTTAACTATTCGGTAACTAAGTTAATGTTAATGTACGTTATGGTCACTAAGTAGCTTTATCACGGAAGTCCTCAACCAACTCTCTGATCGTTAGTATTGGGTTAAGATAGCGAGGAAATTATAGTAGTACTACTGGGCCCGACAAGCCCCACCCGAGCTAGTCACGCTAGCCGACGGGGAATGGTCAACGGGTGATTAATTTGGCCTAACTTTTGCCATGGTCAGTGATAGACCTGGCAACACAAAGGCAACAACAGTCAGCTTCGATCGCGAACTCTTATGTGAAGTAACTTTAGGCTCGCTACCTACATGTTAACATTGAACTTATTTACGAACCAACATTATTATTCCAGGTTGGGAATAATGGAATTATGTCGTTATCCCGGGTTAGGGATAACGGGGGAAAATAATCTTTTAAACCGAACTTGTGAACTTATAAAAACTTGTGAACTCACTCTTCTTTAATGTTGACACTTGTTTCTTTGCATGTTTCTCAGGACGCTAGGAGCGGTAGGTGCACTCACTTGCATTTGATCAAGACATTTTTATCGAGTCTTTATTTACGAATAATTTTTGGGATTTTGGTTTTCGCGTTTATGTTGGCGCCCGTTACTTTATTTTAATGCTTCTGCTAAACTTTGAAACCTTGATATTATGAAAATGACTATGCATGTTTACAACAAATGTTTTTGGAAAACGTTTAAATAAATCATATAGAGTCGTTCGATATTGCTAGTGTCTGAGATTCTGGTTTGATCACACGCCTCGCGGTAATACTCCGCAAGTGGAAATTGAGGGCCCCAGCATATTTTTGACCAGAAGGAGTTCAACATGCGACAGCGTCGCTGGGTCGAACTCCTAAACGATTATGAATGTGCCATTCGGTATCACCAGGGTAAAGCTAACGTGGTAGCTGATGCCCTCAGTCGGAAGGAGCACTTGAAACCTCGTCGGGTACGAGCACTACAATCACAATTCATTCTGAGTTACCCGAACAGATACGCGACGCGCAGCTAGAAGCAGTTAAAGAGAGAACATCAAGGTCGAATCTGTGGGAAAGATGGAGCGCGATTGGGAAGTGAAACCTAATGGTGCCCGGTATTTCATGAATCGTATATGGGTACCTCTCTACGGAAACCTCGGGAAGCTAGTTATGGACGAAGCTCACAAATCCCGATACTCTGTCCATCCTGGTTCGGATAAGATGTATCAAGACCTTAAAGCGGCATACTGGTGGCCCAACATGAAAGCGGATATAGCCACCTACGTGAGCAAGTGTTTGACTTGTGTGAAAGTCAAGGTGGAATACCAGAAGCCATCAGGGCTACTTAAACAACCTGAGATCCCAGTGTGGAAATGGGATCAGATCTCGATGGACTTTATCACTAAACTCCCGTGAACTCCGGGTGGCTGCGATACCATCTAGGTAATTGTGGATCGTCTAACTAAGTCTGCACACTTCCTAGCGACCAAAGAAAAAGATAAGATGGATAAGTTGACTCGCATCTACATTAAGGAAGTGGTTTCTCGGCACGAGGTGCCAACGTCCATCATTTCAGACAGAGATGCTCGTTTCACGTCCAACTTTTGGCGGTCACTTCAGAAAGCATTGGGTACACGCTTAGATATGAGCACAACTTATCACCCTCAGACGGATGGTCAAAGTGAAAGGACCATTCAGACCTTGGAGGATATGCTTAGGGCATGCGTGGTAGACTTCGGGAACAGTTGGGAAATCCATCTGCCTTTGGTGGAATTCTCGTATAACAACAGTTACCATACGAGTATTCAGGCAGCACCGTTTGAAGCATTATACGGTCGCAAATGTAGATCACCGGTCTGTTGGGCAGAAGTCGGTGACAGTCAACTCACAGGTCCTGAGTTGATACTTGAGGCTACTGAAAAGATTGTGCAAATCAGAAACCGCATGGCAGCGGCACGGGATCGACAGAAAAGTTACGCTGATCAACGACGCAAACCGCTCAAATTTCAAGTAGGCGACCGCGTCCTACTGAAAGTATCACCCTGGAAGGGTGTATTTTGTTTTGGGAAACGAGGCAAACTAAATCCACGGTACGTAGGCCCATTTATGATCTCGAAGCGTATCGGGCTCGTAGCTTATTAGTTAGACCTTCCTGCCGAACTCAGTGGAGTTCACAACGTTTTCACGTGTCCAATCTGAAGAAGTGCCTATCAGATGAGACCCTAGTCATTCCATTGGATGAAATTCAAGTGGATGAGCAACTGCATTTTGTGGAACAACCTATCGAGATCATGGACCGTGAGATCAAGACTCGAAGGCACAGCAAGATACCGATCGTCAAGGTTCGTTGAAACTCTATGCGTGGACCAGAGTTCACGTGGGAAAGAGAGGACCAAATGAAAAGCAAATATCCACACCTTTTTGCAGCTGAGCAGCAATCTGACGTTACCGCCAACTGAATTTCGGGACGAAATTCTACCAACATGGGGATGATATGACAGCCTGGGATTTACTTGTACCATTCTAACAAACTGAATCTTTGTGCGTTGCATTCTAAACCGCGTTTACTCAATTTTCGGGATGAAAATTCTTTCAACATGGGGATAATGTGACATCCCGGCTTTTCAGGTATCTTAAACGCTCTACTTTATGGTTATTCACTCATACGCTGATTTAATTCGGAGAATTAAATTACACGCTCGCAATAACTATGCTAACTTTGTGAATCTATTGGGTGCATTACGTGCTATGTTATTAGACGGGTTGTATCTGAATTACGTGCCATGTGTTATTAGACGTTTGTGAATCTATTGCGTCTCACTCCAAATACGTGATTTAATATTTTATAAACTCCGTGTCGCGAATAATATTTTAGTAACTTCTATTTATAAACCGAACCAAGCCTGTGAAACGTTTCGACTTTGCGACCAAGCAAACCCAACCCGCCACCCACACCCCCTTGCGACCCACACCTCCTTGCGGCCCAAGGAAATAACCCAAACTTGCGGCCCAAGGAACTAACCCAAACCGCCCCCCCTATCGCGACCCCCCCTTTATGTATACATGCGTGTTGTGGGTAGCCTTAAAAAAAACAAAACCCAAATGCTCTAAGTTGAAGTCGAAAGCAGCCCCCCCCTCTCACGGTCGCGCAAGTCTACATTCTCGGATTGATTCCAAGCTTATCCCGGTTCGCTAATCATCATCGTTTCAAGGTTAGGGTTTAATTGTATTGCGATTCAAACTAGGTTTTGTGTAATCTTGATCATGATTATGTGCAGATTATTATTATGAAAAAGTGTTGCGGTGTATGATTAGTTCAGATGAATATGTGAATCTTTGCGGTTGTGATGATATGTTGAATACTAAAATCGTAGGCTGCGTTTTATCGATAAAGACCATGATATATATTTAGGGTTTGCATGAATATTGATATATATGATGATATTTGACAAGTTAACCTGTTGTTAACCAATACAACTAAGCGTCATGACCGTTAAAACATGTTCTAATGCGATAAAGTTGGAAACAGTAAGCATATTTACATTTACATCCAACTTTAGTTGGCTGTAACCTATTATTTATCGAAAAGTGGATTTTCTGAAGCCTAAAACGTGTATTTTTGAAAAACGCTTAAAATGACACCGTATTCATATTTTTCTGAGGTCGTTTGCTATTTTTAAATGGTCATTTAGTGCAGCAGCTGAGGCTGCGTAAATTCTGCAGAATTTGCAGGTTGTTTATCGAGTCGGATCTCATAGTCTTTATGTCACGAAATTTGTACAGTAACTGGAGACGGGAATTTCCGAAAATCTCCCACTGGAATTTTGTTAATTGGATGAACAATGATTTTTAAATAATTTTTCTCGTGGACTGCAGTCAGAAAGCAACGAATCTGACTGCAGCCTAGTATATAAATGTTTAGAAATAATTGGTAAAGATTTAGGATTTGAAAATTTTACACAAATTCTACAATCTAATAGACACCTCCCGTAATAACATTGGAATTTTTTGAACGTTGGAACTATTTTATAAAAATCCTCGAAAACAGCCCAGTTATGAGCGTACAAGCTGAAACATGATAACTTGCGTTTGTGTGTACCTAAGTGTTGTATGAGTTAATCTGTGTTTATGACAAGTTGGTTTGATCATTATTTTGTATAGTGATACTTTGCATGCATGATTATGGTTTCGAATTGGTTATTACGTGTGCCGTACTGTGTGTTAGTTATGCGTAGGGTTTTGTGTCAGTGTGTTCACACACTAACTTTAAATCGGTTGACATGTTAGGACGCGATTAGCGGTTCCATCATTTGCTTCTTTTGCGTTATTCTAACCGAGCAATTTAAGATGAGTTCACGGCCCCTATTTTATCCAGTTTTAAACAACAGGGGGAGAAACATGTATACGTGTACAACTCTATCTTTTACGTTATGTGAAATTAATGTTGTTAAATATTCGGTAACTAAGTTAATGTTAATGTACGTTATGGTCACTAAGTAGCTTTATCACGGAAGTCCTCAACCAACTCTCGGATCGTTAGTATTGGGTTAAGATAGCGGGGAAATTGTAGTAGTACTACTGGGCCTGACAAGCCCCACCCGAGCTAGTCGCGCTAGCTGACCGGGAATGGTCAACGGGTGATTAATTTGGCCTAACTTTCGCCATGGTCAGTGATAGACCTGGCAACACAGAGGCAACAACAGTCAGCTTCGATCGCGAACTCTTATGTGACGTAACTTTAGGCTCGCTACCTACATGTTAACATTGAACTTATTTACGAACCAACAATATTATTCCAGGTTAGGAATAACGGAATTGTGTCGTTATCCCGGGTTAGGAATAACGGGGGAAGATAATCTTTTAAACCGAACTTGTGAACTTATAAAAACCTGTGAACTCACTCTTCTTTAATGTTGACACTTTTTTCTTTGCATGTTTCTCAGGACGCTAGGAGCGCTAGGTGCACTCACTTGCATTTGATCAAGACATTTTTATCGAGTCTTTATTTATGAATAATTTTTGGGATTTTGGTTTTGGTGTTTATGTTGGCGACCGTTACTTTGTTTTAATGCTTCCGTTAAACTTTGAAACCTTGATATTTTTAAAATGACTATGCATGTTTACAACAAATGTTTTTGGAAAACGTTTAAATAAATCATATAGAGCCGTTCGATATTGCTAGTGTCTGAGATTCTGGTTTGATCACATGCCTCGCGGTAATACTCCGCAAGTGGAAATTGAGGGTGTGACACAATATGTATCATAAAGACTGTACCTGAGGTTTGCCCCGCATCCCTCTTGATTTTCAACTCCTTGAGATAGGTTGGACAATTTCTTTTCCAATGTCCTATCTCTCCACACTCAAAGCATGGGTCAGTCGAAGCAACCTTTTGCTTCTTTTCTATTGGTTTCGTGGGTTCCGCTTTAACCTTTCCTTTCCCTTTCCCTTTGACGTGACCCTTCCTTTTGGCAAAACTTGCCTTGGAGTTGGGGTGAGGCCTCTTCTTGTTGCCTCCCACATTGATCATTAGAACGGGTAAAGCCTTTTTATCCATGCCCACCTCGGCAGTTTTGAGCATTGCATGAAGCTCACCAATGCTCTTGTCCCATCCGTTCATGTTATAATTCATGACGGAAGTCTCAAACTTCTTTGTTAAAGAGTTGAGGATCAAATCCGTAGCCAACTCTTTAGAGACGGGACAATTAAGCCTTTCGAGGCGATCAATGTTGCTCTTCATCTTAAGGACATAAGATGAGACCGATTGGGTTTCCTCCATACGACATACATTAAGCGTCCGAACCGTTTCGAAGCATTCTACCCTTGCTTGTTGAAGGAACATTTCCTTCAATTGGGTAATCATGTCGGATGCCCCATGATGTTCAAACTCCTTTTGAATCTCGGGAATCATAGTTCCCAACATGATGCAAGAGGCTTGCATGGAGTCCTCGGTATACTTAACCCAATCGTTATAGGCTTCCACATCTTCCACGTCAGGTTCATCGGGAATGGGATCGTCCAACACATAGGATATATTTTCTTGCTTGAGAATGATTCTCAAGTTTCGATACCAATCCATGAAGTTGTTATGGTTGAGACGATCCTTTTCAAGGATGGTTCTTAGTGATAGGTTACGGACGGTTTGGGTAATTGTGTTTGCATTGTTAGCGGTCATCTACAAAATTTTAAGAAAGTTCAATTTTTAGTACTTTCGATATTATTAAATTTTAATTATTAATACCCTTTTGTGTCTCATAGACAATTAATAATTAAAATCTAGAATCCAACGTTACATTTAAATATTGGTTAGGTGACCTTTATCCCATTATTTAAATTAACAAGGTCGTCAACGTTTGACGATTGCAATTCTTTGCAATTTCTAGCCATATGGGATCGGTTAAACATCTTTATGTTTAGTTGGCATGTTTAATCACATCAACACCTTTGTACGCCATGCTTTGGTGACCCTAAGCACATGGTTTCCAAATCAAATTGTCCTACTTACACACACATGTAAGTTTACACATACAAGTGGTTAGGTGACTTTTATCCCACAAATATTGTAAGCCTACCTCAAACACACAAGTTCCTTCAAATGTGGTTAGGTGACCTTTATCCCACAAAGAAATCCCAAGTGATTCGAGTGTTGTATAAAAGGATGGTGTTTGACTTGTTTTATAAAAGGGATTTTATGTTTTCAAAAATTCTAGTTTTAGAAAACTTTATGTACCATACATTTGCATGCATTCAAAGTCATGGTACCTTTGTGAAAACCAATTTTCAAGGTTCTTTTAATAAAACCCATTTTATTATAAAATCATTAATTTTTAATAAAACCATTTTATTAACCACTTTAATGATTTTTAAAGAACCAATTTTAAGCTTGTTATGGATTATAAGTTGTTAAGCATGCATATCCAAATATCATCTAAACAACCATAAATAAATAATCATACAAGCATAACACACACAACAATAGGTGCATAACCATAGCTAACTATTTTTGATAACACTTGTTAGCCGAAGCAAGTGTGCCAAAAGATCCTTCCTAAAGGGTGAATATTGACACAAGAAATGTGTCGTTGAACTCCCACTTGAACCCGCATCCAAATACTTCAAGTATTCCTTTTGTGTTGCGATTTCTTCACTTTCTTTGGGCTTCCAAGTGGACTTTATATTCAGCTCCAAACTCCTTTGGGCCTCAAAAATGTGTTTTGATTATTGGGCTAAAATCCCATTAAGAACCATGAGGTTCTTTAGGCCCAAAATTGGCCAAAATCAAAACGCTTTTTGTTGTGCATCTTCTTTTACAATAAAGTATCCTAATACATTTTTCTAGTAAAATAAAATGCACCTAATCTATTTATTTACATACCATGAAAATAAATAAATTACAACTTTAAAAATGGAAGAACAAAGATAATTAATTATTACAACCCATTGAAATAATTAAATAAATCACAACACAATCATTCAACATATTTAAACACAAGGTCATGGCTAGGTTATGAACACCAAAAATATATATCCACATATATATATATTTAAATTCAAGAGCAAAAAATGGTTTCCTTTTATAACCCAATTTTCGGCCAAGGGAAAAACCGAAAAGATGGGTTATTGTCCAAACAAACAAATCATCCAAATGATATAATTTTTCAAGATACTTTTATGCATGTATAATAAACATCTTAAAAAATGAAAGGAAAACCATGATTAAAATTTTCGGCCATAGGGTTTCCACAAACCCAAATTCCCGAAATTTTTAAATCCATTGAAGCATGCATTCATATAAGCGGCTCTGGTACCACTGTTGGGTTTTGAACATGTTTATCAAAGTTATTTTATCCGTATAAAATAAAAATGCAGCAGAATAATTATTTAAAACATGTTACTTGAGTTGATACAAAACTCATTTTGTATGTAAAACCCAAAACCCGAATCCATATATGGACATGCATGCTATCAAAACACAACCATAGGGTGTTTCAAGAATGCTACCTTTCAATAACAAGTAGATAAAAAGGATGATGCTTCTTGAATAGTAATCTTCTAAGTAGAAGACCTCAAGCTTGTATACCCCAAGCTTTCCAACAAACACCACAAGATTGCTAGGATTTTTACACTTATGAACTCACTTGAAAAACCCTCTTGACAACCACCTTTGGCCGAAAATATATGAGCTCTAGAATGAGTTCTTGCACTTGAATTATACTTCAGAGAATATGTGTGTGATCATTAATTAATTAAACATCAAAATCCTACATATAATCTTGTAAGATCTAGTATTGGATTTGATGAAGATTGCATGCAAAATGAATGGTGGAAGACCACCTTGGGAAGCCCCAAAATTTTCGGCCATATGGCTTGTTTTTGTCACCGAAATATTTCATTTTTATAAAATAAGTCTTATATTTATTTTATAACCTTTTATAAAATTATAACATCACATGTTATAAGACTTATGCAACATATCACAATTATTTATAATGTTACTTAACCCATTAAATAACAATATAAAATATTCTTTCAAAATAAATTATCCATATAATTTATTAGTTTCTTAAATGCAATTATTTAGAAAACCAATTTCTAAATATTCTAAGTGTTAATATTTATTTGTTTGATCACATCATAAATAAATATTATGTGTGTTTGTCTAGCTTGTTATTGGGTATGACCCGACTTGGATCATAACGTACTAGCCACATCAATTTAATATGTGTCTTGGGCATATCGATTTCAACACAATTTTGGGAGGAAGGATCCCAAAATCGCCCTGAAGTGATGCTAGAAGGACAACAAGATTCTCTGCGGATATCCCGTTCAGTTCTTTGACCGTTTCCTAAGCTTTCTCAATTTCAACATGACCTGTCTCTTCATCTTTCTCTTCGTCTGAAACGAGGTCTTCAACTTCCGGTTTTGTTCTCTGTGGTCCACCGACAATCTGAACATCATGTTCTTCAGCAAGCATCACATTAAGAAGCATTGGTGAAGGCACAAACTCCTTGAACTTTCTGCGCTTTACCAAATCATATTTAGCAGTGAACTTGATCTTTGCCGTATCACGTTGCTTGCATACCGCCTCAAAACAACTAGGACCCATCGGCTTTAGATTCAGAATATTATCGTTCTTCACCAGGTTTTAATGTTTGTCGTCAAGGATCATTTGAACAAATCTTGGGTAAATCAGAAAGACTTTATTCTTGGGATTCTCAAGCATGTTCTTCATGTTGTCAAAAATGTATGTAGAGAAGTTGTAATCCCAAATGTTTACAAGGGCTACCACTACAGCTGTTTGCGTTTGGTTGAGCTGATCTAATCCGCCCTTGCTTTTTGAAATGCATTGTAGAAAGATGTGAACTAAGCATCTCCAATAAGGCGGAAACATCTTCTTTAGGGCTGTAAGATAAGCGCCTTCGTCACTCATTCGCCTTAACGCCTTGAGTACAGTCTCTCTATCAAATCTGGTTGGATGACGATCTTGATCTCTAGTCTCTAATGCTTTCCGTACATCCGCTTCTGATATAACAATCTCTATTTTCTAGATTACTGATTCAATAGAAGCTCCACCCCTTCTTACTTCGGCATTTGTCCCGAAGTCTTGAATCATATCTTCGTCGATCACTTGATTCGTCTTTAGTGCATGGGTGAGTCGACAAGAGTTAAGCCCAACTATCAAAGAGTTGAACAACTAAACAGCTGGTGGATCAGACAGGTAGCAGGCTTCATTGTGAAATGCCTCGACCTCAAGCTTTCTTTTCTCCATCATTTTCTGCGCCATTTTCTACACTTGAACAAAACGTCAAAATTTATCACAAAAATTAACTTAATTGAACCTTTTTAACCATTTGATATTAAATCAGACAGTTCAAATAGCCAACAAGTCAAATAGTTCAAGTAAGGAAGAGGGTTCAATCAAGGGTTCAAAATAGTTTTGAACCATAAAAGTTTCAAAGTAAACCAGTCAAACACTTTCGGATGACTAGGTCAACAAGGCTCGAATGAACCGGGTTATGATGTCTCGGATAACAAGGTTCAACTTAACAACCCCTTGTCAGTCATTCGAGATGATCTGGCATCACGAATGTTTATCCGAGATGCAAGATGTCCCATCCAAGATTCTATGATATACATTCGAGATGCATCCATACAGCAACCTAGATGCATCTGAGTGTCTGGATTATTTGTAGTTGCGTACATGATAGTGCGAGGAACATCACAAATACACCTCCACATATTGGGTTCCTTCGCTTTGCAATACTGCTCAAAACGCCAGGTCTCGTCAAAGTAGTCATCTCCATACAACAACCTTGGAATCTTAGTAGACTTTCTTTATGCATTGCCAGAGTATGAGACTAGATGGCTGTCAAGTAGCGTTGGTGAGATCTGCAGCAGTCAAAATACCATTCGGGTTCATCATTTTTAGTTTTTACCGAATAGAAGTTAGTTGTATTTTAATTAAAAGTAACAAGTTCAAAAGTCCAATTCGAGATGGTCAACTAAAGGTTAACTCGAAATAGTAGCTTCTTAACAGTGAATTCAAAACAGTAATTCAAATAGCAATCTCAAACTAAGAACAGTAACTTATCTGACATGATGATTGATGATTCTTGATGATGGTTCGAGATGCAGGAAAAGTTCAACAGTAGAGATCCGAGATGATTCGAGATGCAGGCAAACTTCAAAAGTAGTGATTCAAGATGCTTGATGATTATCCGAGATGGAATCCGAGAAGCAGACAAACTTCAACAGTAGTGATTCGAGATGCTTGATGAAAACCCGAGATGGAATTCGAGATGCAAGCAGTTCTATCCGAGATTTAACCAACTCTATCCGAGATGGATTCGAGTTTTCAACAGATGATCCGAGATGATCCGATATGCAACAGAAACTCAACATCAGCTCCGAAATAGTGTGATATAAGATCTGAGCCTGGAAACAAGTTCAAACAGACCCTGATACCAACTGAAAGTCCTGATAAATGGATCTCATGATATCATGGTGGCAGAATCACACAAACAAGCTAATAGAATAAATAAGATTAAAAATAGAAAGATTCAACTTGCATACAAATAAAAATTTGTCTAATACAAATGAGAGCAAAAACCACCAAGGAGCCCCTAACCTAAACAACATTATCTATTTATACTAGAGGGATAATGCTCCATTACACTAAGGCCCTTAGGCCCAAATGCTACCCCAAGCCCATTACAACAAGATAGCCCACATCACTATAGTAACTAATACATAAACCTTATAATGCCTAACACAAGAAAGGAAAGAACAAAACTTTCGGTTACAATCGTGTTCCACCATCCATGTTGGAAAGTTATGCCAGAAAGAAACCATCAGGGGTGGAAAAGGCGCTAAATTTAAATTGAAAACTGAAAAAGAATAATATGCTACCCGAGAACATTGATGTAACATACATTAAATCAGACAATGATTGTGAATCTGATGTGGTCAAAACTGTTGTTGAAAATGTTTTAGGAAGTGAAAGTGATAGCACAGAATATGTTAGTGCTGGGTCGAATTTGGAGAAAAATAGTTCAAGTTCACCTTCTGAAAATGAGGAGAGCTTTCATAAGAATTATCTTGATAAATCAGATTCTAGTTCGGATGATGATTCTAAACTAGTAGCTTATACATGAAAGGATCAGACAAATTATATTCTAATCAAGAATTTCCGATTCAAAATGTGAATTTTTAAAACATGAAAATTGACAGAAATAAATCTTTCAGATCTTAAATTTGAATGAAACTTACTACTCTAAACCTAAAATTTCTTATAAAAATGATCGCAAAGGTAAAAATTATCCCGAGAACAAAAGAAAAGGGTTGGGGTATGTAAAGAAGAAAAATGATAAGTTTCAAAAACCAAATTTTCAAAAGAAGGTAAACTTTTTTTTTATCAAGCTCGGTAAGTGAAAAGAAAAGGTTGGGAAAGGAACAATCAAACGATGAGTTCCATGCAGAAAAAAATGTCGTGAGTAGAATTTGGGTTCTTCTGTTGGAAGCGACAGTAGGTCATGTTGGAAATCTAACAAAGTCGGGCATATTGCACGACAATGTACTCAAAACAACCCAAAATCTGTTTACAACATGATGTAGCCTACAAAAGATGTGAAACATAAGATCCTTAAGTTTGTACCAACAAAGATCTTAAAAAGAAATAACGAATCCAACTAAATTGTGAAATGAACAATTCCAAATGGTTTGAAATTTGAAATTGGTGAAACATCAACCAAAAATAAACGAAAGAATTCAAAATTTTATTCCAAAAAGGCAATTCTGAAAACACAAACTTGGATGGTTAAAAGGAAATCATCTTCTACAGAAATCAAAACATCTGTCTCTACTAAATCTTAGATTAGACAAGATGTTAAGGTCAAAGTTCGAAAGTTTGATATTCCGAACCCACCCAAGACCGAGAAGGCTTGGGTTTCCCTGTTTAATAATTACTTATTTACAAGTGTAGGGGCTCCCAAGGTCAATCATTTCAAAGTGGATAATTGACAGTGGAGCTTCTCGTCACATGACAGAAATGTTGGCCTTACTATATGATGTAAAATCTATTCGTGGAGGCTACATAGGGTTTGTGGGAAATCAAGGAGGGAGGATTGTCGGAGAAGGAAAACTTCCCAATGGTGTGGTCTGGTTCGACAAAGTCAACTATATTGCTGAATTAGAGAAAAATTTACTAAGCATTTCACAGGTTTCTAATAAGAAGGTTACAACTCACTTCAATGATAAAGAATGCCTAATCCTGAAGTCGGTATACAAAATTCCTGAGGAGTGGATTCTCATGCGCGCTCCACAAGAAAATGATCTTTATGTCCTTGACATGAGTCTCACATCCACTACCTCGAAATCGGCACAATGTTTTGTAATGAAGGCGACTAAAAAGGAATAATCCTATGGCATCGAAAGATGAGGCATATCTATTTGAGAAAAATGAACTATCTGGTACACCACAATCTGGTGGAGGGTATTAATCTCAAAAGTTTTCATCTTAGTTGCAAAAAGGGGAAGCAGCATAAGAAATCATCCACGAGAAAACTTCTGAATTCTATCAAATTACCACTAGAGAGGCTTCATACGGATCTTTTTAGGCCAGTAAACATCAAAAGCATATCTAGTGATCTATATTGCCTAGTTGTGAAAGACGACTACTTGTGATTTTCATAGGTTATATATCAGGAGAACAAAGATGAGACATTTGAAAATCTTATTATTCTATTCAAAAAGTTAGAGAACTTGTACCATCTTCCAATAAGAAGGATACGTAGTGACAATGGTACCGAGTCTAAAAATAATCGAATGCTCGAATTCTATAATGATAAAGGTATTCTTCATGAATTCAGCGCCCTTATACTCTGCAGCAAAATAGAGTAGCTGAACGTAAGAATCGTACTCTCATCGAAACAGCATGCACGATGCTTGCTGATTCAAAGTTACTAGTTAGTTTCTAGAGCGAAGCCGTTGCCTCTTGTTGTTACACATCAAACAGGGTTTTAATCATCAAGGCTCATAAAAGACATGCTTTGAGTTGCTTATCCATTGAAAGCCGGATTTAGATTTTGGAGCCATTTGGATCTTCGTGTATGGTCATCAACCCGGATAGTAAGTTTGGTGCCAGATCTTTCGAGGGATTTTTCATGGGTTACGGTAGTCCGCTGAGAGAGTATATCTGCCGAGTTTAAATCGAGTTATTCTTACTCCACATGTCGACTGTCAGAAATACAAATGCCTACTCAAAAGTCTGGTGATCCTTGGATGTTTAACTACGAGAGTTTACGAAATTCATTCGATCTGCCAAAAGAACCAAATGAAGAGAAACTTGTGTTATTATATCAACAACAACAACAAGCGTCTAATCAAGAACAAGTTCCAAGATCGATCGTGGTTACTCAACCACCTGTTCGCCCAAATGATTCTAGTGTAGGTCCGAGCACTACTCAAACAGAACCGTCGTCGACTAGAAATGAATAACACAGAGACTCTTTTGACCAGTCTGATGATTCTGATTATGAAGCTGGTCTGACGTATGATAATAATGGTGGATCTAGTTCTGATGAAGGTTCTGAGTAGATAACAAGTCTACTAAATCAATTTGTAGGTCCTAGCAATCAGATTAAAGCTTCAATAAGTAATCAGGTTGCTGAACAGAACATTACAAATTTGGAAAGTGAAGTGAATGTTCCTAATGAAGTAATGCCAAGGAATTTGTCCTACCACCCGTCGGAGAATATTATTAGAGAGTTGCATGCTTGAGTTAAAACTCGCAATCAGATCAACAAGATTCGAAGTTGTTTTTACACCAAAATTGCACCAATTCAAGATATGTGCTTACATCGTTGTTTTATTTCGAAGATTGAACCAAAATCAAACAAAGAAGCGCTTGCCGACGAAATCTGGCTAAACGCAATGCAGGAGGAGCTGCAACAATTTGAAAAGCTTGGTGTCTAGAAGCTTGTTGACCTACCGGCTAATCACAAAGCTATCACTACAAAATGGGTCTTCAAGTGCAAAAGAGACGATTGAGGGGTAATTGTGCGCAACAAAGCTCGACTAGTTATCAAAGATTTTTATCAGCAAGAAGTCATAGATTATACAGAGGTTTATGCTCTGGTTGCATGACTAGAAGCTATCCACATTTTCCTAGTATTTGGGTCATGGAAAGGTTTTAAGGTGTACCAGCTTGATGTCAAATCTGCTTTCCTTTACGGAAAAAGTGAAAGAGCTAGTGTATGTTGGTCAGCCACCGGGGTTTGTTGATCCAGTGCATAAAGACAAAGTTTACTTACTTGATAAAGTGCTATATGGGTTGCATCAGGCCTAAGAGCCTGGTATGAGACACACTCTCTGCACCTGTTAAGCAATGGCTTTATCAGAGGCACTGTTGATAGCACACTCTTCACGAAGGAAGTAAACGGACACTTGCTGATTGTACCAATTTATGTGGATGACATCATCTTTGGGTCAACGAATGACACTTTATGCAAAGATTTCAAAGAGATCATGAAAAAGAAATTTGAAATGAGTTTAATGGGAGAAATGAAGTTCTTCTTAGGACTTCAGGTTGATCAGTTGCCTGATGGTATCTTCATCCATCAGACGAAGTATGTCCACGATATCTTGGAGAAATTCGAAATGTCGAGAACGTCACCATTATCTACCCCATTAGAAATCAATCATGGCATCTGCCCAGATGTACACGGAGTCAAGATAGATGAAACCTTATACAGATCGATGATTGGTCACTGATGTATATTACAACATCTAGACCGGACATCATGTATCCAACATACCTTTGCGCCTGATATCAATCGAGTCCTTGAGCATCACACCTGATGATAATCAAGCGGATTTTCAAATTCCTAAAGGGTTGCCCAAGCACCGGCTTATGGTATCTGCGAAACAAAAACTTTGACCTCGCTGGATATTATGACTCAGATTTTGGATGCTGCAAACTAAATGTTAAATCTACAACGGTTGGTTGCCAGTTCTTCGGAACACGCTTAGTAACGTGGCAATGCAATCACTCTCTCTACTTGTGAGGTTGAATACATTTCAGCTTCCAGTTGTTCTCAAATCTTGTGGATACAACAATAGATGAGAGACTTTGGATTGCAGTTTCTTGATACACCTATATATGTAGATAACAAGGGTGCCATCCATATAACTAAAAATCCGGTTTAACACTCTAAAACTAAACACATTGAAATTCAACATCACTTTATCGGTGACTGCCACGAGAAAAAGTTGATTCAAATAGAAAAGATCCACACTATGGACTAAAAGCATATTTTATACCAAGCCATTTGATCGAAGCAGATTTAAATATCTTTTAAGACTTAATGGTTTAAAGAATTTGACATCAAATGGGGAAATTGAGGTTGATACGGATCGGATGATGAGTTTTCGTGATCCTCATTGGTTTGTCACATTTTATAGTTTTTAGAATGTCTTTCTTTAGAAACAAAAAACCAAAAGAATGTATTTGATTTTAGGGGGAGAAATATTGTAGAAATACAAAAACATTAAAAAAATTCAAAAATGTACAAAAGAACATGATAAAGACAAAAAGTTTTAGTGTGAAAAAAGGAAATGATAGTACATCAGCGGACTATCATAGTGTGTTAAAAAGAATTGAAGTGTTAAGAAGCTTAAACGATCTCACTGAGGATGTGCTAGTAGGCTTCGCACATTCAGTAGATTGTTTCTGAGATATAAACATAAAAGTTTAACTTCATAATTTGTGGTTTAACATCTTTTGGATACATGGTCTTAGGACACCGAAATTTCGTTTGAGTGTTTGTCGGATTCTGAGATACTAGGTCTTTATAGATAATTGATATATGAGGTATATACAATTTCTTCTGATTTTGCGTCAGCAATGGCCTAGAACTTGTAGAATACTTTTGCTTAAAACACCTAAAACTGTAGCAAATTGTAAGTATCGAAAGATCCAACAATTGTAGTAAAAGATTCCAAATTGGAACACTACTTTTAAGACGAGCCTTAATCACTTTATCGGTACGGTGGTACTAACCTTAGCTCTCAAGGTCTTGCACTACCCATATACAGATATCAATTAAATATATTCACCTATAAGATGAAATCCAAGGAATCTTGATACGGGAGTATATTTTGAGGTGGGAAACATGGTTAAGTTACGTTCCTAAGATTACCTAACGTATCTCGGAACAATTGAGAAATGTGTCGAGGTTTAAGTGGACAAGTATACTGACAATCTAAGTGAATTTGTTTAGAACTTAAAGTCATATTAAGGTCAACGATACTAGTGATATGTCTCAAAAACTAATATGATCCTCTAACACAAACTCTTAAAAATATGTCTGTAAATATGTTTGTACATAGTTCATTACATTTCATTTTTGAAACAAAAGATTTTAACTGAGTTTTAGCATAAACTTTGGAAAAAATCAAAAATATTTTAGTTCTATCTTAGTTTCGACTATCGATGATGGAAAGGAATCTTCAAGGTCTAGATATGCTGAATGCTGAAAATACTGAAGGACAACGGGTTGAGAGGTTATCTAAATTTAGAAAATGTTTTGAAAAGATTAAAAGTTCATTAAGTTGAAACTTTACATCGCCTAAAAACATCAGGTTTTTCACAAAGTGTTCAACCAAGGTCATTAACTTGAACTTGGAATACAAATCAGTTTACTAGGGTCATTAACCTGGACTTGGTCAAGTGAGTGGGTCGTTAAAACTGATAAAATTGAATGAAATGTGAAAATTTAGAAAAAAGTGGTTTTACCTTCGCACGAAGATAGATGCCTGTATTAGGCACTTCACACGAAGAAAAATCATATGTTTTTGTGCATTCTCTCTGAGCGAAGATAAATTTTTTTAAGCTAACAACGAAGTGCTGTGTAAATCATAACTTGTAGTATTTGATGCTCACCATGAACAATGCCTAAGGTAGATTGAACTTGATTGAACTCAAATTAAACCTTAAATTAAGGTTTTCGGTAAACCGGTTATAAAAATGTAGATCTAGGACAATTTAACGGGCCTAAATTAAAGATGAACATACTCTCGTGTAAATCGGTGCTTTTAGGTTGTTTTAGAATCATCAAATTTCATAAAAAACGAAGAAAAATTTTCAAGTGTTCTTGAGGTTACCTTCGCACGACGATGAAGTGCAAAAGTGTTAAAATGGTCATTTACCTTCGCACGAAGTTAAGTGGTCACCTTGTACCAAGTTCACTTGGCATGAAGTTAAATGTTAAAAATTTTCAAAAATTTTCTAAGTGTTCATGTTTGTGTTTCTGCAGGATAAAAAGTCTAACTTCGATAAGAAACACAACACCTGCTGTGTTCTTGATGAGAAAATACTAGAGATTGCTCAGTTCAAATTGATTTTGAAGTTTATGAGCGAACTTCCAATTGCTAACGCACTTACTAATCCTCACAATGCATATCGCTCACATGTTGAAAGATTTTGGGAGCATGCGAAGTATGTACCGAAAAATTAAAGCCATTAGATCGTTTGTACAAGTCAAGAACCATGATAAAGAAGTGTTAATCACTGAAGATCTAATTCGTCGTGTTTTAACCTTCAAGTCCAAAGATAGTGATCTGATGATGTACACCGGGTGTTTGTGTAAAGGATATTTTACAGGATGGAGTAAAGGGTAATGTGAACACACAGTTCAACAAAGCCTATCTTGGGAGACCGTATAAATTTTCGTGCACTCTGTTATTTCTACACTGATTCACAGGAAAAGGGGAGGCGATGCGATGGTTGATTATCAGATGTGTATGATCACTGCACTTGTGCTGAACAAGTGGTATAACTTCACAAAGATGATTTTTGAACAGATGAAGTTAAATATAGACAAAGAGAAATTTCTGTAGTACCCCAGATTTGTGTAGATGATGTTGGACGATCAGTTCCCAAATTTGGCAAAGGATAAGAAAGATGTGCTGCCCTTGATCATACGATAGGCTTGTCATTGGTTAGACTGAATCAGTAATTGAAACAGACGACAAAACTAGTTGCAAGGTAATTCTTTGGTAGATTCAAGGATAAAAAGTACAAAGCACCTTTTTAAAGACAAATGGAGAAATGATGGTAGTGATTCTGATAATGAAGCTACGCAAATGGAAGGTTATGAACCTAAGAGGGGTGTGTGGCATGAAAAAGAAGATTTAAAGAAAAAGGGAACTCAAAAAGCAAAAGCTTAGAAGCGAAAGATCAAAACAGTTCTCAGGGACGAAGCTACTAATGAAGAGGTGGAGAAAGAGCAGAATGAAGAATAGAATGTTGAAACAGAGGTGAATGTTGAGGATGAAGTGTTTTCTACTACCTCAGATCAAGAAAAAGAGAAGGAAAAAGAAACAGCTGGTGATGATAATGAAGAAGCTTTGAATGATAGTTTTGATATTGCAGTAAGAAAGGAAAGCAATGGCTCAAGGAAAAAGAAAGGTGGTAGGTGAAGACGATGATGTTTATTTTCTATCTGATCCAGATACTAAAGATGAAGCTGAAAGGCCTGCTAAAAAGGCTCAAAGAGTTAAGATCAAGCCTGATATCAAGAAAAAGACAACTGGGTCTCCTGCTATCAAGAAAGCTAAACGAAAGTACAAAAGGAGGAAGACCAGAAGTTAAGAATGTTGAACAACCACCTACATCACCTATTCATGTTTCAACACAACCATCTCCTCAACTTGTACAACCTCCTTCACCAGAACATGTCACACCTCCACAACCATCATCACAAAAACAACAAACACCTCCTATACAACAACGCTCTATACCACAATCGGATCAAAGACTTTCTTTGACTAATAAATTTTCTAACGAATTTGGTGATATTTCATTTTCCAAGGGGTTTGACGCGGACACATTTAATGATACCAAGATTTCAGAATTGGAAAGTAGGATCAAGTTTTTTAGAAGATAATCGAAAGAATCTTGAACCTGTGTTATCAATTTTTTTATGAGAGAATGAAAGATTGAGAAGGCTGATTGTGGAATATGACGCTGAGCGCCTCCGTAACAACATGATGATGGATCTATTTCAAAAGATTCTAACTAGAAGTTTGGTATTGATTATGAGGCTGAATGTGATTTGATTGAAAGAGAAGAAGCTAGAGAAAGAATTGTTGAACAAGCTAAGAAAGAAGAAGCTGAGGCTGTAGCATTGAGAAAAGGAAAAAACAAAGTTGATGAGGTTCCTATGATTGTACAACCTGAGCCAGAAGCTTAATCTGTGCCAGAAATTAACCGAAGCTGATTTTGAGCTAGTGAATTTTATGCTTATTGGAGGACCGGTAGATGCTTCTAATATGTCTCCGAGGCAAAATATTATAGAACGAAAGAGAATGTATGCAGAGATTGATGCTGAGATCGATGAGTTTGAGGATGACGAGGCTACTAATGATAAATATGATGATAGTAAGAAAGATGATAAGAAAGATGATGATGATGACAAAGGCGATGACGATGATAATACACAAGGTGGAATAGGGTTGAAAGTTGAAACTGCAAAAATAAATGAATCATTTGATTACGATGCATTCTTAAGAGATGATGTAAAGCAAGAGGAAGATACTCAAAGAAAGGGGGAGCAGAAAGATCAAGTTCACGATGCAAAACAATCAGGAATCTTCACAGCTAATCCTTTGACAACTGTTCCTCATTCTCAACCGCCCTGAGTTTTCTTGTTAGAACATGGAGTTGAGGAAGCTGAGTTTGTACACAACTACACCAAATAAGAGATAGCTATCATGTTAGGGATTAATCCTTCGAGTTTGATTTTGAAGATGAACTTAATAGCGTTAGTGCTTCTAAGCCTAACGATTACACGTACAAATATGTGCCAGATGCTAAAAGTATGATAAAGTGGTTATCGAAGATGCATCAAATGATGATGACGAAGCTGTTAAGTTTTCTTAGGAAGGCACCCATGATGTTTCTATGTTTCAGGAGTTGTTTAATGAAAGTACAAATGATTTACTTACACGTAAAGTTGAAGAGACTACGAAAGAGGGAAGTGTGCCTAAATGTTTAATTAAAGAAGTGCTGAAGCGAATAAGTTATGGTTCAAAGAGCTTCCTAAAGAACGCAAATTCAGACGGCCATTGGCCTTCTTTACGTGAGATCATTACAAATCATTGGGAGATATCCTAAGTTGGGGTTGGATTGAGCAGTTAAATGTATATGCCATCAAGAGGGAGCTTGGTGTGCAATATTTCAAGTATTTGTGTGATCTGAAGACATTACTATACTAGGATGTGGAAGAGCTTGTTCAAACTAAGATAATAAATTTTCAGATGAAGTTCCACGATCAACGGTAATGGAAGTTGGTCAAATATGAAGCAGCACATGGTTTTAATCAATGGAAGTCATTCACTCCAAAGAATAGAATCAAGATAGATCCTGTAACAAAAGAAAAAAAATGTTACTTTGGTGATGAAGAGGCCACGTGTGATGAAAAATATGGCGTTGCTAGAAATCGAACAAGATTTCTATGAGTTCTTCAATTGGTGGCAACTAGATTCAGAAACAAGTAAAGTAGTAATAGTGCTGAAAGCTGATGATACATGGAAAGTCACTTAAGAGCTAACTCTAGCGATGATTGAACGAAAAAGGATATGGGGATTATGGAGAACTATCAGAATCCTAGACCCGATGTGGCTAGTGAATTGCTCTGAGAATGATGTGAAGTGTTTATTCTATAACAAGATTTGATATGATGTCAAAGACAAGACACAAGTGATGCAATACAAGGGTGTAATCAACGTATGTTATGCACGAGGTATTAATTCAGGAAAGATGTGGAGTTCATCGTGGAGAGAGCTAGAAAAGAAAGAGTTCTTGAAAGAAGAAAGGTGTTTGGAAAAGATTGAAGAAAACTCTAAAGAATCACGTCTTAGAAGGTGTCGGTATATGACGAAAGTTCCACTGGCTGGTCAAACACCGATTCCATCAGAAGAACGTCGGAAGCCGCAAAATAATTTTTTTGGATGTTAAAGTTAAAGTTCAAAGTTTTTGAAAACAAACGAAGACTATGACAATATCCAAGGTGGAGTTTGTTGGTGCATTATGTCTATTGCCTATGTCTTAGGATTGTGTCTGTAATAGGGCTGAGTTGTTAGATATGATTTTGTTGCGTATGTATTTAACTTTGCACGAAGGTAGCTTACCTTCGTACGAAGGTAATTGTACGAAGGTAAATTACCTTGGTACGAAGATAGAGTTTACGCTTGCACGAAGGTAACTTCCAAGTCTATAAATAGTAGTGTTGAGGTTTGAGTCTGTAACTTTTGGTGACTGATATGGCGAAGCCCTGTCGAATTTCACGGTGATTTGTAACTGTTAAACAATCAATGACATCAGTAAATTGATAAGTAATCTTGTTAATTCTCACAAGTTAATATGACTTCCGCGCATATGGACTACATAATCAAATTAGGACGTTTGCTATTAGACAAAACGATCCTTCACTTCTCTACGTATGAAGTGAGCTTACAAACCATGAATTCTTACATTATGCTCCTATTACAGACTCGATGTTATTTGATGACGTAGGCGACAGACATATGCATCAAAAGTCTTACCCTTGGATGTTGCCGCAGTCATCGAATTGTCTTTAAGCTTTATAGTCTTTAATCATCTTCAGTTCTTTAATAAATTTAACATTCTTGTTCAGCATTTATCATCAACAGTCTCCCCCTTTACTTTGAGCTTGTATTATGGACATTGATCATCAACATGCTTCCCCTTTCTTTGAGCTTCTTTTTCTTTAATCAATGTTTCAATCTTACTCCCCCTTTCTATCAATTTCCTGTTCATATTACTAAACATTCAAATAAACATTTCAAATTTTAAACACTTTATTAGTTTAAACCCTAGCAGTTAATCAAGTTTAAATTAATGATTTTGATTATCTGATTTATCTACCAAGTTCAAATTAATGACCTTGGTTGACTACTTTGTAAATAAACTGATGTTTTCTATCACTTTTTAAGTTTCAGATTAATGAACCTTTATCTTTTCACAACAAACTTTTAATTCTAGTTTTAGTTCAGCAACTTTAGATTTTGAAAACCAGCTTTTCATCATCGATAGTCGAAACTATGTTGAACATAAAATCTCTTTGAATTTATGAAATGAATTGAAATAACTATGTACAAACAAATTTACAGACATATTTTTGTGAGTTTATGTTAGAAGAACATATCAGTTTTTGAGACATATCACTAGTACCGTTGATTTTGAGAGCTTTCTGTTCTAAACATATTCACATAGATTGCCAGTATACTGATCCACTTAAAGCTCTACACATTTCTCAATTGTTCCGAGATATGTTAATTAGATGTCTTAAAACTTGACTTAATAGTGTTTCCCACCTCAGATATACTCCCGTATCAAGATTCCCTAGATATCATCTTATAGGTGAATATATCTAACTAATATCTGTAATTGGGTTTTGGGAGACCTTGAGAGCTCAGGTTAGTATCACCATACCGACAAAGAGATAAAGGCTCGACTTAAAAGTGGTGTTCCAAATTTGGAATCTTTTTACTACTACTGTTAGATCTTTCGATACTTTCAATTTAATGCAGTTTTGGGTTTTTAAAGCTAAGGTATTCTACAAGTTTTAGGCCATTGCTGACGCAAAATAAAAGGAACTTGTATAATACCCAGATATCAATGATCTATAACGACCTAGTATCTCAGAATCTGGCAATCTCTCAAACGAAATTTCGGTGTACTAAGACCATATATTCGAGAGATGTTAACCCACTAATTAAGAAGTTTTTCTTTATGTATATCTCTCAGAAACAACCTACTGAATGTGCGAAGCCTACTGGTATATCATCAGTGAGATCTGTTTAAACATTTTGACACTTCATTTTTTAGCATACTATGATAGTCCACTTGATTCACTCTCATTTTCTCTTTTTACATAAACACTGTTTTTGTCTTTTTGATGTTTTTGTATCTTTTGTATTTAATATGTTTTTGTATTTTCTCAATCAAAAATATTTCTGCACTAAAATTCAAAAACATATTTTTGTATTTTTCTTTTTAAAGAAAGAAACATTAACCGACATCCATGAAAATCACTTCAATTCACCATCCATTACTACGTCATATTTTCCTTTTAAGCTTTCTCCGCCTCAAGACGACAAAATGTTGAGACTTCTGATTTTAAAACCATTTATAAATATGTCTTTTCAACCAGTTTTGTTTGTTCAACAGTGAGGGTTCTATGAAACATTTTCAATTTCTTCGAAATTGTAAATGATAAACGTTAAAGCAAAAACTTATTGCCTGAAGGTTTTTAATTTGAATAACCCGGCTTCATTCTCATATGTGCCAAAAACTTTGTTCTTGAGAATGCACTTTGAGTCTCTGAAGTTCCTACACATAAACAATCAAACAATTAGTTAAATAGAGATACCTAAGTCTTTCCAATCTTGGGTGGACTTTCTTTAACTTTAATTTTCTCTACCCAAACAGATTTATTTTCAACTTTTTCAAGTTTAGGAAAATCTTCTAACTTTCAATTTTCACCGATTGTTATGTTTTTAAAAAATTTCTCTTTTTCTCATCACCCATGTTTGATTTTTCTTTAAAGCTTTCTTGAAATACAATGTAGAATCTTTTTGTTCATTACTTTTTGAAGATTCACCAGTTTCATAATTTGAAACTTTAGTATTAACTAGTTTCACTTTGTAGATTCTGTACAATGTTTCCAAACCTGAGTTGGTACAAACATCAGTGATGATTTTTGTTTTAAATCTTTAGAATTTTTCTTGCCATCATGAACTAGTTTAGATTTTGTTTGTGGACATGGTCTAGCAATGTGTCCAACGTCGTTACATCGAAAGCACGTCCTACTATCGTTTCCAACAGAGGATCTCATAACCTGTTCACTTTGTTGTTTTTTAACATAAGATTTTACACCTGATTGCTCTTTGGTCAGATTTTTCTTTTCTTTCTCTAAGCTTGTTCCGAAACAAAGTTTATATTCTTTGAAAAATTTGAAAACTTTGTCAATTTTATCAAGATTCACGTTCTGAATCGGAAATTCGTCATCAGAATACAGCTTGTCAGATCCATTCATTTTGTACATGACAATATTAGGATCGTCATTCAAACTCTGTTCTGATTTTTGAATGTTAGACTTATGAAAACTTTCTTTATTTTTAGAATGAGAACTTGGACTCGGTTTTCCTCAAAACATTTTCTCTTTCACATTTCAAAACATTTTCAACCACTTTTTTAACCACTTCAAATTCACAATCATAGGTTACATCAATGTTATTAGGCAGCTCGTCTTTTGTTCAGTTTTTAGTTTTAAATTGAGCGTCTTCTCCACCCCGTCAAGTTTCTTTTTGGAATAACTATTCCACATCGGGAATGGACACGATGATAACCCGGATCCCTTTTTGATTACCAGACACATTTTCTTCCTTTTCAATTTTTTTTCCGGTTGTTTAGGAAGCATATAGCCAATCACATACGAAGAGGTTGAATAACTAGTCAGCAACTTGTTAACTCGTTCTGTCTCTATTCTCATAATTTCTAGCTCCTGTTTTAGTTAGGCAATCATGTTAAGATGAATGTTTATAGCCATCTGCTTGTCCATAACCATTTCCTTGAGCATTGAAAATGTAGCATTGTCTTCACGACTTGATTGTTCAAACTATTTAATGGTTTTGCTCAACTTATCTTATGCTTCTTTTGTTTCTTTATAATCACTCGACAAGTTATCCGTATAACGTTTTACCTCTCTATACTTTTCGACTTTTTCCAGACAGGACTTGCACGGTTCTGAACATTTAGTACATTGTTTTTCTTTCTCAACTTTCTCAATTTTCTTCTCTTCCTGAACTCTTTCAAACTTGAATTTTTTATTATCTTTAAAAACTTCATCCTCTTCATTTAACTGATCCATCAATACTTTCTCAACAATCATTTCTTCTTCGCGTTGTGTATTCTCACAATTACTTTGATGATTGAAGATAACATTATAAGCATCATGAGACAAAAATGCTTGACAAGCGTTTCGTAAAAATTCTCCTTCAGAAAAGTAACAATGATCAGATTCTTCACGAATTTCATCATAAACAATCCTAGCACAACTTTCTTCCATTTCTGGTTCCGGTTTTACAATAATTTCCACCAACAATGCATGACCAGTGGTTTTCGACAAATAATATTTTTAGTTAAAACCTTCATCTTCTTGTGTAGCGATTATGGCTATATCTTATGATCTTGTCGAACCCTCATCTAGTTGGAAAAATCTTGATTGATTCCGAGGTTGAGAAGTTTTAAGATATATTAATCATGTATAGTAATCATCAAAAGGATTTTGATAACTACCAGGAACTTCTCTATTTGGACATTCTCTTTTGAAGTGACCCTTTTCCCTACACTTGAAGCAAGTCACTTTGGACTTATTAAATCCCAGTTTTGTGTCAGGACCAGCGAGACATCTCCTCCTTGTAATTCTGAAAATCTTTGAGCTCTACGAAGTACACTAGCTAAACACCAAATTATATCCATTAGCTATAGAGCTCCCCCGAATCAATCTGATCATAGTCCTCTTTTTTCATTTCTGGATTTTCGATTCTTCCTGCAACTATACTCTCATATGATTCCAACACTGAAGCAAGTAAGCTCATGTGCTGTTTAGCTGTGTTTTCTGTGAAATCTTGAGCGTTCTGAAGATTTATAACCATGTTGTACTGCAGGATACGAGGATTAGAGTTGCTTTGACTGTGTTGACTGTTATAACTGTTCGAGCTTTGAGATGATTGGAGCTCTGTATCGGAGTATTTTGCTCAAAACTATTATAAGATGTGAAACCACTACCACTGTTGGAAGTAACTGTTGAATAACAAGGTGAAGTTTCTACACTGAACGCGGTTAGAATCTTTAGACCTTGAATGCTGGCTGTTGGACGTTCTTTGTGGTAAAGATTAACATCTTGTTGAACATTGACATTTTTGTTTTTAGCAATTTTCTTCATTTCCAGTTCGTACCCTTCAAGCTTCTCAATGAATTTACTTAGACTCAACCAACTATAATCTGAACTGTTTTTCAAAATTGTTAGATAAGTCGACCATTCTCCCTGAGGTAATGTGTCGGCCAAGTTGTTAACCGGTTCTTCATTTTCTTTTCGTATTCCTAACCTTTTCATTTTCACGACAAGATGACAATACCTCTCAAAGCTGTGAAAATCTCAAATTCTTTCTTGAGTAGTGCCACTTTGCTTTTCAACAGTTGTGTGCTTCCTTGAAACTTTACTCTTAACACATTCCAATTGATTGAGCGTCCCCATCATGCTTTAAGAGAGTGAATATGTCTTCTTTGATAGCTTTTTGTAAAATATTCATCATTTTCATTTCTTTGATGAATTTATTTTTCTCTTCTTGAGTAAACTGTTTCAATATTTTTTTCAAGCCCGTTATCACCAACTGGTGTAGTATATTTTTCCTCAATGGTGTACCAGCAATCGAAATGATTTACTTGTACCCAGTTGATAGACCTCTCGTTCCAACCGTAATAGTCTTCTAAACACATCAGCCTCGGGGGTTTAATCATGGTCCCCATTTCGTTTTCAAGATGTATGTTTTAAACTGCTACTGTAGTTGAAACTGTTGATATTGCGAATGCATTAAAGAATCGTTCTTCATTTTTTTCGGAAAATTTGTTGAAAATTTTCTTCGTGCGAAATAAACCTTGGTGCTAGGCGACCCTAGAACGAAGTAAAACCACAAAGCAATTAAAATCCTCTACGTGCGAATTAAAATTCCAGTTTTAGATCTATCTTCGTGCGAAGATAAATTCTAAAGATTGCAAAATTTTAGATATTTTTGGGAATATTTTTCACTTCATGCGAAGGTAATGTTCTCTTCGTACGAAGTGAGGTTCAAAATTTCACTTTTTTGCCATTTTGATCATGAATTCAGTTGATTTTAGGTCTGATTCTTTCTAGGGTTTGTTAATAGTCAATTTAAGTAGTCCTAAAAAAATTAGTCCATTTTGTCCGTTCAGTTTCTGAGAAATGATAGAAAGATGAAAAATGAGTAGGAAAGAAGTAGAATCTTGTTGAATATCTTCAAATCAAACCTTCTAGCTCTAATACCACTTGTAGGTCTGTGCTCAGATCCGATTAGCTCTAGCCTGATCTAGTTAACCTAGTCCATAACGTGCGGAAGACGTTTTAGATTAGGTGACATGTTTAAAAAGATTACAATTCATTCAATTATCTGTTTCCATTCAGTTGTTCAACGTGTACAAGATCCTAAAACACTTGGACAGAGCTCCGCCGTCCGGTCTACACAAATTGCTAACTAACACTTACCTCGCAAACCTATTTATAGACTAGGCGCTTCGTACTAAACTAGTGTTCTCTTCTTACCAACTGAGTGTTCACTTCGTACGCAGTGAGCATGTTCTCTTTGTATGAAATGAGCTTACAAACCATGGATTCTAACATTATTCTCCTATTAGAAACTCGATATTATTCATATGACGTAGGCGACAGACATATGCATCAACATAAAGATATACATATATATATTTGAGAACCAAATATATACAAACGAAATGAATGTACATACATGAGTGAACGAGATTCACCACCCATAAATATATATTTGAAGAATATATATTCAACTAATAACAATAAACCACGCGTGTGAGGTACGAAGACGCATATGGGCTAGGCCTACTTACACTCATGTTAGGCACCAAGACTCATGAAGGGTGGGTCCCGTTCATACACAACATGGTGTGTGTGTGTGTGTATATATATATATATAGGGGATGGATCATCAAAAAACTATTTTAAATCAGAAAACCAAAAAACTAACTAAAAAAACCTAAAGAAACATACCAATTCTTTTGATTTTTTTATTAAAAATCAGTATAAATAATATATAAAAAAAACTTCTTTTTTCAAACAAAAAAGTTGTACTACACATGTGCAATAATACGAAAAAGCCTAAACCACACAACCCACCTACCTACAAAACCTAAACCCCCCACCCCTACCCGCCAAAAACCTAAATCCACTCTCTTACCAAAAGCCTAAACCTCCCCCACCCCCAAATAAATCTAAACCACCCACCCCCACCCCCCAAAAAACCTAAACATAAACCCTAAGAAAAAGCTAAACCACCACCTACACACCAAAAACTAAACCCCACCACCTCACCCCCAACCCTAAACCCCTCCCACACCCAAAAACCTAATCCTAATCCTAAATCCACAAAAAACCTAACCCTAAAAGCTAAACTAAACTCAAAAGCTAATTATAAGCATATTTCACATGTGAAGTAGAAGTTTTTTTTGATTTTTTTTTATACGTAAAAAATAGCGAATTTTATAAAAAAAATTTTAAAAAAACATTGACATGTTTTTAGGCTTTTTTAGTTAGTTTTTTAGTTTTCTCATTTATACGTAGTTTCCTCATGATCCTCTCCCTATATGTATATATAGGGTGGGAGTTGGATACAAAGTCTATTTTTCCTACAAAGTGAAAAAAGTAATAAAACACCATAGTGTCAACCATAAAACACAACCAAAACCCACAAATAATAAAGTGAAGATTACTAAAACGCCATATTTGTGGGTTTTGTGTTATGTTTTGGATAATAAGTCTTTGATTATTGAATCACTTTAGTTTGTTTTATGTTGATTATCATGTTGTGTTTTATATTCATACTTCTTCAATATCGTGTTTCATGTTTTTATGGACTGTTAGGGTTTGGATATGATGTTTTAGTGATCTTCACTCTGTTATTATGGGTTTTTTAGTGTGTTATATGGCTGAAATTGTGGTGTTTTATGACTTTGTACACTTTGTAGGAAAAATGGACTTTGTCGCCAAACCCCACCCTATATATATGTGTGTGTGTGTGTGTATACATATATATTGATACATATGTCTACTTTTTGCGTCTACGAGTCGTGTATGTGTCTTTAATAGGCTTAATATGTTAGTTTTCTATACTTGTAAGTTCACTTCATACAAAGATAAGTTGGTTCTTGTTCTTTTAGTCTATAACAATTTTGTGAACAATACGGTGAACCCATGTAGAGTTGTTTTCTGGATGTACAAGTTGAAACATTAAATGAAAACACTGAATTGAAAAGTAATCTTGTTTTACATGTCACCTAATCTAATAAACGGATTTTGCACGTGATTGGACTAGGTTATTCATAGTTAGACCTGAGCATTTGGATCCTAAACATGACCTTCAAGTGGTATTAGAGCTTGTAGGCCTAATTTCAAGACAAAGAACAAGATTCAACAATATCACATCTCTCTTCTACTCATATTTCATTTTTTGTCATTTTTGACTAAATTAATAGTCAAAGTGGGCTGAATTTGTCAAGGAATTCTAACAAACCCTTGTAAGAATTGGACCTAAAGTCAATCAGAATCATGATAAAATCAACAAACAACGTGAAATCTTGAACGTCATCTTCGGACGAAGTGACTAGGTTTGTACGGAGTGCTACATTCTCACAGAGATAGATTTACCTTCGAACGAAGATAGAATTTTCAAACAATCAAAAACTCACCTTTGTACGAAGATAAGTTTCAAAATTCTGATTTTTGTTTACCCTCGTTCGAATTTTAATTTTAATTGTGTTTTTGTGTTTACTCCGCACAAAGTTACCTCTACAAAAGCAATCTTCGCACAAAGCTGATTTTGGTTAAAATTTTAGACAAATGGATAACGAAATGGGAACGACGACAAAGCCGCCTAAATTGATGAGTCTTGAAGAATATGGAGGCTGGAACGAACGCTTTGAAAATTGGGTGCAGGCAAACTACTTAGAGTGCTGGTATGCAATTGAAGAAGGGTACATTGTTCCTACTGGGGACAACGGACTTCAAAAGACTATCATGCAGTTTTCTCAGGGTGAAAAGGAAAATTTCCATGAGAAAAAAATGATGAACATTTTGCAACAATCTGTGAAAGAAGATATCTTCACATTGTTACAACATGAAGGCTATGCGTAATCAATCTAGAATGCTTTGAAAGTCAAATTTCAAGGTAGTACACAGATGATGAAGAGTAAGAGAGCTTTGATCAAAAAGGAGTTTGATATTCTCACTGCACTTAAAGGCGAATCTATGAAACAGATCATTGAAAGATATTGCCATCTAGTGGTTGAAATGAAAAGGTTGAATATTCATAAAGAGAATGAAGAATTAGTTGATAAGCTGGATGATGCTTTACCAGAAGGAGAATGGTCAATTATTTGACTATTTTGAAGAATAGTTCGGAGTACAATAGTGGAATGCTCATGCTCAACAAGATGTTAACTTGTATTTCACAAGAAGCACAATAGCCAACAATCAGAGTCCAAAGATTCAGACTCCATTTAGTGCTGATAATTCTTCAAGTGCTTCTTCAAATCATTCAACTAGTGATAGTGGGTTTCCCTCATTTCAAATTTTGATCTAAACACATCATAGACACCTTAATCTTCCTAGAGTTCGAACAATTATAATAGCCAAAAACCTCAAATCAACGAATCCTACAATGCAATATAGCTGTAAATCTTGAAAATGCTCAACACTTTACCAAGAATACAACCAAACAACACATGGCTTTACTTGCCTCAGTTTTGGAATCGTATGAGCGCTTGGTTTTGGGAAAGATTGGTAATCCGGATATGACAAAGGAAGATTATGATCAAATTGATCCGGAGGAGTTGGAGCTTATTGATATTAAGTGGTGTATGGCTAGAATTGTTCGCCGAGCTCAAAGATTTACGGAAATTATAGGAAAAAACAGTCTGGGTGGTACGGATGTAAAGCTGGGATTTGACAGATCAAAAGTCACCTGCTTCAAGTGCCGTGAGAAGGGACATTTTAAACAAGAGTGTCATTGAATTGAGAAATACATGGAAACCACAATCCATTCGGTGATGACTACTACAAGAAAGCAATTTATCATCGAACTTCTCCATAACCTCAAAGTACGACAAAGCTTATCCAAATTGAGGATGGTTCGACTACTCAAGAAGACAAAGGATTCAACTAGAATAACTACATTCCAAAGACCAAGAGCCTAGCAATTTTAGTAGAAATCATTGAGAAACCTAAACCAGCTATCAAAGAAGTGGTCGAAGAAATCTCTAGCGAAAATTATGTAGAAGTTACTTTTGATGAAACTCAAGACGAAGATTCTGATGCATACTACTATGATCAGATTGCTGAAAAGGATATTTTTCACCGTGCTTTTAAATTTGTCATTCCATCTGACGTTTATAAATCTTTTGTAGCTTTCTTTGTAGGATCAAGCCAATATCAAATCACACATATTGATGAAGAAACAAAACTTGTAGAAGATATTAATGATGTTACTAAAGAAATGAACACTGAAAACCTCAAAGATATTGTTGATAAAGCTATGATGGCACAACTACAAGAGGTAGTCTCTGAAAAAGTTTAGGAAGGCGTGAATAAGTCGGTCAAATAGGAGGGTAATAGTGAGAAGAAAGAACCCAAAAAACAATGCATGAAATGCTTGGAGCAATGCAAAGAGTGTTCTGAAAAAAAAAACATTTAAAGAACTTAAAAAATACACAGATAACCTATCTAGTGATTTTAAAGAAACTAAAGACGCTTATGATAATCTGAGCAGAACAATTAACCAATACTGATACTAGTAGGGAAGATAATGTTAAAAGCAACGGTCATGGATAAATAAATGGCTATAAATATATACATTGACACGATTGCTAAATTAAAAAGTGAGCTAGAAACCATAAGAATTGAATCGGAAGGGGTTAATCAGTTGCTAATCAGTTATTCAATAGCGTCTTATGTGATTGATCACATCCTCCATAAATCAACAGAAAAGGTTAAAATAGAAGAGGATGAGGTTGGCTATCAGAACAAAGGTCTCATCAAGTCCCACCCCTGATGTGAAACTTCTATTACAGGAAAAGCCTGGTGGGGCGGAGAAGGGATTTGAAACTGAAAACATAAAAAGAAGGTTGAGCTACCTGAAAACATCGATATAACCTACACCAAGCCTGAGAATGATTGCGAATCTAAATTTTTTAGAAATGCCGTTGAAAAGATTTTACAAAACCACAATGAAAGCATTGAGTTTGATAATGCTAATTCGAATCTTAAGAAAACAAGCCCACATACTGAAAATGAAGAAAGTTTTCACAAAAATTATATTCCAAAATCAGAACATAGTTTGAATGATGATCCTAATATTGTCATGTACAAAATGAATGGATCCAACAAGCTTTATTCTGATGAGGAATTTCTGATTCAGAACGTGAATCTGGAAAAAGTGATAAAGTGTTAAACTGATTGAAGCTGAGATGTCTGAGCTTGGAAACATGACTAAAGAACAAAGATTTTCAAACATTAAACGTGATAAATATTGCTATTCCAAACCTAAAGGTTCTTATAAGAAATAAAGGAATAACTATCATGAAAACATAAAGGGTTTGGGGTATGATAAGAGGAATAGCAACAGTTCTGCAAAATCAAAGTTTTCAAAGAATATAAACTTGGTTTTTGCCACAAGCTCACAAAGCGAAAAAGAGAAATTGTCAAGAGAACAATCAAACAAAGAATTTTTTGCTGAAAAACAACACCATGAAAAGGTTCAGGGATCTTCTGTCACTGACAATATGAAGTGCTTTAAATGTAGTCAGGTTGGACATATCGCTAGACGATGTCCACCAAATACCTCTAAACTTGTCTACAGTGTTAAGAAAACTTCAGAGGATGTAAAACAAAAATCTCCAGTGTTTGTTCCTACTTAGATTTTGAATGAAACAACAAACCAAAAAACAATGTGAAACCAGCAAATCCTAAAGTTTCAATTAAAAAGGTTGGTGAATCGTCAATAAAATAGAACAAAAAGATTCAAATATTATACCAAAAACGCAATTTCAAAAAATCAAACTTGGGTGATTAAATCAAAAGCATCTTCTGAAGAGGTCAAAACATCTGTTCCAACTATGGTTGATGAAAAGATGGAATAAAACTGGAACATATTGTTGAAACAATGAATGAAAGTGTTTGTGAATCTACCTGTGAAAACCCACCTAAGACTGTAAAGGCTTGGGTCTCGCTATTCAAATAATCGTTTATGTGGATGTGAAAGGGCTCCCAAGATCAATTATTTCCAAGTGGATTATGGATAGTGGAGCATCCCGACACATGACGGGAATGTTGGCTCCTGTACAACGTTAAATTAATCCGAGCAGGCTACATTGGGTTTGCTGGTAACCAAGGTGGGATAATAATAGGTGAAGGAATTCTAACCAATGGTGTGGTGTCGTTCGATAAGGTCAACTACATAGCAGAGTTAGAGAACAACTTACTTTGTATCTCTTAGATTTGTGACAAAAAATTCACAACACACTTCACTGATAGAGAATGTCTCATTCTGAAGCCATGATTCCATATACCGGAGGAGTGGATCTTGATGCGTGCTCCCTGAGAAAATGACTTGCATGTCTTAGACATGAGCATTGCAACAAGAACAAAAAATCCACGCAATGTTTTGTGTCCAAAGCAATCGAGAAAGAATCAATCATCAGCAGCAGAACACATCTTATTTGTACAAATATATGTGGATAACATCATATTCGGTTCGACCAACGATGTGAAAGAGCCATGAAGAAGAAATTCGAGATGAGTTCTATATGGGAAATGAAGTTCTTTCTAGGACTTCAGATCGATCAATTGCCTGATGGTATCTTCATACATCAGACAAAGTATGTGAATGATGTTTTAGAGAAATTCAAGATGTATGAATCATCACCAGTATCTACCCTAATAGTTCTGAATCATGGTATTGGACCAGATACAGCTGGAGTGAAGATTGATGAAACTTTGTGTTGTTCGATGATTGGCTCTTTGATGTATTTGACAGCATCACGACCAGATATCATGTATCCAACATGCCTTTGAGCACACTACCAGTCAAGTCTCAGAGTGTCACATTTTTTTATCGTCAAAAGGATTTTACGATACCTGAAAGGTTTCCCAAGCACTGACTTGTGGTATCCATGTATAGACGACTTCAATCTCGAAGGGTACTACGACTCTGGCTTTGGGTGTTGCAAATTAAATCCTAAATCTACAACTGCCGATTGCCAGTTCTTTGGCACACGATTAGTAACTTGGCAATGCAAGAAGCAAACCATGGTCGCTCTCTCTACTTGCGAAGCAGAATATGTTTCAGCTTCCAGTTGTTGTTCCCAAATTTTGTGGATACAACAACAGATGAGAGACTACGGATTGCAATTTCTTGATACACCTATATATGTAGATTACGAGGCTTCCATTAACATAAAGAAAAATCCGGTTCAACACTCTAAAACTAAACACATTTAAATATGACATCACTTTATCCCTGACTGCTATGAGAAAAATTTGATTCACATTGAAAAGATCCACACTAATGAATAGAAAGCAGACTTTTATACAAAACCGTTTGATAGAGAAAAATTTAAATATCTTTTGAAATTAAATGAGATGAAAGACCTGAAACTAGGAGGGAACACAGAGGTTGAAGCTGAGATGTATGACGATTTAACGTAATCTTCATCGGTTTCTCAAGTTTTTTAGTTTTCAAAATTTCTTTCTTTATAAACAAAAATCAAAAATATGTTTTTGATTTTAGGGGAGAAATGTGTTGTGAAAATACGAAAACATACAAAAATTTGAAAATGTACAAAAACCTGAAAAAGACGAAAAGAGTTTTCGCGTAAAAAGAGAAAATGATAGTACATCAGTGGGCTATCACAGTATGCTAAAGAAAAATAGTGTTTAAACAGGTCTCGCTGATGATGTGCCAGTAGACTTTGCACATTCAGTAAATTGTTTTCGAGATATAAACACAAAGAAAAACTTCTTAATATGTGAGAGGGGATCAGCTCTCCTTCGTGAGCACTGGACCGATTTGACTCAGCTAACAGGGGCATAATTCATTGCTAGCGAGTTAGACAAACAAACAATCAAGTATGCTGCTTAATCACCTTTACTTCGTACATTAATAAACGTGAAAGTTACAGACGAGTAAACAAATGGACAAGGCTTCGCTGAATCACACACCAACCGCTATAACACAACACTCAAGCTCCACTATATATAGGCCAGCATAGCTCGCACAAGGAGTGAAGTTGCTGACTCGTGTGAGTGGTGCCTCGTACGAGTGAGAAAACGTCACTCGTACGAGCCACAAAAGGTCACTCGTACGAGTCATCAAAAATATATACAAATATGACAAATATAAGCCTTATATACACGAGTGACATATCCTAGATGTAGGCAATAGACATTGTGCACCAACAAACTCTCCATTGGATGTGGCAGCAGTCTTGGATAGTCTTCAAAAATTTCTTCAAAATTCTTCAAAGACGTTTGACATTTATCGACCAATGGAATGTTTCGGCGGCCTGCGACGCTACTCAGATGATATTGGCATTTGATCTGTAGGAGGAGGCCGATTGTAAGTGTTGCCAAAACGAAAACTTCTCGGCGATGCGATCCTTGCATTAATTTTCTCCTTTTTCGCTGCTCATTTTCTTCAAGCTTTCTCCAAGAAGTGTTCCATTTTTTACCTGAATGTATATCATTAGCATAACAAACATTAACAATCTTCTGGAATTGTAAAGCCTGCTCTTTATCTTTTTCTTCATAACTAATCTTCACATAGAAAGACATTCAATATCTTTCTGAGAGCAGTTCACTAGCCACATCAGGTCTAGTACTCGAATGCCATGTATAAACCATAGATTCGCTTGTGTGAATGGCAGATTCAGATAATTCTTCTCTGATTTTCCAAGAATCTTCATCTGGCTGGCCACAAATTACAGCTTTGCCTGTGCTCGAGTCATAGTGCCACCATTTGATGTCTTGTGAAAATCTTGTTGCAATTTAACCAAAGGCATATTCTTCATCACTCGTAGACTTTTTACAATCAACGTAACATCCTTCTATTTTGTTACTAGATCTATCCTTGTAATTCTTTTAGGGATATGCGGTTTCAAGCGATTAAAACCATGTGTAGCTTCAAGCTTTATCTATTTCCACAGCCGCTAGTCATGAAATTTCATCTCGGATTAATCATCTTTGTCTGCACAAGCTCTTTGATATCCCATAATGGCAGGGTCTTTAAGTCGCTTAAGTATCGAAGTACTCGAGCCCATATTCCCTTTTTACAGCATAAACATCCAATTCCTCGATCCAACCCCAGCTAATAATATCCCCTAGAGAAACATCAGCATCGTCAGTGAAGAATGCTAGGGGACGTTTGAATTTACGCTCTTCGGGTAACTCTTTAAACCATAGTTTGCGCATCTCGGCAATCTCCTTTTTCGATAAACATTTAGGCACCGTTCCTTGCTTCACAGCCTCTTCCACTTTGCGTTTCAATAGATCATCGTTTTCGGCTGAGAACATTTCATTAAAGGTTAGGAAGTCATCCGTACCCTCACCGGCATATTTGTAGTATCATCATCATCAGATCATCCTCCACGACAACCTTATCATAGTCATGTGCTTCAGAAATATGTTCGAAGAGATAATCTTCAGGATGGATAGCACTGATGTCGTTGAATTCATATTCGAAGTCAAATTCAAACGATCCGTCATCCAAGCCTAACATCTTTGCAATCTCTTCCTTCATATAATTGTGGATAAATTCCCCCTCTTCCACATCGTGTTTCAAGTATATAATCCTTGATTTAGGCATAACAAGAACAGTTGTCATAGCAGTCATTGTGATAACTCCTGTCTACTGAGAATCCTTCCAACCATCATGCGACTCCCCCTGACCTTGGTCAGCATCGAGTTGTTTGGCCGGATAATCCAAGTACATAGAATAATCAATATCAACATTCATTCCAATATTTGTTACAAGCACTATCATCATTCTTTCTATCACTATCAGATTTATTCTTTGATGCATCACATGCTTCGTCTAAGTCCTCGTCATCTTCCTCAAGATATTCATTAAAAGAATTAATCTCTGCGTCAATCTCCTTTATCATCTTTCTTTTCTTCAACAACTCCCGATGTCTATCAACACAAAATTCATCGTTTGCGCATACAACCAAATCAGAAGATACTGGCGCAGATTCAGCTTCTGACGCAGCTTTTTCTTTCGAAGGATCCTCTCCAACCTTTTCCTTTCCTTTTCCTTGAGCATCTGATAACTTTTTAGCAATTCGTTCACGCTCAGCCACCCTTTCCCTTGCTTCCTCCTTCTCAATCTCATATATTTCTGCTGCAAGATTATTTCCGAGCTTTTTGTTAAGTATTTTCTTAAATAAGCTCATCTGTCTCTGATTCCTTAGGCGTTCTTCAGCATATTCTACCATACGCTCTTGTAATCTTTCATTTTTGAACACAAAGCTTGCTAATACAACCTCGAGACTATTTCAGTCTTCTTCCAGATTCTTTATGCGCTCTTGCAGTTCAGCGATCTTTACATTGTTCAACATGACCTGATTTTCTAACTCTATCAGCCGTGAGTCATTGAACGTATCTGCCGTAAACTCTTCACCCCCAGGAATATCTCCAAAATCAATAGCGAATTGATCTTCTAATCATGAACCCTTTGAAAATTTGGAAAGAGATTGAGTCGTATGAGGTTGAGGGGTGCGTTGTGTCGAAGGATGTGGAGGTGGTTGTGGTGATGGTTGTGGAGGTGGTTGTGGTGATGGTTGTGGAGATGGTGATGGAGGTGTTTGTGGCATTGGCTCCAAAGTATATGCTTCAGCTGCTTTCTTCTTCAGTTTACATTTTGAGCGAGCTGTTGGAGAGTCTATCTTTCTGGATGATGGCCTCTTTAAACGCTTTGTCGTTGGCCTCTTTGCTAACTTGACAAATGGAGTATCACTGTCCGAATCTCATGGTACATAAGTAGTATCATCCTCTCCTGTGTCTTTTCTTTTTCTCTCCTCAGCCTTTCGACGTTCCTCAGCCAACCATTCCAACTCTTTCTCTTTTTCTCTTTCTCTTTTCCCGGCAATCCTATCCTCGGAATCAGTACTTGAGGAGGACGCCTCTTCATCTCAACCAACTTCAGCACCAAATACTTGTTGCTCTATGTCAGCAGCAACTGTTTCAATGTTCTCTTCAGTTTCTGGCTCATCGATCAAACTTGCACCAAGAGATGCACGTTTCTTTTGTTGAGGGGCAGAGGAGGAGGATGTGGTAGCTTGTTTTCTTTTTGTTCCGTTGCTCCCCTTTTTATCTTCTTTCGTGAACCAAGTGCTTCTCTTAGATACAAACCCATCTAACGCAACAATCTCTTCATTCTCATCTCCACTATCATCTTTTCTCCATTTTCACTTTGGTGGCACCACATAATCTTTGTCAATAATTGCCCCAAAAACCGGCTTGGCATTAGGGAAGGCTTTCTTTTTCTTCAAGTTTTTCATCTTTTCAGTGTAGAAACATCCATGTGTTGTAGCCTCAGAATATCTTCTTTCTTTTTCTTCAAGTTTTTGTGGAGATGATCCAGCAGCATCTGTACAAACCTCGGGTACTGAAGAAATTTTTCTCTCTGAATATTTTGTACCATCTACATAAATATAAGCTTCGAGAAGTTGTACGGCAGATTGAGGGTGAGAGCTGTATTCATGCACATTTGATAGTCCACGAAATCGTCAAAACCTCCTTTTCGATGTCTTAGAGCATGAATAACACAGTGAGCGATATATCTGAAGGATGCGCTCAGATTACCCTTCTTGAATGGTGTTGCGTTGACATATCTTGCATATCCTATCCTATAGAAGCACCCTTTGACCATATATTCAGGAAAACCAGTTAGGTCTTCTGCTTGTTCCTTGAATTCCAACACTGTTCGGATTAAATCTTAAGTGTTTTCACTTGAATATCTTCGTTGTTAATCCTCACTGCAGAAACTATAGCATTTTCTTCTACATCATATTCTGTGGCATCCCAACAGTATTCAACGTGCGATCTATAGGCCGTGTGTTTGTCGGTTAAAGCCTTGGTGATTGGTAGACGACTCAAAAAATCAAGTACTTCTCTATAAGCTGCGATCTCTGGAATATTCTCATCTAATAAGAAGCATATATTGTGGAATGAAGAAAACAAAGACTTCTTGATCTGCGTACACAAAAATTTCCAACACTTAGAAAATTTTCCAAACTTTTCAAATCTTTGACACTCGTACGAGTCACCATTCGTACGAGTCATATTACACTTAACAGTTTAAGTTTGAACAGACTCGCTCGTACGAGTGGTGCCTCGTACGAGTCAATGAATTTCATAACATGAAGGTCTTACTTGTACGAATGATCACTCGTATGAGTGATGAGACTAATCTCATTAAAAAGCTTACTCATACTAGCAATCATTCGTACGAGTCATGAGTCCCACATAATAATACCTTTTCAAACTAAACTTAAAACATTTAAATTTTAACACACTGAGTGATGATTTAGAGGCTAAAAGGGTCGATTTGTACGACTTTGAGTTCAATTAGCCTAAATCTATGTTTTATGTCCTTATGGTCGATTTCGGCATTATAACGGCTCAAATCTTGAATTAGTACCTTTCCCATCGAAAGAGGTGTGCAAATCAACTTCCCCAAAGAATCAAAGGTACCAAATATGGTCTAGAAGTGTGAAGAATGAACTAGATCGCACAGAGAGTATCTACCGTCGCACAGAGTAACATAAGTGACTCGTGCGAGTGAATATCCCTTTTATATGTGCAATGTCACTCGTACGAATCATCATTTGTACAAATGAGGCCTTCTATAACTCGTACGAGTCAGATAGTCATTTGTACGAGCTAGTTCTCTTCACTTTGTTATCTTTTGATTTTCTTTGGAATTACATGTTTTAACGACCCATTTAGCTAACCGAGTCCAAGTTAATGACCCCGGTTAACCGATTTGCCTACCACGTCCAAGATAATGACCTTGGTTGACCGCTGTTTGACCAAAACATATATCTTTCAGAAAATTATAATTTTTAAGTTATTGAACTTTGTAACGTTTCAAAACTCTCATCATTTTTAGATTTGCTCCCAGCCCGTGATCTTCAGCTATCCTTCAGCAACTGTTGCATTGACTTAGACTAACGGTATTTCCATCATCGGTAGACGAAAAACTAACATAAAAATTAAATATTTTTGTTTTCTTCAAGGTTTTGCTAAAAGTAAACTGAAAATATTTTTTGGGTTTTTCTGAAAAGAGAAATAAAGTAAAGTAAATAAAGACGTATTTATAGACATATTTTTGTGAGTTTGTGTTAGAAGATCACATCAGTTATTTAGACAAATCACCAGTTCGTTGATCTTGGTAATAACTTTAAGGCCCTAAACAGGTTTTCTTAGATTGCCAATATAGTGATCCATTTAAACTTCTACACATTTCTCAATTGTTTCAAGATATGTTAGGTAATTTTAAGGAACATGAAGTAATTGTGTTTCCCATATCAAAATATACTCCCGTATCAAGATTCCCAGAATTTCATCTCACAGGTGAATATATCTAACTGATATCTGTAAATGGGGTGAATTGTGAGGCCTTGAGAGCTCAAGTTAGCACTTCCATATAGAGAAAGAGATGAAGGCTCGACTTTAGGTGGTGTTCCATTTAGGAATCTTTTTGAACTGAAGATGTCGTATCTTTTATGACATATACTCATTTTTTAGATAGCTTTTGGGGATTTATAATGCGCAAATTATTATACAAGTTCTAGGTCATTGCCGACGCAAAATCTGAAGAACTCAGATAATACCCCAGATATCAACTAAATATAAAGACCTAGTACAATAGAATCTAGCATTCTCTCAAATGAATTTTCAGAGTACTAAGTCCATATATCCAAGTGATGTCGACCCACAAATTACCCAGTTTTTCTTTTAAGTTTATATCTTGAAAAACAATTTACTGAATGTGTGAAGCCTATAGGCATATTATTAGTCAGACCTGTTTAATTACCTGTTTAACGCATTCCGTTTCCTTAGTATACCGTGATAGTCTACTGATGTAACATGATTACCTCTTTTTCACAAAACTCCTTTTTTGTCCTTTTTTCATGTTTTTAATTTTTTCACAACTTTTCTCCCCCTAAAATCAAAAACATATTTTTGGATTTTTGTTTTTAAGAAAGCAAGAAAAGTATTTACATAAAAACATATGTCATACCAATGAGAATCACGTTATGTCCTCATCATCCTCGAATTTAACCTCATTTCTATCCTATGATGTTAGATTTCTTAAACCATTTAATTTCAAAATATTTTAAAATCTTGATCAATCAAAAGCTTTGGTGTTGAAATCTGCTATTTGATCATCAGTGTGGATTTTCTCAATTCAAACCAACTTTTTTCTCATAACAATCACAGATAAAGTGGTGTCGAATTTCAATGTGTTTAGTGTGTGGGTGTTGAACTAGGTTTTTAGTGATATCAATAGCCGCCTTGTTATCTACATATATGGGCATGTCAAAAAATTGTAGTCCAAAGTCTCTCATCTACTGTTGTATCCATTGTATCTGGGAACAATAGCTAGATGCTGAAACGTATTGAGCTTCACATGTATAGAGAGCGACCGCGGTCTGTTTCTTGCACTGCCACGTTACCAAACGGGTTCTGAAGAACTGGCAACCAGCCATTGTAGATTTGCCATTGAGCTTGCAGCAACCGAAATCAGAATCTAAATAACCCACGAGATTGAAGTCGTCATGTCAGGGATACCACAAGCCGGTGCTTGGACATCCTTTCAAGTAGCGCATGATTCTTTTCATGGCTTACAAGTGTGAATCTCTTGGATTTGACTGATAACGGGCGCACATGCATGTAGGATACATGATATCAGGTCTTGAAGCTGTGAGATACATCAAGGATCCGATCATGGAGCGGTATAATATTTCATCGACTATGACTCCATGAACATTTAGACAAATGCTGTGGTTGGTGGCTAATGGAGTTGATGCTGGCTTAGTTCTTGTCATGTCAAATTTCTCTAACACATCATGAACATACTTTGTTTGGTGAAAGAAGATGCCATCAGGTAATTGTTCAACCTGAAGTCCCAAGAAAAACTTCATTTCCACCATAGCATTCATTTCGAACTTCTTTTTTCATGACTTCTTCAAAGTCCTTACACAGCTTCTCATTTGTCGATCCAAAGATGATATCGTCCACAAAATTTATACGATAATCAGATATGCGTCCACTTCCTTGATAAAGAGGGTACTGTCTACTGTGCCTCTGGAGAAACCGTTTCCCAGAAGATGTTTGGAGAGCGTCTCGTACCAGGCACTTGGGGCCTGGTGTAGTCCGTATAACGCTTTGTTCAACAGATAGACCTTATCCTTGTGTATCGGATCGACAAACCCTGGTGATTGACCGACGTACACCTCCTCGTTTACCTTTCCATAAAGGAATGCAGACTTCACATCCAACTGGTACACCTTGAAAGCTTTCCATGATGCAAAGGCCAAGAAAATGCGGATAGCTTCAAGACGTGCGACGCGGGCGTAGACTTCGTTGTAGTCTATCCCTTCTTGTTGATGGAAGCCTTGGACTACGATCCTAGCTTTGTTTCAAACCACGATACCTGTAGGTCCCCTAGTCCTTATGGATCTTCACAGAATCGTCTATCTAATCTAGAGTGCGGAATAGATCAGATTTCACAGAAACAAGAACACAAACACGAACAATTTCCTTCAAACAGTCTTCTATTGATTATCTAACACAATTGTTTTACAATCAATTCAAGACTCTCTCTCAACTCTCTCTAAACAACGAAACCAGCAACACGATCAACAGAACCGGCAACACCAGCAACCTAAACCTTAATGCAAACCTCCCTTTGTATAGAGATAGGTTATGCAACTGGGCTAGGGTTTCCCTACATGGACTGCTAATGGGTCTAAAGCCCAATTCGCCTCCCATGAGCTATTTAGTGTCTAGTTCAACCCAATTACTTCTAATTAACTATTAGAAAACTAACCCGCTAACCGTTTATCATTTTACTAATTAAAAGATATCCAAAGACCAAATCTAAGTTGTTGTCACAAATATGCACCAACAAACTCCCCCTTGACAATAGCTTCATAAAATAACTTAGTCTTCAGTCTTCTTGCAATCTTAACCATCTTTGAAAAACATTGGTCTTTGGATAGCTTCAGCTTTAATACCTTATGTCAGCAACAGACTCCCCCTAAGCTGATGTATCCAATCACCAAATCTTCTAAATCATTAGCAATGAGTAAACTCCAGTTTAGTCCTTACATAGCAATCTTCAAAACTCTTCAACTTTGTCTGTAATATAGAAAGAAGGTTCTACCATGCATCCAAGCAAACTCCTCTTCACCAAACTTCTCAGCAACACACTGCTACAATCTGTATACTATAAAATAAACATCTCGAGAAACCAAAAGAAATTTTCAACACAAGTTAAACAAATTATTATTATTAAAGAGATAGTAAAACTATATCACAGAGTAAGCACTTCTCAACTCAAATCACATACTTAAAATTTTTAAACACATTAAACCTGCAAGATTTAAAAAATTTCGAACTCATCTTCTAACAACTCCTCCATGAACAACCAATACCCGTACATTAAGAATTTTCAAGGAAATGAAATATTTTTGGACTTTTTTTATTTTCTGAAAACAAATAAATAACTAAATAATAAATACTCTGTTTTTGTGACAATCACTGTTAAAAAGATCATATCAGCAACATCAAACTATTTTCACACTATTTGATAATGCTATAAGCAATATTCATGAAAAGCAGTTCAAGACGATTACCAATATTGCTTATCCAGTTAAACAAAATACATGAACATTTCAAGTTCCATTACCTAGTGATATCTTTAGATAATTTATACTGATATACTAGTGTGTCCCACTTCAGGACATACCCCCATGATCAAGGTATGCACAAAAATTCATGGTAGTAGGTGAGTATACCGAAATTCATCCATTTTAATTACAACGTTAGATAATTGGTGATCAGGTCAGTACTTCCGTACAGCAAAGAGTCCAATATCCAACGAGGGTTAGGGCAAATACCAAATTTCGGTACGAATTATGCAATTTGCACATTTGAATGACTCTCTAGGAGAGCTTCTTCAATTTGTGGGATTTGGTATGTTAGCTCTTTTAAGATATCCTGGTTGTGCCTAGGTCAGCATATATCATGATGCAGCAGAAGGACAACCTTGATACCCCGGATGAATTAACGATATAAAGACATAAAACCTTAGATTTTGGCAATCTATCAATGCAAGATTCAAGATTATAAAACCATACGCCACTTATATGTTACCCACTCATACACAGTTTATTATATGTGTATCACCAAGTAAGTTGATTATTTCATGCCTTTTGCCTGCTGGTACATCATATGATGAGGCTGCTATCACACTTAAGCAATTTTAGTTTTAATTTTAGTCTGACAGTCCAACTTGTTGATGTACTATCATTTCTTCTTTTCCACACAGTGAAAACTCATATATGATTTTTTCTTTATTTTGATTTTTTGAAAACATTAAATTATTTACAAAATTCTTATAGAAAAATGGTTATTCAGGATTCCTCATCCCGTTGAGTTCGACTAAATGTTCAAAACGAGCCCTGTCAAAAGCTTTTGTGTAAAGATCTGCAAGGTTATCTAGTGTGTCGACTCGATGTAGTTCAACTAATTTCTTTTCAGCACAATCCCATATAAAATGATGACAAATGTCAATATGTTTTGTGCGACTGTGTTTTACGGGATTGTTGGTGATTGAAATAGTGGCATTATTGTCTATCATTATAGGAGTACGAGTGAAATTCAATCGCGCATCTGTTGTTGGATCCAGAGAACCTGAGAGCAACAGCTACTCGCAACAATATATTCAGCTTCACACGTCAAGGTAGACACGCAGACTGCTTCTTGCATTGCCATGACACGAGCCTCCCTCCTAAGAACTGACAAACACCTATGGTAGACTTTCTTGTTGATTTGCATCCTCCAAAGTCCGAATCAGTGAAAGCAACAAACTTCAAATCACTAGCAGCTGGAAACCATAACCCAAGTTTAGGTTTTCCCTTTAAGTAACGAAGAATACGCTTCACCGCTCTCATATGGGACTCTTTTGGATTCGCTTGATATCTGGCACAAAGACATACTGCGAATATAATGTCGTCTTTCTTGCACTTAAACACCCGTTTAGTGCCTATTTCCTTCTCTCCTTCAGGCAAGTCAACTAGCTCCCAAACTTTCAGCTTGATAAACTGAGCTAGTTCCTCTTGCATAGCTTCAACCCAACAATTGTCTTTTAGAACCATATGAAAATTTTTCGGCTCCTCTTGGGCAATAAAGCAGCTATATAAGCACTCATGAATCAAACCAGTCTTCTCAATCAAAGTAAACAAACAGGAACCTTCGAGCACACCTCTTCTTGTCTGAACACCTGCAGCAGCATCACCAATGATGTTTTCAATTGGATGATCTCTGTTTACACGTGTGGTAGCAATGGTTTCTACAACCAGATTATCTCCCAGATTAGGTCCAACCTCTCCCTGAATGTTTGAATTAGCAAACGGATTAGTGAAGTCCTCCCCTTGAATAGGTTCGGACTGACTATCATGGAGTCCTCTGTAGCTGCACTGGAAGAAGTTTCTGGAGCATCTGTCATCGATATACTCGATCTAGGCAGGAAGTCACACTCTCCATCTTCACTGATCACAGATTGGATCACTTGAGACTCATCTGCATTGGAAAAATCAGGAATATTAATGATTTAAAAGCACTGTCATAATCATATAATATTGGAGGACCACTCGTTGATTGTTGAGGTGAATAACTAGTGATTTCCATGTTAAACACAACCTCAATTTTACCAGTTTTTAGATTAAAAACCCTTTTATTCGGTGTTCCAGGCATATAGCCTAGAAAGTAACCCTCATCAGCTACCTCACCGAATTTTTTCTTATCTTTGTTTTGCACAATGGTGCAGGGTAATCCAAATAGTTCAAAACCTTTTAAGTTTGGTTTTCGATAAACAATAGTTCGTGGGCATGTTTTGTGAAACTGTTTAACCATCAAAACTTTGTTCAGGACATAACAAGCTGTGTTCACAGCTTCTCCCCAGAAAAGAACTGGAACCTTTGAATCAGATAGCATAGTCCTTGCGGCTTCGATCAACGTCCTGTTTTTCCACTCAGTGACTCCATTCTGTTGAGGTGTATAAGGAGCAGAAAATTGATGTTCAATTCCTTTGCGAAGACAATAGAGATCCAGAATCTGATTCTTGAACTCCATGCCATTATCACTCCTTATCCTCTTGATCCGTGCATCATGGACATTTTCCAATTTTGTAAAAAGATCTATCAGCATCTCCGCTGTCTCAACTTTTGTACCTAAAAAGAAAACCCATGATAATCATCTGTGATAACTAAACAATAGTACTTTCACCTATGCTCCTTACGTTCACTGGACCGAATAGATCCATATGAAGTAATTCATAAGGGGCATCTATGGAATTTACTGTTTTAGACTTGTGAGGTTTCTTATGTTGTTTTCCCTTTTGACATGGAAGACATTTATCTTCCACGTGAAACCTCTGCACTGGCAACCGTTCCACTAAACCGTTTTTAATAATATAATTCATTTTTCGGTAGTGGATGTGGGCCATGCGTCTGTGCGACAACAATGACGCAGCCTCAGATGCTTTTGATAGTAAACACGCCACCATAATGGAAGAATCCTTAGCACCCATGTCCATGACATAAGTGTCATTTCTCCTTGGCACGCTCATCACTATCCAGTCATCCGGTATCACCAAAGCAGGTTTCAACACTAAAGCTTTAGGCTTAGTAAAGTGGACGGAGTGACCCTTGTCGTAGACTTGCGACACGCTCATAAGATTATGCTTCAGCTGCTCAACATAGTTCACTTTGTCCAGTGTGATCTTCCCGTTGGTCACTTTTCCTCGACCGATAATGTGCCCTCCTTTAGCACCTGCAAAATTCACATATCCACCATCTATATTCTCAAACTCAGTCAATAGCCTCTCATCCTCGTCATGTGCCTGGAGCAGCCACTATCAACATACCACAAGTTGATAATCCTCCTAAACAGCTCCTGCACATCCCAACAAAATTAGTTAGATTGGGGGACCCAAGCCTTAATGGTCTTGGGTCTTCCAGATTCATCAACCACAAGAACATCCATCCAGTATCCATCACTCCTAATAGGAGTCTTGAATCTTAGACCCGTTGATTGAAATGGTTTTTGAATTCCACTAGATCTCTGGTCCTGAGGTTTCCTAAATATGTTTGGACTTTGCAACCTTTGGAAATTATGATTTTGGTTCCATGAATTTTGATGATGATAATTTCTAAAGCCATCGTTATAAAAATTTCGACTACCAACATTCTGGTATCGAGTTTGATATTGACCTTGACTTCTGAAACTACTTGATTGACCATGAAAGTTATTCATTATTGGTGAACTACTTCTAGGTCTGTCATATCTGCCTGATGTAGATGTAGGCTGAAATTTTTGTTGATTTCTTTGAAAACGAGGCACTTGGTGAGTTCCTTTTTCAGCCTTATCTAAACCAACAGCAACACTCTGTTGCCTAGTAGCAGATATCTTTGGTGAGTTAACCTTATTCTCACCATCACCACTTTTTGTTGGTGATTATCTCTTTGTCTCTCGCTTACCTGTGCTTCACTCTTTTTGTTAGGACATCAGCTAGCCACATGTCCCTTTTCGTGACATTTGAAGCACGATTTTCTAGCCGAAGACTTCTTAATTGAAGCCACTTGCTTAGATTCATCAGGTGAAGGTGATGATGAAGATTATGCCTTAGAAGGATCTTGTTTAGTTTGCTTAACTTCTGATTTTTCTTTGTTTTTATTTTTAGCAAACTGCACATTTGTTTTTGTTGTAATAACATTGACCTCTTCTTTCATGTCACTCCCTTTAACAAAATCAACCTTTTTAATAAAAACTTGCTTTTGATTTATAGGATGTGTATTCTTTGTTTTCATAACTGGTTCCCTGTTATTATCCTTCTTGGCATTCTCAGAACCATCAACATTACCTGATGTGGAACTGCCAGGTGTAGTTGACACAAAATCTGTAAGCTCTTCTTCATCTGGCAAGAAAGAATAGTCGTGACCAAGTGGTGGTGGAACTTCATTTAAACCTTTGAAGCCCACACATGTCTTGTCATTACTCTTCTTCATGCCATTCATCATGTGTTTCATAACAAAAGATGAATCTCTTAATTGATTTAATTTCTTTTCAAGTTCACAAATTTTAAGTTGTGCTTCAGACAACTCTTTGCACTTTTCAGAAACCTCTTTTGTTTTCTCACTCATCGTATCATGAGCTAAATCAATAACTTGAAGTTTTTCACTGAGTTTACAGGTTAAAATATTGATTTATTCATCATAACCTTTAATTTTCTTCAAGTATAATGACTCATTTCGTTTTACGAAAAAGTTTGATTCTTTTAGGTTTGTGAGCTCATTAAGCAGACTTTGGTTTTGTTTTGTTAACGTGTTAACCTCACTTTGCAGTTCACGACATTTTAGACAAAAAGAAATACCAGAGTTGAATGTACCTCTCCTGTTGATTTGCTTTGATCGGCCATGAAAGCCGCTTCTGTAGTAGTCTGTTCTCCATCAGCTTTTTCAGCTATCTTCTCTCGCTCTGCCTTAGCATCAGCTTTCACTTCTTTATCAACAATTGGGGCTATCTCAGCCATGAATGCCTGTGAGGCATTGTTATTACCCTCCAGATGAACACTCCAATCATAAGAACCCTATCTAGGAGTAGAAATCAGGGCCTTTGATCCAGAGTTGTTTGACGCATTCCTGTTGCTTGAACCATGACCAGGAGAATCTTGAAAGGATGAGTTGAACAAGATTCAGTTTTTGGTCGTTGACATTCTTTAGCAAAATGTCCATAGTTTTGACAATTGTAATACTTCACTTTCGACTTGTCAAAGCCCACACTCTTTCCAACGAACTTCCTACACGTTCTGTTCATGAACCTCTTCACTCTTCTAGAGATCATGGCCATCTGCCATTGTAAATCCATCTCCTCTAGGTCATCAGGGTCAATCTAATCATAATCTAAATCAAACGTAGCAGGATCAGATATTCTTCCCTGAATGTAGTTCTCGTAGGAAGCAACAAAAGAAGCAAGCAATGCCAGATGATCTTCAGCACTTTTAACACTAAGAGGCATAGACCTGGTCTGTTGTTACTATTACTTGATTGTTGTCTCTTTGCCCATGACGAGCCTCCTGAAGCAGCAACAAAACATACTTCACCCTCAGCATTTATCACAATCTGCTCATTCTCACATGAAAGAAACGCAGTTGCAGTATCATTTGAAGCATTGTTGGAAGATGAAGGTGTAAGCCCCTTATATATCCCCGGATCTTGAACCTGATCATAACTCGTTTCCTTCTTCTTCATATTGAGCTCCGGATCTTGAACCAGATCATAACTCGTTTCCTTCTTCTTCATATTGAGCTCATAAGCTCTCAGTTTCCCAACCTCTCCCAAGTCTTTCGTTTCATAATCAGCTTCACCCTTTATCATCAAAGTATGGATATCCCACTTTGAAGGTAAAGCATCCAGCAACTTGTAGTTTATCTCCACATCCGTGTATCCCTCTATGTCATAATTGTCCATTTCTGACATCAGATGATAGTATCTCGTGATAATATCTTCAAGGGACTCACTCCTCATGCCTTTAAACACAACAAATTGTATCTTCAACAGATCCACCTTGTTCTTCTTCACATCAGTATTGCCCTCATACCTCTTCTCTAGGGCATCCCACATCTCCTTTGATGTAGTATAAGGCTTGAATGTATGTTTGATGCCATCAGGTAACGACATCTTTATAGAAGCTAAGGCTTTCTTCTTTGACTTATACATTCTCTTTTCAGCTTCAGACATATTCACATAAGCAGTAACACGTTGTCTGCCCTCAAAGTCATGCGTTGGGATAGCGTATCCATCTTGAATAGAGATCCACATCCGTGTGTCCTGGTATTCACTAAACGACTGAAACCTATCCTTCCAAGTAAGATAATTTTCTACTTTCAGCATTTTTGGAGGTTTGTTAGTCGTGCCATCCTCGTGCTCCATTCTTAATAGCTCATTTAGGTTAGACATATTCGACATTTTTACCGAACCGGCTCGTTAAAAACGTTAAAACTTGCCAAAAATGAGTGGTTACAAAATTATACTATTAGACTCGTCTCGACAATACGATTCTATTGATGTATATTGTCCGATTATAATTTTGGAATTTTCATGCCTTTTTTTTGTCCTAAAAATCACACGAGCCTAACCGTGCAACCGGTTTGTCAAGATTGTTTATGGATCAAATTCTATGTCCAAAAACCTTTAACTCCGGTAACGTCAGCTGGTTAACTTTCCACCTTTTTGTATATAACTCGGAACAGTACCAAATCCGGAACTGTAACTCGGATAGCAAATCCAAGATAGAAATCCGGAACAGTAATCCGGGTTGCTAATCTGAGATAGTGATTCGGAATAGTGATCCGAAATGGAATCTGGAATGTACTGTTCTTCTTCGAGATGGGATCCGGAATAGACTATTCTGATCCGAGATGGAATCCGGAATACACTTCTGATCCGAAATTAATTCGAAATGGAATAAGAGATGGGCTTTCATGATCCGAAATGCAAGTTTTTCAGATCCGAATTGCAAGTCTAATGATCCGAAATGCAGATTAATGATACGAAATTCAAGTCTACAATCTGAAATGCTTCACTTTTGATCCGAGATGCCTTTCTTCAATCCGAAATGCCTGCTGCTAATCCGAAATCGCTGTAGAAACCCTAAAACAGCCGCCGAAACCTGAGAACAGCCGTCACAAACTTCAAAACAGCCTCCAAATCATCCAAAAACCCAACTTTTTCTGCTGTTATGATTCTGAACCGAGCAAAATCAAGAGCCGAATGCTCGGATACCAATTGTAGGTCCCCTAGTCCTTATGGATCTTCACAAAATCGTCTTTCTAATCTAGAGTGTGAAATCCGCTAGATCAGATTTCACAGAAACAAGAACACAAACACGAACAATTTCATTCAAACAGTCTTCTATTGATTATCTAACTCAATTGTTTTACAATCAATTCAAGACTCTCTCTCTCAACTCTCTCTAAACAACTAAACCAGCAACACGATCAACAGAACCAGTAACACCAACAACCTAAACCCTAATGCAAACCTCTCTTTATATAGAGATAGGTTATGCAACTGGGCTAGGGTTTCCCTACATGGATTGCTAATGGGTCTAAAGCCTAATTCGCCTCCCATGAGCTATTTAGTGTCTAGTTCAACCCAATTACTTCTAATTAACTATTACAAAACTAAACCTGCTAACCGTTTATCATTTTACTAATTACAAGATATCCAAAGACCAAATCTAAGCTGTTTTCACAAATATGCACCAACAATACCTCTATCGTCTCTCTTGCACTTGAAGACCCAACATGTATTAATCTTTTTATGATCAGCAGGTAGGTCAACAAGCTTCCAGACACCAAGTTTCTAGAATTGCAACAACTCTTCTTGCATTGTATCCACCCAACTTTCTTTCATCATAGCATCGTTCTAGTTTCCTAGTTCTACCTGCGAAACAAAACAACTATAAGAAAGTCTGGTTTGTAGTGGAGCAAGTTTTGTATAAAAGCAACTTAGATCCTTGTTGATCTAATTTCGAGTTTTCACTCCAGTTTGTAAGTTTCCAATAATGTTCTCTGACGGATGGTAAGATAGTGTCCTTGGCATCACTTTGCTTGGAACGTCTACTTGCCTTTGCAGATTTGTGACAACTTCATCAGCAACCTGTTCAGAGAATGTAGCTTCATTTTTGTTATTGGATTCATCAGCTTGAGTGTTCATAAAGCTTTGAATCTGTTATGATCCTTCGTTGGAACCGGTCCTCCATCGTCAATAGTAGGTTCTCGATCAGAGTCGGCATCAACTGGTTGATGGGCAGATGGTACGGCAGTATTCAAGTCTTGTACATTTACTGATTCTTGTTGAGTATTGCTCGGACCTATTTCAGAAGAGTTAGAAACAGGTAGTGATGGGGAAATCCCCAACAGTCTTCAAACTTGTTCTAGATTGGAGTTTTGATGCTGTTGAAATAGCATAACAAGTTCTTCTTCTGAAGGTACTTCTGGTAGGTCGAATGAATTCCACAACCCGTCGTAACTGAATAGCCACGGATCACCAGGTTTCTGCGTAGGCGTTGTGTATCTCTGGCAATCAACATGTTGTGCAAGAATAACCTTGTTAAAACTCGACAAGAAGACTCTCTTTTGTGGGCTAGCTTAACCGACGAAAAATCCTGCCAAGGATTTGGCCCCAAATTTACCGTCCGGGTCTAGAACGATACAGGCGATCCAAATGGTTCAAAAACACTAGGATTGGCTTTCTATGGTTTAGTAGCTCAAGACATGTCTTGTTGTGAGGCTTGATTGTCAAGTCATGGTTAAGGGTGTAACACGTAGACGCGACTGCTTCGCTCTAGAAACTAACAGGAAAGTTTTGATAAGCAAGCATTGTTCTTGCAATCTCAATCAGTGTGCGATTCTTATGTTCAGCTACTCCATTTTGTTGAAGAGTATAGGGGGCGCTGAATTCATGAAGAATACCCTTAGCGTTGCAGAATTCGAGCATTCTCTTGTTCTTGAACTTTGTACCATTCTCCCTATGGGTTCTCTTAATTGGCAAGTGATATAGGTTTTCTAGCTTCCTAAAGAGAATCATAAGACTTTCAAATGTTTCATCTTTACTTTCTAGAAAGAAAACCCATGAGAATCTTGAGTAATCATCTGTCACGACTAGGCAATATAGATCTCTAGAGATACTTTTCACGTTCACTGGCCCAAAGACATCCATTGAAGCCTTTCTAGTGGAAGCTTGATAGAGTTAAGCAGCTTTCTTGGGTGTGATTTCTTGTACTGCTTTCCCTTTTTGCAGCTAAGACAAATTCTTGAGATTAACACCCTCCACTAGGTCGTTATGCACCAAATTGTTCATCTTTCGCAGGTGAATGTGTCCCATCTTACGATGCCATAGAATTGACTATTTCTTGGTAGCTTTAGATACAAAGCATTGAACCTTCTTTCATGTAGTGGATGCGACACTCATGTCGAAGACATAAATATCATTTTCTTGTGGAGCATGCATAAGGATCCACTCCTCGGGCATTTTGATCCCAGTTTGAGAAGTAAGCATTCCTTGTCGTTGAAGTGGGCAGTGAATTTCTTGTCAAATATTTGTGATATGCTAAGTAAGTTATTCTCAAGCTCAGCGATATAGTCCACTTTGTTGTATGACACCACTCCATTCGTTAGAATACCTTCACCCGTGATTCTTCATCCCTTTGTTCGAGCAAACCCAACATATCCTCTCCGGATAACTTTTACGTCGTATAACAACGCAAGCATCCCCGTCATCCAGAGAAACCTAAGCCTGCTTTGAAATGATTGACCTCGGGAGCCTCCTACAAACATGTGAAAGAAATTACTTAAACAGAGAAACGCAAGCCTACTTGGTCTTGGGTGGGTTTAGAATATCAAACTTTGAAACTTTGATCTTGACATCTTGTGTGATTTCCGATTTAGCTGGAATAGGTGTTTTCATTTCTACTGAAGATGGTTTGACTTTTTCTACCCAAGTCTGCGTTTTTTGAACTGCCTTTTTTAAATAGAAGTTTGAATCCTTTTTACGATTCTTGGTAGAATTTTCATCAAACTCAATTTTTGAATTATGTTGCATTGTTGATGTCACATTTTTGTTGGATTCATTATTTCTTTTTAGAATTTGTTTTGGTGCAAACTTGGGTGCTTTTTGCTTCACATCTTCTGTAGATCTGCTTGAGTTGTAAACAGGTTTTGGATTTTTGTGAGATCATTGTTGTGCAATATGCCCGACTTTGTTACATTTGTAACACGTCCTACTGTCATTTCTAACAGAGAAATCAAAATCCTGTTTTCTACTCTCCTTTTCCTTTTTAAATTCATCATTGGATTGTTTACCAATGCTCTATTTTTCTTTTTCAATGTTTGTTCCATACACAAAATCAATTTTCTTTATAAAGTTCAATTTTTGAAACTTGTTGTTCTTTCTTTGCTTTTGATAACCCAAACTTGCTCTCCTGTTTTCAGGATAGTCCTTGTTCTTCTGATGGTGATTTTTGTAAACACATTTTGATTTAGAATAAAATGATGCGTCTTGTTTTTTATATCAGAATGACTGACTTCAACTAGCTGAAACAACTTATCAACTGGATCAAGATTAACATTCTGAATTGGGAAATCCTCATCGGAATATAGTTTATCAGATTAGTTCATTTTGTACACAACTACATTTGGATCATTTTTTAAACTATTTTTGATGATACAATATCCAGTTCAGATTTTTTGAGATTCGACTATGCACTTTCAAAAATAGAACTTTCAGATTTGTCACTCATATTCCAAAACATTTTCGGCCACAGTTTTTACCACTTCAGATTCACAGTCAATTCCTGTTTTGGTGTATGTTACATCAATGTTCGCAGGTAGCTCGTTTTTCTTCTCAGTTTTCAATTTTAAATTAGGTGTCTTTTCCACCCTGATGGTTTCTTTCTTACATAGCTGTTCCACAAGGGCGGTGGAACACGATCGTAACCTACACCTTTATCAATTTTATTTTCTTCCTTTCTTTCAATTTTTGGAAGAATGTAATCAATGACTTATGAACTAGTAGAATAACTGATTAACAACTTGTTAACCTGTTCAGTTTCAATTTTTATTTTCTCCAGTTCACTTTTTAGCTCGGCAATTGTATTTAAATGAATATTGATGGCCATTTGTTTGTCCATTACAGTTGCCTTGAGCATCGAAAGTGTCTTGAAATTTTCTCTGATCACTTGTTCAAATTGTTTAATTGTTTTACTTAATTTGGCATATGCTTCTTTTATGGTATTATAATCACATGGCAAATTATAGCATGAATTTTCAGCTCTTTGTATATTTTTTTTTCAACACACTCATTGTATGGCTCTTTGCACTTCATGCAAGGTGTTTCTTCTTTGACATTTTGAGCCTTAATGTCTTCCTTTACTGACTCATTTACCAACACATTTACCGATTCAACACTTTCTACCTGGGCGTGCCTAGTAACTACCTCGTTCAAGTTTACCATAAAGCCTTATCAGCAATATCAGTCAGAGCTTCTACAGTCATCTCCTTGGTTACCTCAATTAATTCGAAGACTGCTGGCTTTTGTTCTTCCTCACATGTTAGTTGATGGCTTGTATCCAAATATCCTGCAAAAGTTTAAAAAATATTAGTAGGCAAAAGATTTTTAAAAGCGCTGTTGAAAAGTTCTTCTTCCTCAGATGAAGTTCCATAAAATTCTTCAGGTGCCTCATCAAAGGATGCCTCTACATATTCATCAGCATTCTCAGGTTCTTCAAAAATTTCAGCTACTAATGCCAAACTTTCATACTTTGTGATGTATTTGCTCCAGTTGAAACCTTCGTCCTCTTGAGTAACGACGAGTGCATTGTCTTTGGAGTTTTACGGACCATCTTCAATCTGCACCATTCTCGTTTAGGGTTGAGGTCGATGATATATGGCCTTCTTGTAATAATCATCAACAAAAGGGTTTTGATTGCCCTTGACCTCTCGATTTTGGACATTCTCTTTTGAAATGCCCCTTCAGTCGGCATTTGAAGCATGTAACCTTCGACTTATCAAAGCCTAGTTTCTCGTCAAGTCCTCCCAAATTATCTTTTCCGATAATCTCCAAGAACCATTGAGCTCTTCGGACAATGGAAGCCATACACCACTTAATGTCCGTCAATTCCATTTCAACCAGATCAATCTGATCGTAATCTTCTTTCATCATATATGGAGTCCCATTCTTCCAGCTACCAAACTTTCATACGATTCAAGTACCGAGACAAGTTGGGTCATGTGTTGCTTTGCGGCATTGTCGTCAAAGTCTTGAGCATTCTGGAGGTTTACTACAATATTGCATTGTAGGATTCATTGATTGGGATTAGATTATTGTGCTGGTTGTTCTGTGGATTGCTTGAACTTTGGGATGATTGTGGTCATGGAGGCGTATTTGGATTGAAGGAAGCAAAAGACTGAAATCCACTATTTTGGCTTGACTGTGGACTTGGTGTGTTGATGGCACTGAAGGTAGTCTGAATTTTGGGAATCTGTGTGCGTGCGGCAAGACTACCCTTGTAGTATAGATTCACATCTTGTTGTATCTGGGCGCCTTTGGTCTTTGCCATCTTCTACATCTCCAGCTCATGCCCTTCCAATCTCTCGATAAATCTTGGTAATGAGAAATTACCATCTATGTGCCGTTCTTTAGAATAGTAAAGTAAGTAGACCATTCTCCTTCAGGTAGAGAATCTGCAAGCTTATCGACCAATTCTTCATTTGTTTTCACAATTCGTATACGCTTCACTTGTACCACCATGTTACAGCACCTTTTAATCAACTGTTTCACTGTCTCTCCCTTGATCAGAGTAAAATATCGAATTCTTTACTCAGTGTCGCTCTCTTTACCTTTCGCAGTTGCGAACTTTCTTGGAATTTTAACGGTAAAGCATTCCATAAAGATTGAGCATCGTCATCGTGCTGTAGTAGCGCCAAGGTATCTTCTTTGATGGCTTGCTGCAAGATATTCATCATCCTCTTCTTATAAATGAACTTTTCTCTTTCGAGCTCTGAGAGTTGAGCTAGCATTTTCTCAAGACCAGCATCTTCAACGGAGCTTGATATTTCGATTCAATAGCAAACCAGCAAGTGAAGTGATTAGCTTGCACCCAGTTCATGAACCTTTCGCTCAAGTTATCGTAATGTTCTAAATTCATAAGCTTTAGGGGCTTCGTCATTGTTCCCATTTCGTTCTCGAGATTCATATTTTGCGCTGCAGTAGTGGTAACGGCTAAAGAAGTAAATGCGTTGAAAAACTCTTCTTCCATTATATATACATTTTTTTAGAAACACAAACTTTCGACAACACTTATTAGATATAACTTGACAAAAACACGGAAGTTAAGAAAAATCCTCAAAATGTCCTTCGTGCGAGTGAAACAATACTCGTGCGAATCAAGTGGCTTGTGCAAGCAAGTTACTCATGCGAATCAAGTGGCTCGTGTAAGCAAGTTACTCGCACGAGAGAGAGAGTTACTCGTACGAGTAACTTTTTGTGTGAAATACTACCTCATACGAATGACTGTTTTGGAACTTGACAATTTTAAGAAAACTTGTTCTTCTTGGTCGTATGAGTGGCTAATTCGTACGGATGGTCGTTCGTACGAGTTGTCCTTCTGCTCGTACGAGTAGCTCAGGTCAACAAACGAATGTTCTCTGCAATTTTTGTCATGATTTTGTTCGAGTTTAGATCTGTAAGTTTCCGGGATTTGTTAATGTTGATTTTAGCGTGTTATACTAAAATCCTAGTCCAATTCGTCCATGAAATCCTCAAGATCTGAAGTATGTATGAAGAAAGAGTAGATATAGAAAATCTTCAATGGTTGAATCTGGAGTTTCAACTACTGAAACTTGTTGGTTGTCTGCTGAAACTTGTTGTTTGTCCTCAAATCAGGCCTCGAGGCTCTGATACCACTTGTGAGACGAGATCGGATCTCCTTCGTGAGCACCAGACCGATTTGACTCAACTAATAGAGGCGGAATTCATTGCTAGCGAGTTAGATAAACAAACAATCAAGTATGTTGCTTAATCGCCTTTACTTCGTAAATAAACGAGAAAGTTACAGACGAGTAAACAAATGGACAGGGCTTTGCCGTAGTCACACACCAACCGCTATAACACAACACTTAAGCTCCACTATATATAGGCGAACATGGCTCGCACAAGGAGTGAGGTTGCTGACTCGTGCTAGTGGTGCCTCGTACGAGTGACTAAATGTCACTCGTACGAGCCAGAAAAGGTCACTCATACGAGTCATCTAAAATATATACATATATGACAAATCTAATCCCTGTATACACGACTGACATATCCTAGACATAGGCAATACACATTGTGCACCAACATAATCAGTGGCTTAACATCTCTTGGATATATGGTCTTAGTACACCAAAATTTCATTTGAGAAATTGTCGAATTCTGAAATACTAGGTCTTTATAGATAATTGATATCTGTGGTACTATACAAGTTCTTCTTACTTTGCGTAAGCAATGGCCTTGAACTTGTAGAATACTTTTGATTTTAAACCCTAAAACTGCTTTAAATTGAAAGTATCTAAAGATCTGACAATTGCAGACAAAAGATTTCAAAATATGGAACATCACTTTTAAGTCGAACCTCCATCTTTCTGTTTGTACGGTGGTACTAACCTGAGATCTCAAGGTCTCACATAACCCAGATACAGATATCAGTTAGATATATTCACTTGTAAGATGAAATCTAGTGAATCTTGATACGGGAGTATATTCTAAGGTGGGAAACACTGTCAAGTTCTAAGACATCTAATATCGTATCTTGAAACAATTGAGAAATGTGTAAAGGTTTAAGTGGACTAGTATACTGACAATCTAAGTGAATTTGTTTAAAATATAACTTTTAATCAAGATCAATGGTACTAGTGATAAGTCTTAAAAACTTATATGATCCTCTAACACAAATGCACAAAAAAGTCTGTAAATATGTTTGTAGGTAGCTATTTCATTTTAGAAAAAAACCAAAAAGATTTTTAGTGTGGTTTAGCATAAACTTTGGAAAAATCAAAAAGATTTTATTTTCATCTTAGTTTCGACCGCCGATGATGCAAAATCAATCTTCAAAGTTCGAAGTTGTTGATTGCTGACATAAATCTAGAGAACAACGGGTTGGGAGCTTATCTGAAATGAGAAAATGTTTGAAATGATCAAAAGTTCATTAATTTGAAACTTGAAATTGTCTGAAAACATTAGTTTCTTCAGAAAGTGGTCAACTAAGGTCATTAACCTGGACTTCGTAAACAAATTAGTTAACCAAGGTCATTAACATGGACTTTGAGTAGGTCGGGAAAATGTTCGAGAAATAGAAAATTTTGAAAAGTTATGTTATCTTCGCACGAAGTGACAACTTCGCACCAAGATAGATGACTTGTTTTCGCACCAAGATAGATATCAACCGTGTACGAAGATAAAACTGAACATTATATAAAGTTTAACTTCATACGAAGTTGACATTACTATTCCTATTTCTCTCCGCACGAACCGAGACTTTAAGTGTTTTTGCAAAAAAAATATATATGAGGAAGTTTTGCCCTAATTAAGATTGTAGTGGTTGATTTGCACACTACTAACAATGGTTAAGGTAAATTGAACGAGACTAGGACATAAATTTGAACGAAACGGAAAATTGAACTTAAAAATGTAGATCTGGACAATTTGGACCGATAAAATTTAAAATTGAACACATAGTAAGTCGGCATTGTTAGTAACTGTTACAATCTTCAATTTCATCAAAAACTTGCAAAATCATTGTTGTGATCTTAGCAGTTTCGAACGAAGTATGTTATCTTCGTACGAAGTAAAAATTCTATCCTTGTATGAAGTTGACTATTCTTTAATGTTGAAAATTTATCATCGTACGAAGTAAAAAGTCTATCCTTGTACGAAGTTGACTATTCTTTAATGTTGGAAAACTTATCCTCTTACGAAGTGAAATTGTTTTTGGTAAATCGGGTTATCCATCTTCGTACGAAGTTAAATAAATGTTGACTTCGTTCAGAACTAATTTGGCACAAAAATTGGTAATTTTTGAAGATAAAATCGATGTTGTTTGAGCCAAAACACAACATCTGTTGTGTACTTAATAAGACGATACCAGAAATAAAACCATTTGAAGAAATTTTAGAGTTTATAGATCGCTTGCCGATCAACAACACAAGGCTTATAGATCGCACATTTAAAGGTTTTGGGATCATGGTAAGTTCATTCTGAGTCCAGTAGCGATACAATCATTTGTCAGAATCGGAAATGAAGATAGAGAAGTTCGTATTACTGAAGCATTGATAAGGAGGGCTTTAGACTTCCAAGACAAAGATAGTGATCTGATGGGCTATTCGGAGAGGATGGTAAAGGGTGTATGTACAGAATGGGATACAAAGGGCACGTGAACGAGTCAAACTTCAGCAAAGCTTATTTTGGCAGGCCAAACAAATTCTTTGTGCATTCAGTTATACATGTGCTAGGTCATCGCAAAGGAGGTTTTGATGTACTTCTGGATTATCAGATGTTCAGGATAGCAGCGTTATCCGTTGAATTTTCCATATAACTTCATGAAAGTCATTTTTGAGTAGATTAATACCAATAATGTTAGAGAAAAATTCTTGTAGTATCCTCGCTTCGTTAAGATGATGTTGGACGATTAATTCCTGATCGGGTAAAGATGAAGAGGATGAATTAGTGTTGGAGCATATGCCGAATTTTTCGCTCATACGTTTGAATCAATGTCTAAAACAAGCGACATAACCAGTTGGGAAGAAATTCTGTGGGGTTATAAATGATGAATATATGTTGCACCACCAAAAGATGAGTGGTAAGAAGACGAGAGCAACTCTGAGAGCGATGAAGAAGCTCGTCTAGATGAATACATTCCAAAGAGAAGTAGTTGGTATACAAAAGAGGATAAGAAAAGAAACAAGCAACTAAAAGAAAACGAGTGTCAAATAAAGCTGCTACTTTATTAGTTGATGAGGATTCAGATGAAGAAGAGGTGCAAGTTGACACAAACATTGAAACTAAAGTGTTCTCTGCCACATCAGATCAAGAATGGGGTGAAGGAAGTATAGCTAATCTTACTAAAGATATTGAACGACAAGCGTTTGAAGGTGATAATGAAGGAAGTACAGCTAATCCTACTAAAGATAGTGATGAAGATGTGTCAATCAAAATAGCTCCGATAGCACCAAGATTTGTTGATACTAAAAAACAAACCTCTAAAAGAAAGAAAAAGAATGTTGGTGATGATGACGAGCTGTATGTGCCACTAAAGAAGGTTAAAAGAGTCAAAATTAAGCCAACAAATGTTAGTAAGAAGACTATAGGATCGCCTACTACAAAGAAAGCAAGAAGAAAGTACTTGAAGCAAACGACTGCTGGGGCTGATCCAATAGGTCATGAAAAAGAGACGCTGACGGTGAATGTTGAACCTGAAGTGGTTATACCAATTCAAACCCCACCATCACCACCACAACATACATCACCATAAAGACCACCATTCACCATAAGCACAACAGCCACCATCATCACCAATTCAACAACAATCTACACCAAAACAACCATCATCAGAAAGACAACTACAGTCCACTCCTCAATCTACTCTAGATGACGATCTCATCCAACTAGACTTGGTTTTGAAGATACAAGTCATATGTTTCATTATTTTCTAGATCTTCCTTCTTTGGGATGAGTACAGATTTTTTCAATGATCAAAATATTAACGACTTGGATAATAGAATCAAGTTTCTAGAGAATGATCGTAATCATATGGAATCTTTGATAGCAAGCCTTATTTCTGAAAACGAAAGATTGTGAAGATTGACAAAGGATTTAGAAGCTGACAGATTGAGAAAGGATAGAAAGCCTGACATGTTTCAGAGAGTATTACAGAGAAAGTTGGGTATTGATTTCGAAGCTGAATTTGATCTGATCGAAATAGAGGATGCTAAACAAAGAGCTGATGAAAGAGCATGCAAGGCTGAAGCTGAAGCTGCAGCTGCAGGCAAAGGAAAAGAAAAGATAGATGATATTATGATTATTACTCCTGAGTCAGAGCCAGAAATTGATATTTTTAAGTTTTTGCTTATTGGTGATGTTGTTGATGTTCCGTGCGTCTCAGAGAAACAGAAGCTATTAGAGATAAGGAGAGCACAAGAAAAAGAGACAGAGGCTGAGGACGATAAAGAAGATGATGAGGCAGTAGATATCGATGGTGCTGATGATAAAGATGATGATGATGATAAGGATGACGATGATGATAATACTCAAGGTGGTACTTGTTTGGTGATTTACGAAGCTAAAGCTACTTATTCTTTCAACTATGACGATTTCCTAAACAACGATGCAATCAGGAAGATGATTCTAATAGAGAGGGGGAGAAGAAGGATCAGTTAACGAAGAAGTTCTTTCAGGAATTCTCACAGACTTTGTTCCATTAACGGTTGTTCCTGAAATGCAACATAGAATGATATATTTGGAGCATGGTGTGGAAAAGGAGAGTTTGTCCACAATTACACCAAGAAAGAGGTTGCTCTGTTGGGAGTTGATGAAAGCTCATTTGAATTTCATTTTGAGGAAGAGCTGAATAACATAAGTATTGCGAAGCCGAATGATTATGTTTAACGACTATGTTGAGGATGCAGATAACTACGATAATGTTGTCATGGAGGATAATTCTGATGACGAAACGATGAAATATCTTGGTGAAGGAACAGATGACTTCCCAACATTTCAAAGGATGTTTAGTGAAGAAATAGATGATTTGTTAAAAAGAAAAGTGGACGAAACAGTTAAAGATGGCAATCTTCCAAGGTGTTTAAGTAATGAAGACATTATGTAAGCCAGGAAGACATGGTTTAAAGAGATGCCGAAAGAAAGGAAATTCCGATGTCCGTTTGCGTTTTTCACACGAGATCAAGGCAAGTCGTTAGGGGATATTCTAAGTTGGGGGTGGTTACCTGAGTTCAATGCTTCCGATATTTACTTGATATTCAAACGTTGCGGTGGTGGGATGGTGAATAGTTATACCAAACCAAGTGCATCAACTATTAGATGAAATGGAATGATCAGAGGTTATGGAAGTTGATAAGATTCGAAGCTGCACATGGTTCTCAACTGGAAGCCGCATTATCCAAAAAAGATTGTCAAGATTGATCCAGTTACGAAAGAGAAAGATGTGACTTTGATTGTGAAGCGACCACATGCAATGAAGAATATGCCGTTAATGAAGATTGAACAAGATTTTAGTTAATTCTTCAAGTGGTGGCAATATGATATCGAAACTGGTGAAGCAGTAATTGTTTTGAAATCAGATGGATTGTGGAGAACAATACGGATTCTAGATCAGATGTGGTTGGTGAACTAATCAGAGAATGATATTGAATGCCTATTTTACAACAAGATCCGTTACGAAGCGAAGGAGAAAGTGAAAGCGTTTCAGTACCAAGGTGTAATCAATGTTTGCTACGCACACGATATTAATTCTTGGAAAATGTGGAAATTAAAATGGAGGGAATCGGAAGGAAAGGAGTTCACGAAAGAAATGAGGAAGGAAGAGAGAATTGATGAAAAGATAAAGAAAGAATCTATTCGAAGATTTCAATTTATGAAGTAGGCACCGCCAATAGACCAAACGCATATTCCTAGTGAAGAGCGACGGAAGCCGAGAAATTATTTTTTCAGACGTTAATGTTTAAAGTTATGAAGTTTTTAAAGACTGAAGACTGATCCAAACTCCAGCAACATCCAAGGGAGAGTTTGTTGATACATATGTCTACTGCCTGCGTCTACGAGTCGTGTCTGTGTCTGTAATAGGCTTAACGTGTTAGTTTTCTACATTTGTAAGTTCACTTCGTACGGAGATAAGTTGTTTAGTTCGTACGAAGTTAGTTGGTTCACTTTGTACGAAGGTAACTTGTTCATTTCGTACGAAGTGTGAGGCTCAAGTTTGTACGAAGCTAGATGTCTATATATAGGTTCATCTTCTTTGAGTCTGTAATAGGTTTGCAAATGATACGGCGAAGCCCTATTGAGTTGAAAAGTAATCTTGTTTTACATGTCACCTATCTAAAACAGATTCCGCATGTGATTGGACTAGGTTATACATAGTTTGACCTGAGCATTTGGATCCTAGACATGACCTACAACATATGTATATATGTATATATATATATATAACGAACATACAAATCAAATACCAACGTATTAAAAACAAACAAGGGTTTCCAAACGAACAACAAATACAAACCTAACGACATTCAAGATGAGCAACGTATACACGGTCTAGTAAAGACCGAAGTATCGAATGAGTTAGACCACTTGTAGGTTGCGCTACGTATTTGGATACCCGCTTGGCTAGCGCATTTCTTAAGGACGCAAAACTGTGAGTTCATGTCCCCCTTTTTTTAAATGTTTTTTGGATTTACAACTCTGGTATGCTTATGCTAAGGAATGGAACACCTAGATCATGTGCGAATAGCGTTGATCTTAAGCACCATTAATCATTTAGACTGAGGAATGAAAGGGATAGATATATTTGGTACTAGCAAGCCCCAATCATGGGTCCGTGTGGCCGCATGTCGTGCTTTTGTGTCACAGTCGAGGTTAATTGGCACTAAATCATGAAGGGTTGAGTATCTCTTATGTCGGCACACATGTTAATGTCCATGCAAAACATTAATGATCAACGATTTCATAGATGATTTACATACCACACTTTCAAATGTTTTTAAGGATTCATTTGATACGAACTCAATGCATGAATTTACCAACATTATGTTGACTTCCCAAACTTACATGTATTACAGGCAACTAGTGGATCCTTGCACTTCATGAAACAAGAACGAGCATGTCAAGAAAGCGATGTCATCCTTTTGGAGGATTTGGTTCACATCTCCTACCCTTGTGCGAAAGATGGAATGCAAAAACCTCGGTGTGTTAAAACTTTATTTTTTCACACGTCTTTTTGTGAAACAATATTACGTGTGATGTCATTTGAGAACATACTTAGGACTTGTAAACTTTTTATAATCTTGGAATGAATGAACATCATGCATATTTTATTCATATAGTTTGTTTACTTACATCGTATGCAATGAAAACTAATCAAGTTCACACCTTGCTCTTCTGACTATCAGCGGGTGTGACAATGAAGAGATCTGAACACTTACTACTAGCACAAGGCTAGGGAAGATCACTAGAATACATGAAGAAGATAAGAACTCCACAAGTGTAAAAACAACCTTCTTGAAGTTCCTTATGCTTGACACCACCTTAAACCACCTTGATATCACTTGAAGATCTTGATTGAAACTTGAAAAATGATGATGAAGAATGGGGGGAGGGTTATGGGTGTAGGTAGAGAGGGAGAGAGATGGGAGAGTTTGGTTCGGTGAATTTAGAATGTGGAGAAGTGTGAATGGATAACGTGTTAGATATTTTTCATATACTAGTCTTTCTTCCATCACACAAAGCTATTAACCAAAACAATCTCCTAGCATCATGTTTAGACAACATGGGGGCGTGTGGGGCCCCCATGTAACCGTCCATTTAGGGGGGGGTTGGTTGGTTATGAACTATGTTTCAGTGTTTAAGTTAGGAAAGTCAGGTTTAGTTGGAGATATTTTGGTAACTAGGGATAATTAAGATGTTTAGGGTATTTAGTGATTTAAACTAGTGTTATAATGTTAAAGAATGTTAACTAGTTCACTAGTTTATGTTTGATGTTTATCGGACATTAAATGGATAATAAGTTCGCTTGCGATTCGTTTAATAATCAACAATGAAGCAATTGTTAGATAATTTATGTTTAGATAACCTTATCACATGTGTGCCTTTGATATCACTCATGATTCTTAACATCATCCATTGATCTTATATGTCTCAAACTGTTATAGAATTGTTATTAAGTTTATTGCAATTTGCTAGCTTATGGCTAAGATATTTTCTGGAAGGTTATATCATGTATACATGTTTCCTTACTTGGGGTTTTATGTATATATGATGTTGGACATGATTATAAGTCCTATACTTGACTTTTAGGGATGTACCAGAGCCCTCCTAACATGACTAGTCTAACCGAACAATCTACCAATGGTCCTTGTAATAGTTTGGATCGCATGGTGACGCAGCGAATACGATCATGTGATATGCAAATGTAAATGTATTTCCTAGGATTCCTAGGCTTATGAGACTCAATCATATCATAATTAAGTCTAATGCACGTAATTGTATATCAAACAGTGATTAAGTTGTACGAAATTACCTGTTATTTTGTCGGTTGTCACAGCGTGGCTGAGAACGTCTCAAAATCTCTATCCATCATCCCTTGGTCGACACTTTTGCGTTGCTCCATAATAAAGGCTCTAGCTTCCAAAATATTTTGTTGCCTAACTTTCATCAACGCTTGCATCCTCGCTTCCTTCCTAGATGTGTAACCTTCTATTTTCTCACATGATCCACCACTTTGGCATGACGAATCGGGTGGTTGTTTACCCCTTTTCTTTGATTATGTTAGACTGACTTCCTCATTCTAGTCCGACACCAACTTATCGATTGTCCTATAATCTTCGGATGCATCGAAGTTGGCAGAATCCGATGATTTTCTCTTGTTTGAACTTCCACTGGATTCTTTGTCCAACAACGAGATCTTACTCCAGTTTGCGAAATATTTAACATTCTTCCACGCCCCAAGTGCTTGAAACCTTGTTTATGTTTATCTCGGTAATCTTCAAGCGCCTTTTCCATAGCATATAAATCGTTGCACCCGCTTTTACGTATGCGATCCTAGAGGGTAAAAATAAAAATAATATGACGAATGTACTTAAAAATAAATAGACATTATAATTAATTAAAAATATATAAAGAATGTAATAAAAAATAAATATAAATTATACGGTTTGAATGAAATATTGTTGAACGAATTTATTTTACTCAACATCACCGGCAGTTTTGAGTTTATTCGCTCGCTTCTACCCCAAGCCCTATGTAGTGTTTTAAAACTCCTCCACAAACTCTTTTTTTTGTTGATCTCCTTTTTCCAGGTCGTACAAAACGTGAATGTATTATTGAGCCAACAATAGTTCATCGGAAGTGCAATCTACCTGGTCGGGTCAATTAGTGAATTTCCTCTTTTTCTTCCCTTTTACTTCAACCACATCATCTTCAACAAAATCATCACTTGTAACATTCATTTCAACTAAGTTAGCATCGAATTGCGTTTCTTGGATGTATTCTTCATCATCATCAACGTCTTGAGAAAGAGGTGGGAGTTCTCAATCCACATTTTTGTCATGATAATGATGAGATGGGCTCCTATACAATCCATACAACTCGAAGTTATTCATAGCTTCTTGATAGCTTCTTGAGAGAAATCGAGCTAACCGGTGGAACCATAGGTTGTGAAAAAAAATAAATAGGTTGTTGGTTATATTAATAATTAGGTCTATAAATGTCACCACCAAAAATGTTACCTTGGCTGGAACTATCCCCTCGTTTGCTCGAACTGGCACCTTATTTGCGCAGACCGGTACCCTAGGATTTTTTTTTGTGAATTCATAGCTAAAATGAATGTAAGCTGGAGAGATATGAGTTAATGATAGTGTGCGTGGCTTAAAACTGGATTGTAGGAAATATACATAAAGGTTTAAATAATATTTAATTTTTGTAAATCCTCAAACAGTAGCATTTTATCGTTGGACGGTCGAATGTTACCTTTCTCGCGTGACAAATGTTACCCGGAAACTAATACCACCTGATCTACCCTAGGGGGTGGCGGTGGTTGATGTGTGTGTGAAAACACATTGTAATTTTTGTAGTAGTTTAACGCATTGTTTTTATATCTATATGTTGTACTTGTTGTGCGTTGGGTTTTATTGACTAAACAGGGGCTAAACGAGATAAAAGGAGTGTCCAAGCTAAAATATGGGCTCAACGGGAGCTACAACTGTTATGTTGTAAAAGTGTCTCCCCTGCGGTACACGTGGGCAGCACTTGGACCTCCTCCGTCACACGGGAGGGAGTCAAAAAGTGGGGTCTGACTTGCTTGTTTCCATGCCACGTGTAGAAGATAGGGATCTCTCTCGCGACGCGTGGGGGAGTGTAGTTCGAATATAACGTTTAAATACCGTAATTCAGGATTTTAACCTATCATTAATCATTTAGTCGCCCGGGACAAATCCAGAGCTCCACATTGGCGATTTTCAGACATCCGAAACTTCAAGTTTCTTCATGCAAGCTCATACCAAATCAAGATCCGAAGATGTAGTGTCGAGCATGCGAGGCTAAACTTCTTGTGATTACCCCGGATAAACAAATGTTATGATTTACACATCAAACTTTGTTTCTAATTCATGTAACTGGTAACTTTAACTACTTGTGTTGATTTCTTGGTAAACGTTTATTATATTTTAATAATTTGTCATTTATCAAATCTATTGGCAATTTCTTGCATTGTTAGCGGGTTGGTAAATTGGTATAATTAACGTATTGTTAGGTTGTTATAGTTATTATTAAAACTGTCACACCCGCTCGTAGCGGAAGCGCGAGGTGTGATCAGAGCAGTAATATTTGCATTCAATCAAGTAAACATCTAAACGAATAAAAGTAATGAGATGTTCATCCATATGATTTATTTAAACAAGTTTACTACCATACATGTTATTCAAAAGAAAGACAACCAAAGAGATAAAGTTACATTGTTTGAAAATAAAACCCAAGTTTACAAAACAAAGTTCTTAAGACAACTAAGACTTTGCATTCCAAGTTTCGCACGAGGGCGCGCCATGTGAACCAAAGCCTATCAAAAATGGATGACATCCATGCTTGACTTCTTGACATCATAGCTTGTTTTTCAAATGCAGCCCCCTAGTTACCTGATATACATGTTAAGTTTGAAAGCGTCAATAAAAGTTGGTGAATTCATGCGTTTCTTTTGAATCAAATGAATCTTCAAAACATTTGAAGTATTGAAATCATACCATTGTAACATGTATTTCCCATGCAAGTTAAAACTGAAAAGTGTTTAAAGAAAAGGGGGACATGAACTCATAAATAGCATTCCGTGCTAATAACTAGCGATCCTCGGGTTCCATGTATGCGACGTAACCTACAGGTGTACAAATCTCGTTAGACACTGAGGTCTACGTTTGACCTTCTACAAGTCGCTCATCTTAAATGTTGGTTAGACTTGTATATGTTTATATATATATATATATATATATATATATGTGTGTGTGTGTGTGTTTGTGTATATTTTTGTTATGTATAAACAAGCCTAGCCCTTCATGTACCTCGTGCCTCGCACAATTGTTTGAGGTCATGATCCACACACACACACACATATATATATATATAGGGGAGGTTCATTTAAAAAGAAATTTAATGTGAGAAGAAAAAGAAGAAAGGACCTAATGGTAAAACATTAAATAGTTTATAACTCCTCTCATTAATTATGTTATCTCTCATTAATAAAAAAACATTATATCCTACACATTTCAAAATTTACCTACATATATATTACATTTACCGGAATTTACCCTACACACATGTAAATTTACTATACACATTTCAAATTTATCCTACACATACTAAAATTTATCCTACACATGTCGAAAATTGTCCTTCACCATAAATTATTTTATATTGAAAAAGTATATCAAAAATGAGTTACAAGTTTAATTAATTAGCTAATTAATGACAATTATAGATTTACCTATATGCACTTTTCATAATATTAAATACCCACATTAAATAAAGTAAATGGAGAATTTGTGTTGGTTTAAAAGTTATTATTTTTATTCTTACAAAATTTTCTTCTCATTTGAACTCTCCACTATATATATACACACACACATATATATATACACGTATTCGTCGGTTTTTTGTATGTACACTAGTCTCTTTGTATATACGTACGTTCGTTCCTGTATATATATTTGTTTCCAAAATATATATTAGTATATCTTTAGTAGATATATTTTGTTAAACTTTATTATTTTTAACATTGTCCTAGTATATATGTATACATATAGTTCTTGTTTAAGTACACCATACTTTCTTCATTCAAGTATTTAGACATATACGTATACCTATGTATGTATGCTTCCCGTATACTTTTATATTAGGTATTTATATGCATATTACTTGTCATACTTGTATTTTACTAAATGTGTAAATGTATGTATTTTTATTTCTCTTATACTTTTATACTTTTACTTAGTTATTTTTATATTTCTTTTCTAGAATTTAATAATTGATAAAATATATATAGAATCCTTATAAATAATATATTTTTATATTTCGTGGTAAATTTTATCTACATTTTTACGGTGTCGGTTTTAATATACATATACCTTAATATCCATAAGTCCATTTGTTTTGTCCGTTTTGTCCAATATGGTTATATTGTATATATGTGTTTCTATATATTTTTATACTTTTCATATTTCAATTTTTTTTGTATCTTGTATTTTTATGTATTTAGTCATGTATTTTCCTACATTTTCTAAATATATATAACTAATTCACATTTAAGTAAAGTGATCTAAATATATATTGTTGTCATATACATATATATACATATATATATATAATCATCCTATTTAGTTTAAGAAAAATCAGTTAAATTTAACTTAAACTTTTTAACCCAAAAACTTTATATAATCATGATTAAGGTTGTTAATCACTTTTTAACCAAAATAATCCTTAGTTTATTACACCTTAATCATGATTAGTTATTATAAAAATTTTGCCATAATTTCCCCTAAACTATGGACTTTTCCCATATTGTTAAACATGATTTTTAAACTTTTTTCAACTACAATAATTCTCAAATCTTTCATACAGTAAATATAAACTAAAATCTCAACAAGAAATATTGTGAACTCGTATGTATTTTTATAGATTTTAAAAATCACATTTTAAAGTATGTTGATTTTATTTTTCTTAACAATTATATATAAACTTTTGTATATTTACATGATTTTTATACAAAATCCATACTTTATATGTTTGGTAATACCATATTTAAGTATGAAATTTAGTTCATAATATTTTTGTTGGTAGATGTTGCTAAATCTAAACATGCATATGTGTGGATCATACTTTTAAATCTAAATTTGCAAGATCTAGTCTACACAAACTACCAAAACTAACATCAAGAAGCGCAAAATAACACATATATATGTCAGACTTATCTTGTTTTATTTAGGGTTTCAAGAGGTTTTAGATGATCTTCAAGATCATTACTTGTACTTTTAATGATCAATAATATATTAGAAGCTTAAACACAAGCTTAGAAGCTTACTACTTACACTTAAACAAGATGAAAAATATGAAGAGAAGATGAAGATTATTAGCTCCAACACCAAGAATCAAGCTCCAAAAATGCTTCCATACTTACAAGTATATTATATTTTCATAATGTAGGTATGCATGTTATAAAAATTATGTGATTGATCAAGAAAATGGAAGGTGTTTGGTGGTCATGTTGGCCGATTTTGGGATAGAAGAAAGAGTGAGTTTGAGACTTGTTTTGGTGTTATGAGAAAATGAGAATGATGAAGTGCTTTTTGCATGTATGATGGATCCCAATCTCATCCAAAGTTGTATTGAATAATAGTGTAGGCATCTACTAAACCATTTGCAACATCACAAAATTTTTATTGGTTTGGGTTTTTATAAAAATTTCAAGTTTCATAATGTTTAGTGTGGGTCCCGGTGATGGCGGTTCTAGACGTAAGTTTAGGCGTATGATAGTACCGATTTGGTAGAACGGGAGTAGAACAGAATCAGCGGAAGCATTCATTCATTCATACCAAAAGAGTATACATCTTGTAATTCCGCCAGCGTTTCCCCTTGGGAAACTTCCAAAACTTACAAACAATGAACACACAACACACATATATATAGACATGAGCAGCTCGTGCGAAGCGAGCAGGTTGGCTTCATACGAAGATGTTTATCACTCGTACGAGTGAGATGTTTATCACTCGTACGAGTGAGAATTTAATCACTCGTATGAGTCACATTGTCAAGCGTATGAGTTTATTGTAACTCGTATGAGCCGGTTCTCGTTCGCAGTTGGGTTGTGTGTTCATATCTAATCTATACAATATTCAATACACACTCTTTCTAGCCTATTCGCACAGTGACGGACATAAAGTGCGTCAATATTTAGTAATGCTAATTATAGTTTATGATACTAAAACATGTTAATTAGTTCACTAGAGTAGTTAAATTGTTTTTTTTATAATAAATTTGGTTCTAGTTTTGTTATCGGATCATTACCGGATTAATCGTGTAACTTGTACGGTAATGTATATAAGTATTCTCAAGATACTTTTGATGTTGTTTATGATAATTATCATCATTAATGGTTTTTGTTATTATTACTAGATGATGAATTTTTGTTATGGAAATGTTGCATTTCCTTATTTCATCGTTCGGATTGAACAATTTTATTGTGTCTGTATTTTTCAAGAAAGTATTTATAAGTTGTTTCCAACTAATGTTTTATTGAATAAGATGTTGTGGATTAGCTTTCATATCCTATTTTTGTCATTTCGGGTTGTACCGTGACTATCCTGACATGAATGGTGTGTTCGCATTTTTTTACTGACTGTCTAAAAACATAGTTTATATTGTTTTCGCAATGCTACGAACTCGATATCCTAATTTGATATGAAATGTATACTCCTAGACTTATGAGACTTAATCAAATAAAAATTAAGTCTAGTGCGCAATCAAATAATAAATAGTGATATCAGTTGTGCATAATTACCGGGTATTTTGCCAATTGTCACATACTCCCCCTATTAAAGAGAATTTTGTCCCGACCGAAATTCAAGTTGTGTTATCTGTTACAGGATGTTTCTCAAAAGGTGGGGTTATTTCTATTTTATGTCGTCCTCACGTTGTCAAGTAAACTCGGGTCCTCACTTTGAGTTCCAACGAATTTTGAGAAGTTTAACATGACTCCTCCATATTTTCTGTGTTTTCAATCCATAACCTCAACGGGTTCTTCGATGAAGTGGATTTTGTTGTCTATGCAGATCTCGTCTATGGGAATGATGAGTGATTCGTCTGATACACACTTTTTTGAGTTTCGAAACGTGAAAAATGTCTTAGACGCTACTAAGTTCTTCTGGCAATTTAAGCTTGTAAGCTACAGTTTCGATCTTTGCTATAATTTCAAATGGTCCAATGTACCTAGTGTTAAGCTTTCCGCGCTTCCCGAATCTAGCTACACACTTACAAGGCGAGACTTTCAACAAAACTGTCTCCAACCTCAAAAGATAACGGTTTGTGGCGTCTATCCACGTAACTCTTCTGTTTATCTCAAGCCGCCTTGATACGGTCTTGGATTTGTAATATCTTATCGATAGTCCTTGGACTAACTCTAGACTAATTAATTGTGTGTCACCAACTTTTGCCCAACATAGCGAAGATCAACACTTCCGACCATATAAGGCTTCGAATGGGGCGGCTTGAAAGCTCGTGTCATAGCTATTATTATATGAGAACTCCACTAATGGCAAGTGAGTATCCTAATTTTCGCCAAAATCCATTACACAGGCCCGGAGCATATCTTTGAGTATTTGGATGGCCTGTTCACTTTGGCCATCCGTTTGTGAATGAAAAGACGTGCTTAGATCCTAGTAGGATCCAAAGGCCTTTTGGAATTATTGACGAATTCTTGACACAAAACGACCATCTCGGTCTAACAATATCGATATAGGCACTCCATGCTTTGCCACAATCTCTTTGAGATAGAGTTCAGCCAGCATCTTGGTTTTGTCTTTCTTGCGTATCGGCAATAAGTGAGCTGATTTTGTGAATCGATCGACAATTACCCATCTCATGTCATGATCACGAGGGGTCCTGGGCTTTTGTTAACAATCCATTGAGATTTGTTCCCATTTCCAAGTGGGAATTTCAAGTTTTTGTAACAATCCTGAAGGCTTTTGGTACTCGGCTTAACCTTTGCGCATGTTAGGAATTTCCCAACATAGGTTGCTATATCACCTTTGATATTAGGCCACCAATAGTATTCTTTTAGATCATGATACATTTTATCCACTCCGAGATGTATCGAGTATTTGGATTTGTGAGCTTTGTTCAAAACTGACTCTCTTAGGCCGCCAAAAAGAAGAACCCAAATTCTACCCATGTAATAATATGTTCCATCCTCTTTCGGCTCCATTTGTTTCTCCGTACATCTTAGTGTTTCTGCTCGAATGTTCTCTTCTTTAAGCGATTCTAAAGTGTTATGAATCTGAGTGGTGAGGCTGGTATGAATAGTGCGTTCTATAACGCTCGCACGCGTAAAGTTCTAACTCATTCTTTCCAGCTCAAGGTGTCCGCGACAACGCTTCCATACAGTTGATGATTCGGAGTGGTGTCTCGTTCTTCTCGCCATGAATAAGAAGCGTTTTGTTGTTAGGAAGAGGAATACGAATGATCTTGTCGTATCACACGACCTCGGCTCGGTTATTGATTAGCCAATCCATACCGATTATAACATCAAAGCTACCTAATTGAATAGGTAGGAGATCGATGTTGAACTTTCGTTCACCAGGCTCTATCGAGCATCCTTTGACAATTTCTCTAGACTCGACTACTTTTCCGTTAGCTAGCTCGATAGCGTAAGGAATGTCAAAATATCTTATCACAATATATTAACGAAAATTCTTTTTGTAAGGTTATAAATAACCAACCCTTGGCAAGATTAAAAGCTCTCGGTGGGGTTCGGACCCTAGCTACGTCATCGTGCTCGGTACAGTTAGCTTCATGCTGCGCCAGCGCTTTAGCAATTCGCTCGTTCAGTAGAGCCTCAACTTCAGCATGAGATGCGGGTAGTGAGGTTTGTTGAGGTTGGCGTAAGTTCCTTTTTTTTGGTGTCATGATCTTCAAATATGTAACATATAGAAGTGATTAGACATATATTTAAAATAAATACTGTCTTTCATGGACAAAAAAATATACATTATCATATGATATGAATATAATAGTAGGATAAATCATAATGATATCCAAGCCCATCATCCATATAATAATCACCAGATCATATAAGGAGTATAATAAATAATAACAATGTCTCACTAAGAAAATACCAACTTTTATATATACTATGTCAACTTGTTACAATTATTTTTGTGAAGAAAACAAAAATAATCTCAGAGTTACATCACTCCGGTCTACAAGTCATACAATGATATACAAAAAAGGTAAGGCCTTTTCTTCACATTGTTCCTTGCCTGATCTTCAAGTCTCCAAGTCTTCAACAGTCTTTAGTCTTCCACAAAAACGGGTATACATCCCACAAGATGGTAATAGAACATAACTACCGTGGTGTGTTATGTGAAAATGAAGACATAGAAATTAGACCAAGAAGGTACGTAACCTCCTCCTCGAGACCGAAAACATGTAGCTCTTGTTTGTGTACACCATAATCTGTGTATTCAACTATTTATACGTATACCTATGTATGTATACTTCTTGTATACTTTTATATTAGGTATTTATACGGTATTTGTACGTATATAATTATACATGTATATTACTTGTAATACTTGAATTTATTAAATGTGTAAATGTACGTACTTATATGCATAAGTATACTTTTATACTTGTACTTAGTTATTTTTATATTTCTTTTCCGAAACTTAATAATTGATTATATATATATATATATATATATATATAGAATACTTATAGATAATATGTTTAGATTTCGTCAGTAAAGTATATATATTAAATTCACGTGTAGGTGAATTTTGTTGTCCAACTTTTATCTACAATTTTTTACCAAGTCAGTTTTAATATACATATATCTTAATATCCACAGGTCCGTTTTCTTTTGTCCGTTTTGTCCAATATAATTATGTGTGTATATGTGTTTCTATATATTTTTATACTTGTCCTACTTCAAGTGTTTTTTATCTTGTTTTTTATGTATTTAATTATGCATTTTCCTACATTTTCTAAATACATACAAGTAATACACATTATATACACATAAGTAAAGTGATCTAAATATATATTTTTGTCATATATATATATATAATCATGCGTTTTAGTTTAAGAAAAATCTAGTAAATGTAACTTCAACTTTTTAACCCAAAAACTTTGTATAATCATGATTAAGGTTGTTGTGAGTCCCAAATGCTATCCGGATCATAATGGTTTGATTGTTGACACCCAAACACCTATTGATTAAGTGTTTGAATGAGAAAAGGTTAAGAAAAACCAAAAGATGAAGATTCTTGTTTGGATCAAACACAAGTGTTGTTTATGTATTCCCAAATGATATACACAGTAAAATCACATGGATATTCGAATTTAGCACATGAACATAAATTACAACACAAGACAAAACACAAAACTTGTCCAAGAACCTTGGACTAGGGATTTCCATTAGTAACATATATATACACACATACCATAACATAATTACGCTAGATACTTAATTACTCCATGGCTTAAAACCAATAGTTATACTTCCAGCCCTTCTAGTTTTGCTAACTATTACAATCAAGCTACAAACTATGAAACTCAAGTTTCAGCAGCCTCAAAACGTCCTAACAATATCCCCCCTAGAGCGTTGCGTACTTGAGAGTCTTCATTATTTATTCTGAGCTTTTGGGCTTGCGGCTGCATCTTGATCATTTCTTGGTGGTGCAGTTTGAGTTATCACAGCTTCACTTGGTTTGGGGTCTTCTATAGTGACTTCGTTTGTGGATGAAGTCGAAGGTGGTGGTATAACTTGAACTTCGGATTCGGATGAGTGGTCTTTGCATTGAGGAGAGGAGGGTTGTGGCTTAGCAGGCTTTTCAGCAACATTTTTCTTTCTTGCTTAATTTTGCTCTTTCTGTTCCTCGTTCCTGAGCTGAATTTCCATCATCTCTTTCTTTCTTTTTCTGGCTCTCTCGACTGCTCATTGAAAGAGCATGCCTTCCTCCAAGTATTCATTTCTAGCGCCAACGTGTATCTTGTGCCCATAAAGAATGTTCAGGTCAGATAGGAAAAACATGAAAACATCGACTGGATCAAGAATCCTGATATCTTCGGTATCTTTCGATCTGATCATTACTTCACTAGTTTTTCCATCATAGAACCACTTTTTGAAGTTGGTGAGCATCACTTGATCTTCTGGAGGAATTTTCACCCTGATAACCACCTTAGCTGGACAAATTACCTATCTGATGCTGCCTTTTCCAGTTAGTGGTGGTTTTCGATATTCGTCTTCTTGGGCGTTGAGGCTTAATATGGTCAATCCACGCGCGCATTCATGAAGTATCAGTCTTTCAAAGTTGTTCCAATGCCGTTGTTTGTGGGATTGATCATATTGTATTTACTCAGTTCGTGAATATCCCATGTTGGTAAGCTTTGCATATCATTTCCAGTTCAGAAATGTTGGATTACACCACCTCTTCGCTTCACAATGAATAGCCCTGTTAAGTTGCAGTATTTCCAACTTATGATTCTATCAGTTACCTCGGTTTTCTCAACGGTTACCACTTGATAGAAGTCTGGCAGTTTATCTCTTTCTTTATTGAACCATTCAGGGTGTTGTGGAGAGACTTCTTCTCCTCCATATGTTTCATAAACCACTTCGTCCTCTAAACCCCTTTCGATGAACTTGAGTGGCATCTCAATTCCGTCAACCTCTTCCTCTTAACTATGTCCATCAACATTCACATCCACAGCTATTTCTTTTTCTTTTCAGCTAACACAACTTTGCATTTTTCTTCCTCTTCTCTGAATTTGTCAAAGTTGAAGAGGTCTTCACTAGTGTATTTTGGTTGACGATCAGCAGTGGTGTACAAATCTTGAAGTATTCATGCAGTTTGATCCTTCCTTTGTGCTGAAATCTTAAGAACTCTGCTTGCTTCGACAGATAATTATGTAGTTCCATATTTTTCTTTCACTGTTCCTTCGGTTTTTATCTGAGCACATTGGTGTCGTTGACCTAATTCTTCAACAGGCAGAACTCTTTGGCCGGAAACGACCCGATTTCTCTTGATAGACGATCATACAATTCTTGAAACAGTCGTGGTCTTGCTGGAGCTCGTTGAGTAGGCGCCTGAGTAGTTGGCGTTGGTTTGGGTGGAACATCTTTTGAAGATCCCTCTCGGGTTTTTTCTCTTTTTGTGGGTAGGGGACTTGCTCGAAGTAGCCTTTGTAGGATCAGAAAGTAAACCTTCAACGAACTGATCCAGCTGTTCCTGTTCTGTTGTAACCACAATCGGTGTCTCAGACACGGTCATTTCTCTTCTTTTCATCCTCCGTTCTCTCTCTTCTAGTTCCCTTACAGCATGGAAAGCTTGCATCCGTTCAATTTCTTCTCTAGTTGTATGACATCCTGGCTTTTCAGGTATCTTAAACGCGCTACTTTATGGTTATTCACTCATACGCTGATTTAATTTGGAGAATTAAATTACACGCTCGCAATAACTACGCTAACTTTGTGAATCTATTGGGTGAATTGCGTGCTATGTGTTATTAGACAGGTTGTATCTGAATTACGTGCCATGTGTTATTAGACGTTTGTGAATCTATTGCGTCTCACTCCAAATACGTGATTTAATATTTTATAAACTCCGCGTCGCGAATAATATTTTAGTAACTTCTATTTATAAACCGAACCAAGCCTGTGAAACGTTTCGACTTCGCGACCAAGCAAACCCAACTCGCCACCCACCCCCCTTGCGACCCACACCTCCTTGCGGCCCAAGGAAATAACACAAACTTGCGGCCCAAGGAACTAACGCAAACCCCCCCCTATCGCGACCCCTCCCTTTATGTATACATGCATGTTGTGGGTAGCCTTAAAAAAAAACAAAACTCTAATGCTCTAAGTTGAAGTCGACGGCAGCCCCCCCCCCCCCCTCACGGTCGCACAAGTCTACACTCTCGGATTGATTCCAAGCTTGTCCCGGTTCGCTAATCATCATCGTTTCAAGGTTAGGGTTTAATTGTATTGCGATTCACACTAGGTTTTGTGTAATCTTGATCATGATTATGTGCTTGTATGATTATTATTATGAAAAAGTGTTGCGGTGTATGATTAGTTTGGATGAATATGCGAATCTTTGCGGTTGTGATGATATGTTGAATACTAAAATCGTAGGCAGTGTTTTATCGATAAAGATCATGATATATATTTAGAGTTTGCATGAATATTGATATATATGATGATATTTGACAAGTTAACCTGTTGTTAATCAATACAACTAAGCGCCATGACCGTTTAAACATGTTCTAATGCGATAAAGTTGAAAACAGTAAGCTGATTGACATTTACAGCCAACTTCAGTTGGCTGTAACCTGATCATTATTTATTGAAAAGTGGATTTTTGAAGCCTAAAACGTGTATTTTTTAAAAACGCTTCAAATGGAACCCGATTCATATTTTTCTGAGATTGTTTGCTATTTTTAAATGGTCATTTAGTGCAGCAGTGGAAGCTGCATAAATTCTGCAGAATTTGCAGGTTGTTTATCGAGTCGGATCTCATAGTCTGTATGGGGTTAGGTCACGACATTTGTACAGTAACTGGAGATGGGAATTTCCGAAAATCTCACACTGGAATTTTGTTAATTGGATGAACGATGATTTTTAAATAATTTTTCTCGTGGAATGCAGTCAGAAAGCGACGAATCTGACTGCATCCTAGTATATAAATGTTTATAAATAATTGGTAAAGATTTAGGATTTGAAAATTTCACACAAAATTCTACAGTCTAATTGACACCTCCTATAAAAAAATTGGAATTTTTGGAACGTTGGAACTATTTTATAAAAATCCTCGAAAACAGCCCAGTTATGAGCGTACAAGCTGAAACATGATAACTTGCGTTTGTGTGTACCTAAGTGTTGTATGAGTTAATCTGTGTTTATGACAAGTTGGTTTGATCATTATTTTGTATGGTGATACTTTGCATGCATGATTATGGTTTCGAATTGGTTATTACATGTGCCGTACTGTGTGTTAGTTATGCGTAGGGTTTTGTGTCAGTGTGTTCACACACTAACTTTAAATCGGTTGACATGTTAGGACGCGATTAGCGGTTCCATCATTTGCTTCTTTTGCGTTATTCTGACCGAGCAATTTAAGGTGAGTTCACGGCCCCTATTTTATCCGGTTTTAAACAACAGGGGAAGAAACATGTATACGCTCTAGAACTCTATCTTTTATGTTATGTAAAATTAACGTTGTTAACTATTCGGTAACTAAGTTAATGTTAATATACGTTATGGTCACTAAGTAGCTTTATCACGGAAGTTCTCAACCAACTCTCGGATTGTTAGTATTGGGTTAAGATATCGGGGAAATTATAGTAATACTATTGGGCCCGACAAGCCCCACCCGAGCTAGTCGCGCTTGCCGACCGGGAATGGTCAATGGGTGATTAATTTGGCCTAACTTTCGCCATGGTCAGTGATAGACCTGGCAACACAGAGGCAACAACAGTCAGCTTCGATCGCGAACTCTTATGTGACGTAACATTAGGCTCGCTACCTACATGTTAACATTGAACTTATTTACGAACAAACATTATTATTACAGGTTGGGAATAATGGAATTTTTTCATTATCCCGGGTTATGGATAACAGGGGAAAATAATCTTTTAAGACGAACTTGTGAACTTATAAAAACCTGTGAACTCACTCTTCTTTAATGTTGACACTTGTTTCTTTGCATGTTTCTCAGGACGCTAGGAGCGCTAGGTGCACTCACTTGCATTTGATCAAGACATTTTTATCGAGTCTTTATTTACGAATAATTTTTGGGATTTTGGTTTTGGCGTTTAAGTTGGCGCCCGTTACTTTATTTTAATGCTTCCGCTAAACTTTGAAACCTTGATATTTTGAAAATGACTATGCATGTTTACAATAAATGTTTTTGGAAAACGTTTAAATAAATCATATAGAGTCATTCGATATTGCTAGTGTCTAAGATTCTGGTCTGATCACACGCCTCGCGGTAATACTCCGCAAGTGGAAATTGAGGTTGTGACAGATTGGTGTCAGAGCCTCTAGCTATAGAGAACCAGGTTTGCATTAAAAGTAGACCTAAACTATAGCTGTTACACGACACTAGACTTAGTTGGCACCGAACTGTGATATCTTGTTATGTGTTATACTACAATGGTTCTATGTGAGATATATATGTATATTGTGATATACGCAGCTCGTAACTAACTACACCAACCCAGCATGCTATGTCATCATCATCATCCGACAGATCTCGACAATCAAGGGCGCCGGGGAAGGCACCCATGGTCGAACCCTCACCACCTCGTGGCGTGGAGACACGCTCAGCTGCTAGGAAAAGACTCTCTCTAGGAGGGGAGTCGTCCTCCCGTCCGACCACCGCTATACCGGTCAAACTGGTCAACTCTTCAGGAGTGGGGGACGATCTACTTAGAGATGTGTTAAGGAAACAACAGGAACAGATGGAGAGAATGCAGGAGACTATCAAAGCACAGGGATAGCTGATACGTCAGCTGACTGGTAAAACTGGAGAGCTCGAGGAAGAGCAAGATGAGAATAGGAGAGTTCGAAACATTTTAGCTAAGGACCTTCGTGCTGAGCAGCTGAGGGCTGATTGGCTCAAAGACTGAGTTCTTGAGTCCAGTTGGAGGATTCACGAACTGGAGCAGAACCAAGCACCACCTATCCCAGTACCCGCACCAGCACCGGCCCCTCCATCGCCAGTAGAGGATGAAGAGGAGGATCCAGAGGAAGACCCGGAGGAGGATCCGGAGGAAGAATAGCCGGAACAGGACCCGGCTGTTGAAGCTGAAAACGCTGAAGAGGAAGACAGTAGTGATAACGACTTGGGAGATGGAGCCATAGATGACTAACTCGTCTCGCCAATCTCCGTTTTGTTTCCTTTAGTTTGTTTGTTTCCACTTATGTTTGAACTTGGAAATTTTATAATTAAACTGATATGTTTGGTTGGTATTTTGTGAGACGTTACAATTTATTTAATCGAATGTTCCTTTTGATTGTTTAATTTGTTGGGTTGACATAAATTGTGTGATCATTGAAGTGTGGAATATGATAACTATATTGGAAATATACTTATTGGTGTGTGTTTGTGTTGTCTTGCGAAGATCTGAAATGGCAACCGGTCGTCGCGGAAATCTCAACATGTCAACTGAAGAATTGGCCGCTTTAATCCAAGAATACGTGAATGCTGCTCTGGCAGGTGCTCCTAACCCACCAGCAGGTAACCATTATTAAATTTTCATGGGAAAATCGAATAGTTTGGCTAGTAGACTTTCTCGCTGACTACCTATCATCTATCCTCAGGAGGGGGTCTTAACCCCTACAAGATGTTCCTTGATGCGACACCGAGCAAGTTCACGGGAGTTGAAGGACCCATAGGACTGGTCCGTTGGGTCAAAAAGTCTGGATCGGTTTTCGAAATGTGCAATTGCCTTGAAGCTAATAAGGTCAAGTATGTTGCCTCGACGTTGGAAGATGGGGCATTAACCTGGTGGAACGCACAAGTCCAAACGCGTGGACTTGTTGCGGCGAACGCAATGGCCTAGACCGAATTCAAAGCTCTAATCAAGGAGGAATACTGTTCGCGGGACAGAGTTCAGCAATTGGAACAAGTGTTATGGAACCACAAGATGGTCGGGTCAGAAATTGAAGCGTACACGGCAAGACATCATGATCTGGTGTTACTTTGTCCCGATTTGGCTAACACCGTCTATAAACGACTTGAGTTTTATCTTGTGGGTCTGGTCCCTGAGATCCAGGGCATGGTAATGTCTAGCAACCCTACAACGGAGCATAATCGATTAGACTGGCACATAAACTCACCGATAAGGCGGTGGAGCAAAGGAAGTTACCACCTAGGGGTGCAACTGAAGTTGTCCCTGATAACAAAAGGAAATTTAAAGACTCACCTGCTCGGCAGTCTTCATCAGCCCAGCCACAACAAGGAAACCAGAAGCGGTCCAACAACTTCAACAACAATCGGGGTCACAACAATCAGACTGCCAACAACACCCAGAACTCGAGCGGCTATGCGGGTCGAAAGCCGCAATGTAATCTTTGTAACCTCCATCATCACGGCCCTTGCACCGGAAATCGCTGCCAACGATGTGGTAAAGCAGGACACGCGGCAAAGGATTGTCACGGGGAGATTATGTCATGACAGAATCAGAACCAGCACCAAGATCAACAGCATGGTAATAACCGTGGATGCTATCAGTGCGGTAGCACTGCCCATTTCAAGCGAGACTGCCCGCAACTTCGCAACAACAACAATGGTGGGAATAACAACAATAACAACAACAACAATAACAACAATGGAAACAATGGAAATGGTGGCACAGGAGGTGCCAAAGGACGTGCATTCACGCTAGGCCGTGGAGAGGCCATAAACAACTCGAATGTGGTCACCGGTGAGTTTTCCCTTAACGATCATTTTGCTGCTGTACTTTTTTATACGGGTGCGGATAAGAGTTTTATATTTGAGACTTTTAGAAAGAACCTAAATCTCACACCTAAACCCCTAGAGACCCCTTACGTCATAGAACTAGCCGATGGTAAATCTGTAGATGTGACCAATCTAGTGACCGGCTGTCAACTTAAACTTGCGGGTCACACCATTACCATTGATCTGATGACAACTACCCTTGGTAGTTTTGATGTGGTCGCCGAAATGGACTGGCTATCAGACGTCCGAGCTGAAGTTCTCTGTTTCGAGAAAGTTATCCGTATTTCGCTCTCTAACGACGAAGTCTTGATGGTGCAAAGCGAGAAGGCAGGCATCGTCACGAACATCATCTCTTACATGCAAGCTCAGAAGTATCTTCGGAAGAAGAACGCTTTAGCTTTGCTCGCACTGGTCACCGAGCAGTCTAAGGACGAGAAGCGGATTGAAGATATCCCCGTCGTCCCTGACTTTCCCGATGCGTTTCCAGAGGAGTTACCCGGTCTTCCACCACATCGTCAAGTGGAGTTTGAAATCAAATTGGCGAGCCATGCGACTCCTATCGACAAGGCCCCGTACCGCTTAGCTCCAGCAGAGCTGTAAGAGTTATCTACCCAACTTCAGAAATTGTTGGAAAAAGGATTTATCCGACCCAGTACTTCGCCATGGGGAGCTCCGGTCCTTTTTGTCAAGAAGAAGGACGGGACCTTCCGCATGTGCATCGACTACAGGGAACTCAATAAGGTTACCGTCAGAAACCGATACCCATTACCTCGCATCGAGGATCTTTTCGACCAGCTTCAAGGGTCAAGCTACTACTCCAATATTGATCTACGGTCCGGTTATCACCAGCTACATGTCAGGGAGGAGGATATCTCCAAGACGACATTTCGCACTCGGTATGGCCATTATGAGTTCTTGGTCATGCCCTTCGGTCTCACCAATGCACCCGCGGTGTTCATGGATCTCATAAACCGCGTGTGTAAGCCGTATCTCGACAAGTTTGTCATCGTGTTCATCGATGATATACTCATCTACTCTAAGGGTGAAGAAGAACATGCTGAGCATCTGCGATTATTGCTGGAACTACTTCAACATGAGAAACTATATGCTAAGTTTTTTAAGTGTGATTTCTGGATTCGGGAAGTTCATTTTATCGGGCATATCATGAATGAAAAGGGTATTCACGTTGATCCCGCCAAGATTGATGCTATCAAGAACTAGGAAGCACTCAGGACACCGACAGAGATCCGCCAATTTTTGGGTTTGGCTGGTTACTACAGACGTTTCATCGAGGGATTTTCCAAGATCGCACAACCGCTTACCACTCTCACTCAGAAGGGCATCAAGTATGCTTGGGGTGACAAACAGGAAGTAGCATTTCAATTACTGAAGTAGAAGCTTTGCAGTGCGCCCATTTTGTCTTTGCAAGAGGGGACGAATGATTTTGTGGTATATTGTGACGCTTCCAGTAAGGGATTGGGATGTGTACTCATGCAACGTGATAAGGTCATTGCGTATGCATCCCGACAGTTGAAGGTCCACGAGAAGAACTACACGACACATGACTTGGAATTGGGAGTAGTTGTGTTTGCACTTAAGATTTGGAGACACTACTTATATGGAACAAGGTGCACAATCTACACGGATCACAAGAGCCTCCAGCATATTTTTGACCATAAGGAGTTGAACATGCGACACCGCTGGGTCGAACTCCTGAACGATTATGAATGTGCCATTCAGTATCACCCGGGTAAAGCTAACGTGGTAGCTGATGCCCTCAGTCGGAAGGAGCACTTGAAACCTCGTCGGGTACGAGCACTACAGTTCACAATTCATTCTGAGTTACCTGAACAGATACACGACGCGCAGCTATAAGCAATTAAGGAAGAGAACATCAAGGTCGAATCTGTGGGAAAGATGGAGCGCGATTGGGAAGTGAAACCCAATGGTGCCCAGTATTTCATGAATCGTATATGGGTACCTCTCTACGGAAACCTCAGGAAGCTAGTTATGGACGAAGCTCACAAATCCCGATACTCTGTCCATCCTGGTTTGGATAAGATGTATCAAGACCTTAAAGCCGCGTACTGGTGGCCCAACATGAAAGCAGGATAGCCACCTACGTGAGCAAGTGTTTGACTTGTGCGAAAGTCAAGGTGGAATACCAGAAGCCATCAGGGCTACGTCAACAACCTGAGATCCCAGTGTGGAAATGGGATCAGATCTCGATGGACTTTATCACTAAACTCCCGCGAACTGCGGGTGGCGGCGATACCATCTGGGTAATGGTGGATCGTCTAAGTAGTCTGCACACTTCCTAGCGACCAAAGAAACAGATAAGATGGATAAGTTGACTCGCATCTACATTAAGGAAGTGGTTTCTCGGCACGGGGTGCCAACATCCATCATATCAGACAGAGATGCTCGTTTCACGTCCAACTTTTGGCGGTCACTTTAGAAAGTGTTGGGTACACGCTTAGATATGAGCACAACTTATCACCCTCAGACGGATGGTCAAAGTGAAAGGACCATTCAGACCATGGAGGACATGCTTAGGGCATGCGTGGTAGACTTCGGGAACAGTTGGGAAATCCATCTGCCTTTGGTGGAATTCTCGTATACAACAGTTACCATACGAGTATTCAGGCAGCACTGTTTGAAGCATTATACGGTCGCAAATGTAGATCACCGGTCTGTTGGGTAGACGATGACAGTCAACTCACAGGTCCTGAGTTAATACTTGAGGCTACTGTAAAAGATTGTGCAAATCAGAAACCGCATGGCAGCGGCACGGATCGACAGAAAAGTTACGCTGATCAACGACGCAAACCGCCCAAATTTCAAGTAGGCGACCGCGTCCTACTGAAAGTGTCACCTTGGAAGGGTGTAATTCGTTTTGGGAAATGAGGCAAACTAAATCCACGGTACGTAGGCCCATTTGTGATCTCGAAGCGTATCGGGCCCGTAGCTTATCAGTTAGACCTTCCTGCCGAACTCAGTGGAGTTCACAACGTTTTTCACGTGTCTAATCTGAAGAAGTGCCTATCAGATGAGACCCTAGTCATTCCATTGGATGAAATTCAAGTGGATGAGCAACTGCATTTTGTGGAACAACCTATCGAGATCATGGACTGTGAGATCAAGACTCGAAGGCACAGCAAGATACCGATCATCAAGGTTCGTTGGAACTCTAAGCGTGGACTGGAGTTCACGTGGGAAAGAGAGGACCAAATGAAAAGCAAATATCCACACCTTTTTGCAGCTGAGCAGCAATCTGACGTTACCGCCAACTGAATTTCGGGATGAAATTCTTTCAACATGGGGATGATATGACAGCCTGGGATTCACTTGTATCATTCCAACAAACTGAATCTTTGTGCGTTGCATTCTAAACCGTGTTTACTCAATTTTCGAGACGAAAATTCTTTCAACATGGGGATAATGTGACATCCCGGCTTTTCAGGTATCTTAAACGCGCTACTTTATGGTTATTCACTCATACGCTGATTTAATTCGGAGAATTAAATTACACGCTCGCAATAACTACACTTGCAATAACTACACTAACTTTGTGAATCTATTGGGTGAATTACGTGCTATGTGTTATTAGACGGGTTGTATCTGAATCACGTGCCATGTGTTATTAGACGTTTGTGAATATATTGCGTCTCACTCCAAATACGTGATTTAATATTTTATAAACTCCGTGTCGCGAATAATATTTTAGTAACTTCTATTTATAAACCGAACCAAGCCTGTGAAACATTTTGACTTCGCGACCAAGCAACCCAACCCGCCACCCACACCCCCTTGCGACCCACACCTCCTTGCGGCCCAAGGAAATAACCCAAACTTGCGGCCCAAGGAACTAACCCAAACCGCCCTCCTATCACGACCCCCCCCCCCCCTTTAGGTATACATGCATGTTGTGGGTAGCCTTCAAAAAAAAAAACAAAACCCTAATGCTCTAAGTTGAAGTCGACGGCAGCCCCCCCCTCTCACGGTCGCGCAAGTCTACACTCTCGGATTGATTCCAAGCTTGTCCCGGTTCGCTAATCATCATCGTTTCAAGGTTAGGGTTTAATTGTATTGCGATTCACACTAGGTTTTGTGTAATCTTGATCATGATTATGTGCTTGTATGATTATTATTATTATTATGAAAAAGTGTTGCGGTGTATGATTAGTTCGGATGAATATGCGAATCTTTGCGGTTGTGATGATATGTTGAATACTAAAATCGTAGGCTGCGTTTTATCGATAAAGATCATGATATATATTTAGGGTTTGCATGAATATTGATAAATATGATGATATTTGACAAGTTAACCTGTTGTTAATCAATACAACTAAGCGTCATGACCGTTTAAACATGTTCTAATGCGATAAAGTCGAAAACAGTAAGCTGATTGACATTTACAGCCAACTTCAGTTGGCTGTAACCTGATCATTATTTATCGAAAAGTGGATTTTCTGAAGCCTAAAACGTGTATTTTTTAAAAACGCTTCAAATGGCGCCGGATTCATATTTTTCTAAGATCGTTTGCTTTTTCTAAATGGTCATTTAGTGCAGCAGCTGAAGCTGCGTAAATTCTGCAGAATTTTCATGTTGTTTATCGAGTCGGATCTCATAGTCTGTATGGGGTTAGGTCACGAATTTGTAAAGTAACTGGAGACGGAAATTTCTGAAAATTTCTCACTGGAATTTTGTTAATTGGAAATGATTATTTTTAAATAATTTTCCTAGTGTACTGCAGTCAGAAAGCGACGAATCTGACTGCAGCCTAGTATTTAAATCTTTATTTATAACTGGTAAAGGTTTAGGATTTAAAAATTTTAAACAAAATTCTACAATCTAATTGAGACCTCCTGTAAAAAATTGGAATTTTTGGGACGTTCGAACTATTTTATAAAAATCCTTGAAAACAGCCCAGTTATGAGCATACAAGCTGAAACATGATAACTTGCGTTTGTGTGTACCTAAGTGTTGTATGAGTTAATCTGTGTTTATGACAAGTTGGTTTGATCATTATTTTGTATGGTGATACTTTGCGTGCATGATTATGGTTTTGAATTGGTTATTACGTGTGCCGTACTGTGTGTTAGTTATGCGTAGGGTTTTGTGTCAGTGTGTTCACACACTAACTTTAAATCGATTGACATGTTAGGACGTGATTAGCGGTTCCATCATTTGCTTCTTTTGCGTTATTCTAACCGAGCAATTTAAGGTGAGTTCACGGTCCCTATTTTATCCGGTTTTAAACAACAGGGGGAGAAACATGTATACGCTCTACAACTCTATCTTTTACGTTATGTGAAATTAACGTTGTTAACTATTCGGTAACTAAGTTAATGTTAATGTACATTATGGTCACTAAGTAGCTTTATCACGGAAGTCTCAACCAACTCTCAGATCGTTAGTATTGGGTTAAGATAGCGGGGAAATTATAGTAGTGCTACTGCGCCCGACAAGCCCCACCCGAGCTAGTCGCGCTAGCCGACCGGGAATGGCCAACGGGTGATTAATTTGGCCTAACATTCGCCATGGTCAGTGATAGACCTGGCAACACAGAGGCAACAACAGTCAGCTTCGATCGCGAACTCTTATGTGAGGTAACTTTAGGCTCGCTACCTACATGTTAACATTGAACTTATTTACGAACCAACATTATTATTCCAGGTTGGGAATAATGGAATTATGTCGTTATCCCGGGTTAGGGATAACGGGGGAAAATAATCTTTTAAACCGAACTTGTGAACTTATAAAAACCTGTGAACTCACTCTTCTTTAATGTTTTGTTTCTTTGCATGTTTCTCAGGACGCTAGGAGCGCTAGGTGCACTCACTTGCATTTGATCAAGACATTTTTATCGAGTCTTTATTTACGAATAATTTTGGGATTTTCGTTTTGGCATTTATGTTGGCGCCCGTTACTTTATTTTAATACTTCCGCTAAACTTTGAAAGTTGATATTTTGAAAATGACTATGCATGTTTACAACAAATGTTTTTGGAAAACGTTTAAATAAATCATATAGAGTCGTTCGATATTGCTAGTGTCTGAGATTCTGGTTTGATTACAAGCCTCGCGGTAATACTCCGCAAGTGGAAATTGAGGGTGTGACAAGTTGACCCGGCACGAATGCTATCACCCATAATTCTTCAGGGTTGGGTGTTTCTTTCTTACTCTTCTTCGGTCCCCCCTCTTCGACTACCTTCTTTCCTTTGTCTTTTCTCTTTCGCACCAACTGTGCTTCTTCTTCAACTTCCGCTTCTTCTTATTCGGCAGCCTGTTTTTCTCGTCTTTCTCTGGCTTGCCTCACACCTTCTATATATATGTTATATGTTTCAAGAACGATGGGAAGCCTTTCTTATCTGCACATCCAGTTCAACATCACCCATTGATCAGATTTCAATTCTGTGAATTGTCTTCCTTTGGCAAGCTGGAATTTGTATAGATTTCCATTATGGGGAAGATCTTTGTGTTGATCATTGATAAGCAACTGAAGAAATCTTGGATACATGGCCCAGTTCACTATTAGCATTGTTTACCTTGTAATAGAATATCAAACAAGATATATTGAACAGCTGGTTTGTGCACATATTTAGCATAACTGCAGACCACTCCAAGTTTAACCCATCATACCCGCCTTTTTGATGAGAGATACTTAGGGCCAATGTGTGCAGAATAAACCTACAATCTTTTGTCAACCCGTTCTTCTTTATCTCGTTTTTCCCTCTGAAGTCCCCAATATAGTTCATTCCCTAGAATCCTTCCAGAATATCTTCCTTTAACAGCTTCATTGGATCCCTGGGATCATCACTGAGACACAGAACCTTTCGAACCCTTTCTTCAGCCACAGTTACTTGTTTGTTTCGAACTGTTGCTGTGATTGTCCTCACTCTGTCGATGGTTTTGGCTTTGGCGATTCACCAGAATCTTTTGATGTGTATGCTATAGATTGTTGGCTTTGCTTCAACTGCATATCTTATTTTGCTTCTTGATAATTGTAGGTCCCCTAGTCCTTATGGATCTTCACAGAATCGTCTATCTAATCTAGAGTGGGGAATCCCCTAGATCAGATTTCACAGAAATAACAAGAACACAAACACGAACAATTTCCTTCAAACAGTCTTCTATTAATTATCTAACACAATGTGTTTACAACCAATTCAAGATACAACTCTCTCTGAAGCAATTCTCTCAGCAACTGAACAACTAACTGAGCAACCTAAACAACAACCTAAACCCAATGCAAACTTCCTTTATATAGAGATAGGTTATGCAACTGGGCTAGGGTTTCCTACATGGACTGCTAATGGGTTTAAAGCTACACTATCACTGGAGTCCTCTGGAGCTGCACTGGAAGAAGTTTCTGGAGCATCTTTCATCGATATACTCGATCTAGGCATGAAGTCACACTCTCCATCTTCACTGATCACAGATTGGATCACTTGAGACCCATCGGCATTGGAAAAATCAGGAATATTAAATGATTTAAAAACACTGTCATAATCATATAATATTGGAGGACCACTCGTTGATTGTTGAGGTGAATAACTAGTGATTTCCATGTTAAACACAACCTCAATTAAAAACCCTTTTATTCGGTGTTCCAGGCATATAGACTAGAATGTAACCCTCATCAGCTACCTCGGCGAATTTTTGCTTATCTTTGTTTTGCACAATGGTGCAGGGTAATCCAAATGGTTTAAAGCTTTTTAGGTTTGGTTTTCGGTTAAACAATAGTTCGTGACATGTTTTCTTAAACCGTTTAACCGTCAAAACTTTGTTCAGGACATAACAAGTTGTGTTCACAGTTTCTCCCCAGAAAAGAACTGGAAGCTTTGAATCAGATAGCATAGTCCTTGCAGCTTCAATCAACATATTGTTTTTCCTCTCAGCGACTCCACTCTGTTAAGGTGTATAAGGAGCAGAATATTGATGTTCAATTCCCTTGCGAAGACAATAGAGATCCAGAACTTGATTCTTGAACTCCGTACCATTATCACTCCTTATCCTCTTGATCCGTGCATCATGGACATTTTCCAATTTTGTAAAAAGATCAATCAGCATCTCCGCTGTCTCATCTTTTGTACCTAAAAAGAAAACCCATGAATATCGTGAGTAATCATCAGTGACAACTAAACAATAGTACTTTCCACCTATGCTCCTTACGTTCACTAGACCGAATAGATCCATATGAAGTAATTCATAAGGGGCATCTATGGAATTTACTGTTTTGACTTGTGAGGTTTTTTATGTTGTTTTCCCTTTTGACATGGAAGACATTTATCTTCCACGTGAAACCTCTTCACTAGCACCTCTTCCACTAAACCAGTTTTAACAATATAATTAATTTTTCGGTAGTGGATGTGGGCCATGCGTCTTTGCCACAACAATGACTCAGCCTCAGATGCTTTTGATAGTAGACACGCCACCACAGTTCAAGAATCCTTTGCACCCATATGCATGACATAAGTGTCGTTTCTCCTTGGTGCTCTCATCACTATCCAATCATCCGGTATTACCAAACCAGGTTTCAACACCAAAGCTTCAGACTTTGTAAAGTGGACCAAGTGACCCTTGTCACAGACTTGAGACACGCTCATCAGATTGTGCTTCAGTTGCTCAACATAGTTCACTTTGTCCAATGTGATCTTCCCATTAGTTACTTTTCCTCGACCTGTAATGTGCCCTCCTTAAGCACCTACAAATTCACATAACCACCATCTATATTCTCAAACTCTGTTTACAGCCTCGCATCCCCCGTCATGTGCCTGGAGCAGCCACTATCAACATACCGCAAGTTGATAATCCTCCTTAGCAGCTCCTGCAACACCCAACAAAATTAGTTAGATTGGGGGACCCAAGCCTTAATGGTCTTGGGTCTTCCAGATTCATCAACCACAGGAACATCCATCCAATATCCATCACTCCGAATAGGAGTCTCGGATCTTAGACCTGTTGATGGAATGTGTTTTTGATTTCCACTAGGTCTGTGGTCTTGAGGTTTCCTAACCATGTTTGGACTTTGCGACCTTTGGAAATTATGATTTTGGTTCCATGAATTTTGATGATGATAATTTCTAAAGCCATCGTTATAAAAATTTCGACTACCAACATTCTGGTATCGATTTTGATATTGACCTTGACTTCTGAAATTATTTGATGGACCATTAAAGTTATTCACTCTTGGTGAACTACTTCTAGGTCTATCAAATCTGCCTGATGTAGATGCAGGCTAAAATCTTTGTTGATTTCTTTGAAAACGAGGAACTTGGTGAGTTCCTTTTTCAGCCTTATCTACACCCACAGCAAAAGTCTGTTGCTTGGTAGGAGATATCCTTGGTAAGTTAACCTTCTTCTCACCATCACCACTTTTTGCTGGTGATTTTCTCTCTGTCTCTCACTTACCTATACTTCACTCTTTTTGTTTGGACAGCAACTAGCTACATGTCCTTTTTCGTGACATTTGAAGCAGGATTTTCTAGCCGAAGACTTCTTAATTGAAGCCTCTTGCTTAGATTCATCAGGCGATGAGAATGATGATAATGACGATGCCTTCGAAGGATCTTGTTTTGTTGCTTAACTTCTAATTTTTCTGTGTTTTTTATTTTTAGCAAACTGCACATTAGACTCTTTAGTAATAATAGGGACCTCTTCATTCATGTCATTCCCTTTAACAAAATCAACCTTTTTAACAAAAATTTACTTTTGATCTTTAGGGTGTGTATTCTTTGTTTTTCAAAACTGGTTCCCTTTTATTATCCTTCTTGGCATTCTAAGAACCATCAACATCACCTGATGTGGAACTACCAGGTGTAGTTGACACAAAGTCTGTAAGCTCTTCTTCATCTGGCAAGAAAGAATAGTCGTGACCAAGAGGTGGTGGAACTTCATTCAAACCTTTGAAGCCCACACATGTCTTTTCATTACTTTTCTTCAGGCCATTCATCATGTGTTTCACGACAAAAGATGAATCTCTAAATTGATTTAATTTCTTTTCAAGCTCACAAATTTTAAGTTGTGCTTCAGACAACTCTTTGCACTTTTGAGAAACCTCTTGTGTTTTCTCACTCATCGTATCATGAGCTAAGTCAATAACTTGAAGTTTTTCATTAAGCTTACAGGTTAGAATAATTGATTTCTTCTTCATAACCTTTAATTTTCTTCAAATATAATGACTCATTTCGTTATACGAAAAAGTTTGATTCTTTTAGGTTCGAGAGCTCATTAGCTAGACTTTGGTTTTGCTTTGTTAATCTGTCAGCTTCACTTTGCAGTTCACGACACTTCAAACAAACAGAACTACCAGAGTTAGAACATACCTCACCTATTGATTTGCTTAGGTCAGCCATGAAAGCATCAAAATAGCAACCATCTTCTTCTCTGTAGCATTCTGTTCTCCATCAGCTTTCTCAGCTACCTTCTCTTGCTCTCCCTCAGCATCAGCTTTCACTTCTTCATCAACAACTGTGGCTATCTCAGCCATGAACGCCTGTGAGACATTGTTATTAGTCTCAAGATGAACACTCCAATCATAAGAACCCTCTCTGGCAGTAGAAACCAGGGCCTTTGATCCAGTGTTGTTTCACACATTCATGTTGCTTGAACCATGACCAGGAGAATCTTGAAAGGATGAACTAGAACGAGATTCAGTTTTTGGTTGTTGACATTCTCTAGCAAAAAGTCCATAGTTATGATAGTTGTAACACTTCACTTTTGACATGTCAAAACCCACACTCTTTCCAACTAACTTCCTGCCTGTTTTGTTTATGAACCTCTTCACTCATCTAGAAATCATGGCCATCTGCCATTGCAAATCCATCTCCTCTAAGTCATCAGGGTCGATCTGATCATAATCTTCATCAAACGTAGCAGGATTAGATATATTTCCGTTCATGTAGTTCTCAACAAAAGAAGCAAGCTATGTCAGATGATCTTCAGCACTTTTGACACTCAGAGGCATAGACCTATTACTGCTGTTATCATTGTCTCTTAGTCCCTGTCGAGCCTCCTGAAGCAGCAACAAAACATACTTCACCCTCATCATTTGACAAGATTTGCTCATTCTCACATGAGAGAAACGCAGTTGCAGTATCACTAGAAGCATTGTTGGAAGATGAAGGTGTAAGACCTTTATAAATCCCCGGATCTTGAACCTGATCATATCCAGTCTCCTTCTCTTCATATTGAGCTCATAAGCTCTCAATTTCCCAACAACCTCTTCCAAGTCTTTCTTTTCATAATCAGCTTCACCTTTTATCATCAAAGTATAGATATCCCACTTTGCAGGTAAAGCATCCAGCAACTTGTAGTTTATCTCCACATCCGTGTATCCCTCTATGTCATAATTGTCCATTTCTGACATCAAATGATAGTATCTCGGGATAATATCTTCAAGGGATTCATTTCTCATTCCTTTGAACACAGCAAACTGTTTCTTTAGCAGATCAACCTTGTTTTTCTTCACATCGGTATTTCCCTCATACCTCTTCTCTAGGGCATCCCACATCTCCTTCGATGTAATATAACGCTTGAATGTATATTTAATGCCATAAGGTAACGACATCTTTATAGTAGCTAAGGCTTTCTTCTCAGACTCATACATCCTCTTTTTAGCTTTAGACATGTCTAGATAAGCAATAACACATTGTCTGCCCTCAAAATCATGCGTTGGGTTAGCGTACCCATCTTGAATATAGATCCACATCTGTGTGTCCTGATATTCAATAAAGGATTGAAATCTATCCTTCCAAGTAAGACAGTTCTCTACCTTCAGCATCTTTGGAGGTTTGTTTGTGGTGCCAACCTCGAGCTGCATTCTCAATAGCTCATTTAGGTTAGACATATTCGACATTTTTACCGAACCGGCTCGTTAAAAACTTGTCCGAAATGAGTGGTTACCAAATTATACTGTTAGACTCGTCTCGACGATACGATTCTAATGATGTATATTGTCCTATTATGATTTCAGGAATTTTCATGCTTTTTTTGTCCTAAAAATCTCACGAGCCTAACCGTGCAACTGGTTTGTCAAGATTGTTTATGGATCAAATTCTATGTCCGAAAACGTTTAACTTTGGTTACGTCAGCTGGTTAACTTTCCACCTTTATGTATATAACTCGGGACACTACCAAATCCGGAACTGTAACTCGGATAGCAAATCCGAGATAGAAATCTGGAACAGTAATCCGAATTGCTAATCCGAGATGGTGATTTGGAATAGTGATCCGAAATGGATTCCGGAATGTACTATTCTTATCAGAAATGGAATCCAGAATATGTAGGTCCCCTAGTCCTTATGGATCTTGACAGAATCGTCTATCTAATCTAGAGTGTGGAATCACCTAGACCAGATTTCACAGAAAATACAAGAACACGAACATGAACACAAAGAATTCCTTCAAACTGTCATCTATTGATATAACACAAAGTGTTTTACAATCAATTCAAGACTCTCTCTCTAAACTCTCTGAAGCAATTCTATGCAACTGAACAATAGAACCAACAACTAATTGAGCAACCTTAACCCTAATTACAACCTCCCTATATATAGAGATAGGTTATGCTCATGGGCTAGGGTTTCCTACATGCACTGCTAATGGGTTTAAAGCCCAATTCGCATACCATGAGTTACATTGTGTCTATATCAGTCTAGTTACTTCTAATTAACTATTACAAAACTAAACCCACTAACCGTTTATCATTTTACTAATTACAAGATATCCAAAGACCAAATCTAAGGTTGTCACAAATATGCACCAACAAACTCCCCCTTGACAATAGCTTCATAAAATAACTTAGTCTTCAGTCTTCTTGCAATCTTCAACATCTTTGAAAAACGTTGGTCCTTAGATAGCTTTAGCTTTAATAGCTTATGTCAGCAACAGACTCCCCCTAAGCTGATGTATCCAATCACCAAATCTTCTAAATTGTTAGCGTTTGAGTAAACTCCAGTTTAGCACTTGCATAGCAATCTTCAAAACTCTTCAACTCTATTTGCAATGTAGAAAGGAGGTTCTACCATGCATCCAATCAAACTCCTCTTCACCAAATTTCTCAGTAACACACTGCTACATTCTGTATATTATATAAAACAAACAACTCGAGAAACCATAAGAATTTTTCAACACAAGTTAAACAAATTATTATTATTCAAGAGATAGTAAAACTATAACAGATTAAGCACTTCTCAACTCAAAACACATACTTAAAATTTTTTATACACACATAAACCTGCAAGATTATAAATTTTGAACTCAGCTTCTAACATCGTCTCCCCCTAACGGTAACAACTCCTCCATGAACAACCAATATCCGTACAATAAGAATTTACAAGAAAACGAAATATTTTTGGATTTTTATATTTTCTGAAAGCAAATAACGTACGAAATAATAAACACTCTATTTTTGTGTGTATCGCCGTTAAGAAGATCATATCAGCAACATCAAACTGTTTTCACCCTAGCTGATTATTTTATATGCAATATTCTTGAATAGCAGTCTAAGACGACTACGAGTATTGTTTATCCACTTAAACAAAATAAATGAACATTTCAAGTACCATTACCTCGTGATCAGTTTAGATAAGTTTATACTGATATACTAGTGTGTCCCCCCACTTCAGGACATACCCCCGCAATCAAGGTATGCACAAAAATTCATCGTAGTAAGTGAGTATACCGAAATTCATCCTTTTTCATTTACAACGTTTGATAATTGGTGATCAGGTCAGTACTTTCGTACAGCAAAGAGACCAATATCCAATGAGGGTTAGGACAAATACCAACTTTTGGTACAAACAATACAATTTGCACATTTGAATGACTCTCTAGAAGAGCTTCTTCAATATTTGGGATTTGGCATTTTAGCTCTTTTAAGATATCCCGGTTGTGCCTAGGTCAGCATATATCTGGATGCAGCAGAAGGACAACCTTGATACCTCGGATAAAATAACGATATAAAGACCTAATACCTCATATTTTGGCAATCTATCAACGCAAGATTTAAGGTTATAAAACCATATTCCACTGATATGTTACCCACACATACACAGTTCTTTTATATTTGCATCACAAAGGTAAGTTGATTATTTCATGCCTTTTGCCTACTGGTACATTATATGATGAAGCTGCTATCACACTTAAGCAATTTTATTTTAATTTCAGTGTAACAGTCTAACGTGCTGATGTATTATCATTTCTTCTTTTTCACACAGTGAAAAACTCATTTTTGATTTTCTATTTTTTTATGTTTTTGATTTTTAAAAGCCGTAAATTATTTACAAACTATTTTTATGGAAAAATGGTTATTCAGGATTCCTCATCCCGTTAAGTTCGACTAACTGTTCAAAACGAGCCTGTCAAATGCTTTTGTGTAAAGATCTGCCAGGTTATCTAGTGTGTCGACTCGATGCAGTTCAATTAATTTCTTTTCAGCACAATCCCGTATAAAATGATGACGAATGTCAATATGTTTTGTGCGACTATGTTTTACGGGATTGTTGGTGATTAATATAGTGGCATTATTGTTTATCATAATAGGAGTATGAGTGAAATTCAAACCGTAATCGTGCATCTGCCGTTAGATCCAGAGAACCTGAGAGCAACAGCTACCCGCAGCAATATATTCAGCTTCACACGTAGAAGTGGACACGCAAGACTTCTTCTTGCATTGCCATGACACTAGCCTCCCTCCTAAGAACTGATAACCACCTGTGGTAGACTTCCTTGTAGATTTGCATCCTCCAAAATTCGAACCAGTAAAAGCAACAAACTTCAAATCACTAGCAGCTGGATACCATAACCCAAGTTTAGGTTTCCCCTTCAAGTAACGAAGAATCCGCTTCACCGCTTTCATGTGGGAATCCTTTGGACTCGCTTGATATCTGGCACAAAGACACACTGCGAACATGATGTCAGGTCTTGAAGCAGTCAAGTACATCAGAGAACCAATCGTTGCCCTGTATTGAGTTGGATCAACATCCTCCACACTCTCATTATCTGGACCAAGATTGTGATTCTCACAGATAGGTGTATTGAAAGTAGCGCAATCCTCCATTTTGAAATGAAACAAAAATGTCATACACATACTTCATCTGATGTATAAACATCCCATCCTTCTTCTGTTCAACTTGTAAACCCAAAAAGTAGGATAATTCACCCATCGCACTCATCTCAAACTTGTTCTTCATTACCTCTTCGAAATCATGACACATGTTCTCATCAGATGACCCAAAGAAGATGTCATCAACGTATACATGTACCAGCAGAAAGTCTTCCTTCTTCCTTTTAATGAAAAGTGTACTGTCAATATGACCTTTTCTGAAACCATGTTTTAACAAATGTGCTGATAGTGTCTCATACCACGCTCTAGGTGCCTGATGCAATCCATACAATGCCTTATCAAGTCGATAGACTCGATCTGGATAGTCTGGATCAGTAAACCCGTCTGGTTGTGAGACATACACCACTTCTTGGACTTTCCCGTAAAGAAACACACTCTTCACGTCAAGTTGGCAAACTTTGAAGCCCTTGAATGAAGCAAACACTAGGAACAAACGAATTGCTACCAACCTTGCTACTGGTGCAAACACTTCATTGTAATCAATCCCCTCTTGCTGATTGAACCCTTTCACTACCAACCGAGCTTTATTCCTTATCACGATCCCTCGGTCGTCTTTCTTGCACTTGAACACCCATTTAGTGCCTATTTCTTTTTCTCCTTCAGGTAGATCAACTAGCTCCCAAACTTTCAACTTCTTGAACCGAGCTAGTTCCTCTTGCATAGCTTCAACCCAACAATTGTCTTTGAGAGCCATATGAACATTCTTCGGTTCCTCTTAGGCAATAAAGCAACTATACAAACACTCATGAATCAACCCAGTCTTCTGAATTGAAGTAAACAAACAGGAACCTTTGAGCACGCCTCTTTTTGTCTGAACACCTAGAGTAACATCACCTATGATGTTTTCAACTGGATGATCTCTGTGTACACGTGTGGTAGCAATGGTGTCAAGAACCAGATTATCTCCCAGATTAGATCCAACCTCCCTCTGAATATTAGCATTAGCAAACGGATTAGTGAAATCCTCCCCCTGAATAGGTTCAGACTCACTATCATTAGAGTCCTAAGGAACTGCGCTGGTAGAAGTTTCTGGAGCATCTCTCATCGATACACTCGATCTAGGCATGAAGTCACACTCTCCTTCTTCACTTATCACAGTATGGATCACCTAAGACTCATCTGCATTGGAAAAATCAGGAATATTAAAAGATTTAAACACACTATCATGATCATATAATATAGGAGGACCACTCGTTGATTGTTGAGGAGAATAACTAGTGATTTCCATGTTAAACACCCCCTCAATTTTACCAGTTTTTAAATTGAAAACCCTTTTATTCGGTGTTCGAGGCAAATAGCCTAGAAAGTAACCCTCATTAGCTACCTCACCGAATTTTTGCTTATCTTTGTTTCACACAATGGTGCAGGGTAATCCAATTGGTTCAAATCCTTTTAAGTTTGGTTTGGGGTTAAACAATAGTGCGTGACATGTTTTGTTAAACCGTTTAACCATCAAAACTTTGTTCAGGACATAACAAGCTGTGTTCACAGCTTCTCCCCAGAAAAGAACTGGAAGCTTTGAATAAGATAGCACAGTCCTTGCAGCTTCAATCAACGTCCTGTTTTTCCTCTCAGCTACTCCATTCTGTTGAGGTGTATAAAGAGCAGAATATTGATGTTCAATTCCCTTGCGAAGACAATAGAGATCCAGAACTTGATTCTTGAACTCCGTGCGATTATCACTCCATATCCTCTTGATCCGTGCATCATGGACATTTTCCAATTTTGTAAAAAGATCAATCCGCATCTCCGCTGTCTCATCTTTTGTACCTAAAAAGAAAACCCATGAATATCGTGAGTAATCATCAGTGACAACTAAACAATAGTACTTTCCACCTATGCTCCTTACGTTCACTGGACCGAATAGATCCATATGAAGTAATTCATAAGGGGCATCTATGGAATATACTGATTTAGACTTGTGAGGTTTCTTATGTTGTTTTCCCTTTTGACATGGAAGACATTTATCTTCCACGTGAAACCTCTACAATGGCACCTCTTCTACTAAACCATTTTTAATAATATAGTTAATTTTTCGGTAGTGGATGTGGGCCGTGCGTCTGTGCCACAACAATGACTCAGCCTCAGATGCTTTTGATAGTAGACACGCCACCACAGTTGAAGAATCCTTTGCACCCATATCCATGACATAAGTGTCGTTTCTCCTTGGTGCTCTCATCAGTATCCAATCATCCGGTATCACCAAACCAGGTTTCAACACCAAAGCTTCAGACTTTGTAAGTGGACTGAGTGACCCTTGTCATAGACTTGAGACACGCTCATCAGATTGTGCTTCAGTTGCTCAACATAGTTCACTTTTTCCAGTGTGATCTTCCTGTTAGTCATTTTTCCTCGACCTGTAATGTGCCCTCTTTTAGCACCTTCAAAATTCACATAACCACCATCAATATTCTCAAACTCTGTTAACAGCCTCGCATCCCCCGTCATGTGCCTGGAGCAGCCACTATCAACATACCAGAAGTTGATAATCCTCCTTAGCAGCTCCTGCAACACCAAAAAAAATTTTTAGATTGGGGGACCCAAGCCTTACTGGTCTTGGGTCTTCCAGATTCATCAACCACAGGAACATCCATCCAATATCCATCACTCCGAACCGGAGTCTTGGATCTTAGACCTGTTGATTGAAAGGGTTTTTGATTTCCACTAGGTCTGTGGTCCTGAGGTTTCCTAACCATGTTTGGACTTTGCGACCTTTGGAAATTATGATTTTGGTTCCATGAATTTTGATGATGATAATTTCTAAAGCCATTGTTATAAATATTTCCACTACCAACATTCTGGTATCGATTTTGATATTTACCTTGACTTTGGAAATTATTTGATGGACCATTAAAGTTATTCATTCTTGGTGAACTACTTCGAGGTCTATCAAATCTGCCTGATGTGGATGCAGGCTGAAATCTTTGTTGATTTCTTTGAAAACGAGGAACTTGGTGAGTTCCTTTTTCAGCCTTATCTAAACCCACAGCAAAAGTCTGTTGCTTGGTAGGAGATATCCTTGGTAAGTTAACCTTCTTCTCACCATCACCACTTTTTGCTGGTGATTTTTCTCTTTGTCTCTCACTTACCTGTGCTTCACTCTTTTTGTTAGGACAACAGCTAGCTACATGTCCTATTTCGTGACATTTGAAGCAGGATTTTCTAGCCGAAGACTTCTTAATGCAAGCGTCTTGCTTAGATTCATCAGGCGATGAGAATGATGATGATGACGATGCCTTCGAAGGATCTTGTTTAGTTTTCTTAACTTCTGATTTTTCTTTGGTTTTATTTTTAGCAAACAACACATTATACTCTTTAGTAATAATAGGGACCTCTTCATTCATGTCAGTCCATTGAACAAAATCAACCTTTTAAACAAAAATTTGATTTGATCTTTAGGGTGTGTATTCTTTGTTTTAAAAACTGGTTCCCTGTTATTATCCTTCTTGGCATTCTCAGAACCATCAACATCACCTGAAGTGGAACTACCAGGTGTAGTTGACACAAAGTCTGTAAGCTCTTCTTCATCTGGCAAGAAAGAATAGTCATGACCAAGAGGTGGTGGAACTTCATTCAAACCTTTGAAGCCCACACATGTCTTGTCATTACTCTTCTTCAGGCCATTCATCATGTGTTTCATGACAAAGATGAATCTCTAAATTGATTTAATTTCTTTTCAAGCTCACAAATTTTAAGTTGTGCTTCAGACAACTCTTTGCACTTTTCAGAAACCTCTTTTGTTTTCTCACTCATCGTATCATGAGCTAAGTCAATAACTTGAAGTTTTTCATTAAGTTTACAGGCTGAATATTGATTTCTTCTTCATAACCTTTAATTTTCTTTAAATATAGTGACTCATTTTGTTATATGAAAAAGTTTGATTCTTTTAGGTTCGAGAGCTCGTTAGCTAGACTTTGGTTTTGCTTTGTTAATGTGTTAACTTCATTTTGCAGTTCACGACACTTCAAACAAACAGAACTACCAGAGTTAGAACGTACCTCATCTTTTGATTTGCTTAGGTCAGTCATGAAAGCATCAAAATCAGCAACCATCTTCTTCTCTGTAGCATTCTGTTCTCCATCAGCTTTCTCAGCTACCTTCTCTTGCTCTCCCTCAGCATCAGCTTTCACTTCTTCATCAGCAACTGGGGCTATCTCAGCCATGAACACCTGTGAGGCATTGTTATTACTCTCCAGATGAACACTCCAATCATAAGAACCATCTCTGGCAGTAGAAACCAGGGCCTTTGATCCAGTGTTGTTTGACGCATTCCTGTTGCTTGAACCATGACCAGGAGAATCTTGAAAGGATGAACTAGAACTAGATTCAGTTTTTGGTCATTGACATTCTCTAGCAAATTGTCCATAGTTATGACAGTTGTAACACTTCACTTTTGACTTGTCAAAACCCACACTCTTTCCAACTAACTTCCTGCCCGTTTTGTTTATGAACCTCTTCACTCGTCTAGAAATCATGGCCATCTGCCATTGCAAATCCATCTCCTCTAAGTCATCAGGGTCGATCTGATCATAATCTTCATCAAACGTAGCAGGATTAGATATTTTTCCATTCATGTAGTTCTCAACAAAAGAAGCAAGCTATGTCAGATGATCTTCAGCACTTTTGACACTCAGAGGCATAGACCTATTACTGATGTTATTATTGTCTCTTAGCCCCTGTCGAGCCTCCTGAAGCAGCAACAAAACATACTTCACCCTCATCATTTGTCACGATTTGATCATTCTCACATGAGAGAAACGCAGTTGCAGTATCACTAGAAGCATTGTTGGAAGATGAAGGTGTAAGACCTTTATAAATCCCCGGATCTTGAACCTGATAATATCCAGTCTCCTTCTTCTTCTTCATATTGAGCTCATAAGCTCTCAATATCCCAACAACGTCTTCTAAATCTTTCTTTTCATAATCAGCTTCACCTTTTATCATCAAAGTATAGATATCCCACTTTGCAGGTAAAGCATCCAACAACTTGTCATTTACTCCACGTCCGTGTATCCCTCTATGTCATAATTATCTATTTCTGACATCAGATGATAATATCTCGTGATAATATCTTCAAGGGATTCATTTCTCATTCCTTTGCACACAGCAAACTGTTTCTTCAGAAGATAAACCTTGTTCTTCTTCACATCGGGATTACCCTCATAACTCTTCTCTAGGGCATCCCACAACTCCTTTGATGCAGTGTAACGCTTGAATGTATGTTTGATGCCATCAGGTATTGACATCTTGATAGCAGCTAAGGCCTTCTTTTCAGACTCATACATCCACTTCTCAACTTCAGACATATTCACGTAAGCAGTAACCCGTTGTCTGCCCTCAAAATCATGCGTTGGGTTAGCGTACCCATCATGAAAACAGATCCACATCCGTGTCCTGATATTCAATAAAGGATTGAAACATATCCTTCCAAGTAAGATAGTTCTCTACCTTCAGCATCTTTGGAGGTTTATTTGTGGTTCCAGCCTCATGCTCCATCCTTAACATCTCATTTAGATTTGACATATTCGACATTTTTACCGACCGGCTCGTTAAAAACGTTAAAACTTGTCCGAAATGAGTGGTTACTAAATTATACTGTTAGACTCGTCTCGACGATACGATTCTAACGATATATATTGTCCGATTATGATTTTTAGAATCAACCGAGTCTAATTGTCTAACGTTGTCTGCCCTCAAAATTATGATTTTTTTGTCCTAAAAATCAACCTAGTCTAACTGTCCAATCGGTTCATCAAAATTGTCTATGGATCAATTTCTATGTCCGGGAACGTTTAACTCTGGTTACGTCAGCTGGTTAACTTTTCACCTTTTTGTAGAGAATCTGGAACAGTTCCAAATCCGAAACAGTAACTCGGATTGTGAATCCGAGATAGGAATCCTGAACAGTAATCCGGATTGATAATCCAAAATGATGATCCGGAATAGTGATTCAAGATGATATCCGGAATGCACTGTTCTGATCCGAAATTGAAATGCAGAATCGACTACTCTGATCCGAGATGGAATCCGGAATAGTGCTGATCCGAGATGGAATCCGGAATAGCTTCTGATCCGAGATGGAATCCAAAATAGCTTCTGATCCGAAATTCAATCCGAAATGGAATCCGAAATGGCTTTTCTGCTCCGAATTGCACTGTTTTCCAGATCCAAAATGCAGATTCTAGTCTAAAATTCAAGTCTTCAATATGAATTACTATGCTTTTTTAATCCGGAACGCAAGTCTTTAATCCGGAATGCTTAGCTGTTAATCCAAAATCGCTGCAGAAAATCAGAAATACCTGCAAAAACCCTAAAACAGTCATCAAAACCCTTATTCAGCCGTCACAAACTTCAAGAACAACCTCCAAAAAGGCCCAAAAACCTAATTTTTTTTCTGCTGTCACTATTCTGAACCGAGCAATAATCAAGAGCCGAATGCTCCGATACCAATTGTAGGTCCCTAGTCCTTATGGATCTTGACAGAATCGTCTATCTAATCTAGATTGTGGAATCCCCGAGACCAGATTTCAAAGAAAACACAAGAACACGAACACGAACACAAAGAATTCCTTCAAACTGTCTTCTATTGATTTTCTAACACAAAGTGCTTTACAATCAATTCAAGACTCACTCTCTAAACTCCCTCAAGCAATTCTATGCAACTGAACAATAGAACCAGAAACAAACTAAGCAACCTTAACCCTAATCACAACCTCCCTATATATAGAGATAGGTTATGCTCATGGGTTAGGGTTTCCTACATGGACTGCTAATAGGTTTAAAGCCCAATTCGCCTACCATGAGTTTCATTGTGTCTAGTTCAGCCCAATTACTTATAATTAACTATTATAAAACTAATCTCGCTAACCATTTATCATTTTACTAACTATAAGATATCCAAAGACCAAATCTAAGTTGTTGTCACAAATATGCACCAACAGAACACACTTCTGATCCGAAATTCAATTCAAAATGGAATCCGAGATGGGCTTTTCTGATCTGAATTGCACTTTTTTGTCCTAAAAATCACCCGAGCCTAACCGTGCAACCGGTTTGTCAAAATTGTTTATGGATCAGATTCTATGTCCGAAAACGTTTAACTCTGGTTACGTCAGCTGGTTAACTTTCCACCTTTTTGTGTATAACTCGGAAGAGTATCAAATCCGGGACGGTTACTCTGATTGACAATCCAAGATGAAAATCCAGAACTGTAATCCGAATTACTGATCCGAGATGGTGATTCGAAATAGTGATCCAAGATTAAATTCGGAATGCACTGTTCTGATCGGAAATGGAAATCCGGAATAGACTATTCTGATCTGAGATGGAATCCGGAATAGTTCTGATCCGAGATGGAATCCGGAATAAATTATGATCCGAAATTCAATCCGAAATAGCTTCTGATCCGAAATTCAATCCGAAATGGAATCTGAGATGGGCTTTTTGGTCCGAATTGCACTTTTTTGATCCGAAATGCAAGTTTTCTAGATCCGAATTGCAAGACTGATAATCCGAAATGCAGATTTCTGATCCAAAATTCAAGTCTTCAATCCGAATTGCTTCACTTTTGATCCGAAATGCCTTTCTTCAATCCGAAATGCCTGCTGTTAATTCAGAACAGTAACAAAAACCCTAATTCAGCCATCACAAACTCCAAAAACAGCCTCCAAAACGTCCATAAACCCAATTTTTCTGCTATTATGACTCTGAACTGAGCAAAATCAAGAGACCAATGCTCTGATACCAATTGTAGGTCCCTAGCCCTTATGGATCTTCACAAACTCGTCTATCTAATCTAGAGTGCGGAATCCCCTAGATCAGATTTCACACAAAAAACAAGAACACAAACACGAACACGAACACTTTCCTTCAAACAGTCTTCTATTGATTATCTAACACAATGTGTTTACAACCAATTCAAGACTCAACTCTCTATGAAGCAATTCTCTCAGCAACTAAACAACTAACTAATCAACCTAAACCCAATGCAAACTTCCCTTTATATAAAGATAGGTTATGCAACTGGGCTAGGGTTTCCTACATGGACTGCTAATGGGTTTAAAGCACAATTCGCCTACCATGTTCTATTTATTGTCTAGTTCAGCCCAATTACTTCTAATTAACTATTACAAAACTAAACCCGCTAACCGTTTATCGTTTTACTAATTACAAGATATCCAAAGACCAAATCTAAGTTGTTATAAACATGCACCAACAATAACCACTCCATTACATTTTCAAAGTCGGGTTCTAGTGGAGCTAGAGTAATGGGTTGATTGTGCTTTCTTGTATTATCCCATGTTATTTGCTTCGCCATTTATGAAAACATGGAAACCAGCCAAGTGAGATCTGGGTTCCCAAGCACAACTATTTCATGATTAAAAAAATAAAATAAAAGGAAAGAAAAGGCACAAATACACTATTAAAAGCGCTGTATAAAGATTAATTACCCCTGTTTCAAAAATATTTACGCTGATGGAACAATTTAACTACGCCGTGATATTTACGAGAAAAGTTAAATACTCCGGTTATATACGCTGTGAATTTGATCGTGTAGTAGAGTCCGATCACATGTTCTCTATCAACGTAGATATACGCTGTCTGACCGACTTAGTTGTCAATTACATCAGTTGCTCGAACTCGCGTTCGACACTTAACTACGCGACCAAGTTAAATCCGCTATATTCAATATAAATATGCCAAAAACTGATCCAATCATAATCGTTGCACACTCCAAGCATTGTTTTGTATGATGCGATCATTTGAAATTGGCAAATAAATGACATTGGTTATAACTTAATCGACTGCAAGTGCAATGAGTATCGGTTTTAATGTTTAGATAGGCTTGAATGGGTTTGTGAGTTTTGAAAGATAGGTGATGATGAAGATGATAAAGTGTTTAGAGAAGAAAACTATACAGTATTCAAAAATTTTATATACATAAATATATACTATAATATCATCTAGCGTATTTAATAAATACACTAGAAGTTAATTACGGTGCCCCTTGTATGTTGGAGGAATATTTCAAATCAAAGAAATCCCATCCAAATACGCTCGAAACTTTAAACTTTCTCGAAAAAGGTGCCCTTTTTAACTAAAAATACTGCAAAAACTGAAAATAAGTTTGAGAAAATCAAGAATTTGCAGTTTGGACACTGAAATTTATTTTCAAATCGAGGAACTTCCTTTTTCACAGTTTTCTTTTGTTTGAAACTCTGTGACGTTCCTGCAAATGATCATACCGGGAACACTTGTTAATTTGCAATTTTATTCTTTGATTAATCGAGGCACAAGAAAAACTGTCAGTATGTTCATCCTCTTAAATCCATGCATTCTTCTTTCAACATGCTTTTGGTGAGCGTTTTATCATGTTGTGGTAATATTGATAAAAAATGCAATGGCACCCACTCAAGCTAGAAAATTAGAATATTGTGCTCGTGAGTCACACGTCAGGACATACCCCCGCGATCAAGGTATGCACAAAACTTCCTCATAACAAGTGCGTATATTGATTTCATTCGTATGAAAGATACAAGGTCAGTGCAATGGTGAACAGGTATGCACTTTCGTGTAGTCAAAGAGACCAATGTAGACCTGACGAGGGTAGGCAGATACCTCATTGTGGTATGATTACTTTTGAATGACTTGTTTGGTTGAGCCTTTTCAATTGTAGGGTTTTTGGCCTCTTTGGGTCTTTTGGAAAAGATATCATAATCGTGTCTAAGTCTGCATATATCTGGATGCAACAAAAGAGCGACTGTGATATCCCCAAATGATAAAACGATAAAAAGACCCAAAATCTCAGATTTTGGCAATCTATCAACGCAATAAGATCATTAAGCCATATGTCGCAACGTGTTACCCGCAAGATGCGCAACATTATGGGTATCCACATTTTTTTGTGTAAGCGTTATCTTTTGTTGCCTAATCCCAGTTTACTCGAAGTATTGTTGAATATACTGACATGTCGTTTGCTTGGCACTTCGATTTTCCTTGCTTAGCATCTCGATTTTCTTTTCTTTTTCTGTTTAAAAAACAGACAAAGTGTCAGCAGTGTTCTATCATTTCTTAAACGGATGTCAACCGATAGATCAAAACTATATTTTTATTTTCTGCATATCTTCCCCCTATATTTTTATTTTCATATGTCCGTTGCTCGAAAATGAAATTTTAGTTTTGCATAAAATCTTTTTGTTGGGCACGATTTTAAGATACTCATTTATTTAGGAAAGCGGTTTTTTTTAAATAATATTATGATAGAGTATGTACACTCGGTTATCCTAACAAAGCTTATTTCCACTAAAGGAAATTGATCATTTCCAACAAGGTGACCAACTGGTTGAAACGAGTTTTATCGAAGGCTTTCATGAAGATATCGGCTTTCTGTTTCATAGTATCCACTGGCACCACTTGAATGTAACCTTTTTCGTATACATCTCGAATCACGTGAATGCTTATCTCGATATGTTTGGTTCTCGAGTGATGGATTGGATTCTTCACAATTCCTAGACACGCCTCAATTTTTATGAATATCGAAGTCTTCATAATGTTGATCCCGAATCTAGTAACTGATTTTGTATCCAAAGGATTTGTGAATAGAAACTGTAGGCCGCCGTGTATTTAGCTTGAGCAGTAGAGGTGGAGACTGTCGCCTGCTTTTTGCTTTGCCAAGATATGAGACGATTTCCTAAGAATTGGCAACCTCCCGAGACTGATTTTCGATCGACTTTACAACCTGCATGGTCAATATCATAATAAGCAATTAAATCATCTTTAGATACCAAAGGCCAAGCTTGGGTGTTCCTTTCAGTTAGCAGAAGATTCTTTTAACCGCAATCTCATGAGATTCTTTAGGATTCGTTTGAAAACGAGCATAGATACAGACAGCCCACATAATGTCAGGCCTACTTGCGGTTAGATACATCCACGAGCCTATCATTGAGCGATAGAAGGACATGCTCACAGGCTTTCCTTGAAGATCAAGAGTGAGTTCGGTTTGTGATGCGAATGTAGTGCTTGCAGTTTGTAGTCGTTCACATTATATATAGCAAGAATATCCCTAATGTAGTTAGCTTGATGAATGACGATTCCGTCTTCTCGTTGCTTCACTTCCAACCCCAAGAAAAATGTGAGCTCCCCCATCATGCTCATTTCAAACTATACTTTCAAAACCTTTTCGAACTCCTCGCATAGCGCTTCATCGGTTGACCCAAAGATAATATCATCTACATAAATCTGAACCAGCATGACATTGTCTCTGATCCTTTTTGTAATGAAAGTCATGTTGATTCTTCCTCTAGTGTATCCACATTCCAGAAGATATTTTGACAAAGTCTCATACCAAGCTCGAGGAGCTTGGTGAAGACCATAGAGAGCTTTATCAAGCTTGTAGTATTGTTTAGGAAAGTGTGGATCTTCAAAGCCAGGAGGCTGACAACTTCTTCTTTTACTTTCCTATACATAAACACACTCTTCACATCCATCTTAAACACTTTGAAGTTTTTGTACAAAGCATATGCCAAAAATATTCTAATAGCTTCCAAACATGCTACCGGAGCAGAAACTTCCTCATAGTCAATCCCTTCCTCTTGTCGAAAACCCTGAACAAGCAATCTTGCCAATTAGAAACTTACCTTATGGTAGATCAACTAATTCCCATACTTTAAGTTTCCAGAACTGAGATAGTTCTTCCTGCATCGCTTACACCCTTCTGGAGTCTTGAATAGCTTCTTCGATGTTGTTTGGTACAGATTGCGATAGAAAAGCGGCGTACAATCCTTTGTTGATGACATATGTCTGTCCACAAGTTCGTACACAGTCTTCCACGGAACCAAATACATTCTCAAGTGGGTGATTCTGATTTGTCTTGTAGCCTGCATTGGTGTAGGTTTCAATTTGTTGAGGTAGATTAGTGAAGTGTTCGTCAACATAGATGATTGGTGGTCCATCTTCCTGAGTTGGTTCTCTATATTCGTCTGTGAAGAAGAAGCATCATTTGCAGATGCATTCGCAGTCAATGTGTCACCACTAGTTTCGTCCACATGAATATGGATTAGCTAAAGAGGGTGTGAAGCGAGTAGTGAAAGGAGTGAATCCAATGTCTGATGAGTCAAACAATGGTTCAACTTGAGTGGTTTCAGTAGGTTGGGTTTCAAAAATAGGTTCAGGAATGTCGAAGGTATTGGAAACAACATCTACATCGTAAAACCAATCGGGAGAACTTCCAGTGTTGGTGTAATTTCTTTCTTGAAAGTCGACGTAGTATGATTCGAGCACTATCGTGGTTTGTTTGTTGTAGACTCTATATACCTTTTGAGATGATGAATATCCCATGTAATAACACACATCACTGACTACTTCAAACTTGAAAGATTGTCTTCAGTGTTGAGAAGTGTACATGAGCATCCAAACGGTCTAAAGAAATATATCAAAGGCTTTCTTTTGAAAAGAAGTTCATAGGCAGTTTTTCCGTGAGGTTTAACAATGAGAACTCAATTCAAAACATAGCATTTTGTGTTGACTATTTCTGCCCAGAAGATGATTGGCAGTTTGGAGTCTACAAGCATAGTTCGAGCAGCTTCAATGAGTGTTATGTTCTTTCATTCTGCTACGTCGTTTTGCTGGGGAGTTCTAGCTGCACTATACTGTAGTTGACTACCCTTTTCTTCACAGAACGATATAAATGTTGGATTTTTGAATTAAGATCCGTTATCACTTCTAACTGACTTGACCTTCAGTTTGATGACGTTCTCGATCATAGGGCTGAAGGTCTGTAGAATAGATGCAGTTTCACTTTTGGTTTCAAGAAAGTAACCCATGAGAATAGAGAAAAATCATCTGTGATCACCAAGCAATAAGATCTTTTAGCTAAACTTTTAACACTAATGGGACCGAAAAGATCCATATGCAACAATTGTAATGGTGCGGTTATCGTATTCACTGCTTTAGACTTGTGCAACTTTTTGTGTTGCTTGCCTTGGGCGCATGCGATACACTTTTCTGAAAATGGAAATTCTTTTATCGGTTAACCTCTTAGTAAGTTTAATTTGGAAAGTTTATTCATATTTTGAAATTCACATGCCCCAAACGCCTATGCCAAAGTAGTAATTCCGATTCTGTGCCTTAGAGATCAAACACGTCGTTTTCTCATTGGTTTTGGCGTTTTTCATATTGAGGACGTAGGTGTTGTGTTGACGAGGAGCTGTAAGCATAATCATCTCGGCAGGAACTGAGTATTCGGGCTTGAGAAATAGACATTCTACATATACCTTTGTCATAAACTTGTGATACACTCATAAGATTGTAGCACAATTCTGGTACATAGTTAACATTTTCCAACGTAAGTGCTTCGGAAACAACGTCTCCAATTCCAACAATCTTCCCTCCCTTTTAATCTCCGGTAAAAGATACGAAGTTGTGGTCGATGAATCAGAAGTTCTTCAGTAGTTCCTTTAAATCGGTCATATGCCTTGAGTATCCGCTGTCCATATGCCAAATGTATTCCATGAGTATTCGAAGCCATTCTTGCAGTTTATTATATTATACAACAACAAACAAGAAATTTATACAAGTTAGTTAGATTTCAGAATCTAGACTTGCTTCATTTTTAATCTATCGTTATTTTGGATGAAATATCTTCTTTTCTTTTCCAAAAACATGTTGTATTAACTAAGTTTTTGACTGATTTCTTTAAATTATCCGAATGCTCTGTGAAACATTTGAAAAAATTTTGTTCAGGTTCAGAAAATTTATTGCTTTTGCAATGTTTCGCTGTATGTCCTAAATGACCACAATGAAAACATTTAATGCAACGGCTCTTTTTCCTCTTGAATGATGATGTGTTGGAAGATGATGTATGTGATGAGTGTCATGAGCTGTATGATACTTCATCTAATGAAGATGCACTGAGACTTGAACTTCTGATTTTCTTCATTTTCTTGTCAAGACGACTTACATCTTTAGTGCACTCTTCATCCATCTCGCTGATTGTTGAAGAGGCTGACTCTTGACTTTCACTCGAATTATCTGATCTTTGATCTTCGCTTGAGCTATCTTCTTCACTTTCTAAAGTTGTTGTCTTTGAGTCTTCACTTCTACTATCTTGGTTTGGTTCTTTACTAGACTCTGACATACCTGTACAAGATGGAACAAACTCGTGAATTTCCTCTATAAGGAATTTTCCAAATTTGTTTTGTTTCAATTCTAGAACAAATACAGGAGGTTCAACCACAATATTTTCATCACAAAAAGCAGATTTCAAGTCAACCCATTCAACCACTACATTCTCATGGTTGCGGGTCATAGGTTTAGGCACATGCCTGTTACAGTCATCCGGAATATTTAGACTAGGTTTAATACAATCACTACCCTAGTTAAATTATTACATTCATCCCGAATAAAAGTCTTGTTTGTTTTACCAAAGTTCCAGCCGAACCAGTTAACCATAGTGTAACTATCGCCTGAATACCCTATCCCAATTTTTGTGCCTCCACATTCCTCATCGCACATATCCTCCTCACGCTCAATTGCATCTACATTGCTTATAGAAACATTAATATTTTTCTTATTTTCACAATCGACACTTTGAGCAATCAAATCATTTTTATCAATTGAATCATTTTCTAGATGGTTGGAATGGGTACATAGTTCTTGCTGTGAGGGGTGGAAAGATTCTTCTTTCATTCTCAAGCTTATGTACCTAATGCCATCTTTCACGTATGTCAGTCATTGGCAACTTTTAATATCAACTAGTTCCTTTTTACTAACATTCCGTTTATCCATAGTGAGTTGCAATTTAGTGTTCTCAATTTCATATTTCTCTAGTTATTAAGTTAAATCATTTATAATGAAATCTTTTTTGAAAACGAACTCCTTTAAAGTTTGCATTTTGTGTTGACTATTTCTGCCCAGAAGATGATTGGCAGTTTGGAGTCTATAAGCATAGTTCGAGCAGCTTCAATGAGTGTTCTGTTCTTTCATTCTACTACGTCGTTTTGCTGAGGAGTTCAAGCTACACTATACTGTAGTTGACTACCCTTTTCTTCACAGAACGATATAAATGTTTGATTTTTGAATTAAGATCCGTTTATCACCTCTAATTGACTTGACCTTCAGTTTGATGACGTTCTCGATCATAGGGATGAAGGTCTGTAGAATAGATGCAGTTTCGCTTTTGGTTTCAAGAAAGTAACCCATGAGAATAGAGAAAAATCATCTGTGATCACCAAGCAATAAGATCTTTTAGCTAAACTTTTAACATTAATGGGACTGAAAAGATCCATATGCAACAATTGTAATGGTGCGGTTATCGTATTCACTGCTTTGGACTTGTGCAACTTTTTGTGTTGCTTGCCTTGGGCGCATGCGATACACTTTTCGGAAAATGGAAATTCTTTTATCGGTGAACCTCTTAGTAAGTTTAATTTGGAAAGTTTATTCATATTTTGAAATTCACATGCCCCAAATGCCTATGCCAAAGTAGTAATTCCGATTTTGTGCCTTAGAGATCAAACACATCATTTTCTCATTGGTTTTGGCGTTTTTCATATTGAGGACGTGGGTGTTGTGTTGACGAGGAGCTGTAAGCATAATCTACTCGGCAGGAACTGAGTATTCGGGCTTGAGAAATAGACATTCTACATATTCCTTTGTCATAAACTTGTGATACACTCATAAGATTGTAGCACAATTCTGGTACATAGTTAACATTTTCCAACGTAAGTGCTTCGGAAACAACGTCTCCAATTCCAACAATCTTCCCTCCCTTTTAATCTCCGGTAAAAGATACGAAGTTGTGGTCGATGAATCAGAAGTTCTTCAGTAGTTCCTTTAAATCGGTCATATGCCTTGAGTATCCGCTGTCCATATGCCAAATGTATTCCATGAGTATTCGAAGCCATTCTTGCAGTTTATTATATTATACAACAACAAACAAGAAATTTATACAAGTTAGTTAGAATTCAGAATCCAGACTTGCTTCATTTTTAATCTATCTTTATTTTGGATGAAATATCTTCTTTTCTTTTCCAAAAACATCTTGTATTAACTAAGTTTTTGACCGATTTCTTTAAATTATCCAACTGCTCTGTGAAACATTTGAAAAAATTTTGTTCAGGTTCAGAAAATTTCTTGCTTTTGAAATGTTTCGCTGTATGTCCTAAATGACCACAACGAAAACATTTAATGCAACCGCTCTTTTTCCTCTTGAATGATGAGTGTTGGAAGATGATGTATGTGATGAGTGTCATGAGCTGTATGATGCTTCGTCTAATGAAGATGCACTGAGACTTGAACTTCTGATTTTCTTCATTTTCTTGTCAAGACGACTTTCATCTTTAGTGCACTCTTCATCCATCTTGCTGATTGTTGAAGAAGCTGACTCTTGACTTTCACTCGAATTATCTGATCTTTGATCTTCGCTTGAGCTTTCTTCTTCGCTTTCTAAAGTTGTTGTCTTTGAGTCTTCACTTCTGCTGTCTTGGTTTGGTTCTTTACTAGACTTTGACATACCTGTACAAGATGGAACAAACTCGTGAATTTCCTCTATAAGGAATTTTCCAAATTTGTTTTATTTCAATTCTAGAACAAATACAAGAGGTTAAACCACAATATTTTCATCACAAAAAGCAGATTTCAAGTCAACGCATTCAACCACTACATTCTCATGGTTGTGGGTCATAGGTTTAGGCACATGCCTGTTACAGTCATCCGGAATATTTAGACTAGGTTTAATACAGTCACTATCCTAGTTAAATTATTACATTCATCCCGAATAAAAGTCTTGTTTGTTTTACCAAAGTTCCAGCCGAACCAGTTAACCATAGTGTAACTATCGCCTGAATACCCTATCCCTATTTTTGTGCCTCCACATTCCTCATCGCACATATCCTCCTCACGCTCAATTGCATCTGCATTGCTTATAGAAACATTAATATTTTTCTTATTTTCACAATCGACACTTTGAGCAATCAAATCATTTTTATCAATTAATCATTTTCTAGATGGTTGGAATGGGTACATAGTTCTTGCTGTGAGGGGTGGAAAGATTCTTCTTTCATTCCCAAGCTTATCTTTGTACCTAATGCCATCTTTCACGTATGTCTGTCATTGGCAACTTTTAATATCAACCAGTGCCTTTTTACTAACATTCCGTTTATCCATAGTGAGTTGCAATTTAGTGTTCTCAATTTCATATTTCTCTAGTTATTAAGTTAAATCATTTATAATGAAATCTTTTCTGAAAACGAACTCCTTTAAAGTTTGCATTTCAGCTAAAGTTGAGTTCAACTTTCTCTACTACGCAGCTTCATTCAGTTTTAGCTCTTTATTAAATTGCAAAACTCTACTCATTTCTCTAATTAGGTCACAGTTGAGAGATTTATAGTGAGCCACGACGTTGATACATGATTTTGAGCTCAATTTTTCTTTAAATTCGTAGGGTATGCTGTTTACCAAGTCTTTCTCCTTCTTTTCTTTGGCGGATTCAGCTTTCATTGCTGCAGCAGGAGCTTGATCCTTTTCTTTCTTTGCACTTCTACTAGTCTCTTGACTCTTCTCTTTTGACTTTGATGTCTCATCCTCTTTCTTCCCTTTGTCAGCTTCCAGCTTGGCTGAGTTGACGATGCTTTTCAGTCTTTTGTCAGCAGATGTTTCTCCCTTGGGATTACCAACAGTTTTCTTACTTAGAAAGTTTGAAGGACATGGAGCCGTTTCAGTGGATATCTTTATCATTGGAGCCTTGTCAACTTCCTTTGATTCATTGGATATTTTTTCCATCAAAGCTTTGTTAGCTTCCTCATTCGCTTCAGCAACCTCATCCGCCCAAGCATAGTCTTCTACCACAAGAGCCTTTGGAGTATTTGCAGCAGCATTGTCATTTCCTTCAATAGCGATTGGCCTTCTAAATGGGGTAGTATCAGCATTTTCGTTCTTTAGCAACGGACAGTCTCTTTTGAAGTGACTTAAATTCTTGCAATTGTAGCATCGCAGCTTTGACTTGTCGAAACCAGCCTTTCCAAGTGACAACCTCTTTCTATCCCTCTTGAAACTTCTTCATCCTTAAGGTGAACATTTCCATTCGCCATTTTAGATCCATTTCCTCCATGTCATCTGGATCCACTTGGTACATATCTTCAGCAGAAAGGAAAACCCGTTTCAGTTCACTTAACATAAGTGCTTCATAGCTACTCAGGAAGGTGTTAAACAGTGCAACATGTTCAGTGGATATCTTGAGTGCTTGAGCATCACCGACCATAGTAGTCTTCTCATTAGACTGTGGAGCCTTTGTAGAGTTTGCGGAAGTGTTAAAGTAAGATGCGTTAGCACTTTGAGAACTTGAACCACCGGAGGTTGTGAGAGCAAGGAATGCCATGTTCTTGAGCATAATAACAGCAGAGGATTGAGCAGATTTTTATGAGTATCATGTTTGATTCATCTGTCTCTTAAGCACATCCATTTCAAATGCCTTTAGAGTGTTGATCAGATCAGCAAGAGTGACTGGAGTTGTACTGGTCAAGAAAGTTCTTTTGATCATCATGCATTGTAAGCTCCATTCTTTTGAAAAAGAGTCCAAAAGTTTCTTGATTGAAGCATAGTTGGCAATGGGATTACCAACTTTCTTCATTTTTGTTAACACATTCAGAAAACGACTAATATGATCTGATAAACTTTCACCTTGAACACTTCCAAACATATCATATTTTTTCTGGACCATAATCGTAGGATCATTTTGTCGAATCGCAAAGGTCCTAATTTGAGTATCTAGTCCACACATGCAGAATTCATATGAATTAGTGACAATTAACAAGATTATTTCATCAATTAACTAATTTCATTCAATCTTTAACAGTTACAATGACCAGGAAATCCGACAGAGCTTCGCTGTCTCAATCGGAAAAGTTCGACACACTAACACCTCACACTAGCTATATATAGAGATGCTACCTTCAAGCGGGGGTAGTTTATCTTTGTACGAAGGTAATTTACCTTCGTGCAAAGGTAGACTTCACCTTGGTGCGAAGTTAAATACAAACAATGTAAATCTAACTGTTTCACCCTATTACAAAATACAGACACAACCCTAAGACGTAGGCAATAGACATTATGCACCAACAAACTCCCCCTTGGATGTTGTCGTAGTCTTGGTCTATCTTCAAATATTTGACTTTAACGCCCAAAGAAATTCCTACGCGGCTTCCTACGCTTTTAGACAATATTGGCATTTGATCAGTAGTAGGAGCCCACTTCATGAACAGAAATCTTCGTAATCGAGCTTCTTTGAACTTTTCTTCGATCTTCTCCAATCTTCATTCCTCTTTCATAAACTCTTTTTTCTCTAACTATCCCCATGTTGATTCCAACATTTTTCCTGAATTAATACCATGCGCATAGCAAACATTAATCATGCCTTGGTATTGCATCGCTTACGTTTTCTCCTTCACATCATAACAGATCTTGTTGAAGAATAAACATTTTATTTCTTCCTTTGAACAATTTACTAGCCACATCGGGTCTAGTATACAAATAGTTCTCCACAAACACCATATCCTCCTTCGTTTGATCATTTCTGGATTTAAATCTTCAGTAATATCCCAGGAATCATCAGCTTTCAACACAATAACAACTTCACCTGTTTCAGAATCAACATGCCACCACTAAAAGAATTAATGGAAATCATAACAAAATAACAACTTCACCTGTTTCAAATATTAATCACGCCTTGGAATTGTATCGCTTGCATTTTCTCCTTCACATCATAACAGATCTTGTTGAAGAACAAGCATTTGATATCATCTTTCGAACAGTTAACTAGCCAACATTGGGTCTAGTATACGAATAGTCCTCCACAATCCCCATATCCTCTTTCATTCGCTTATCTCTGGATTCAAATCTTTAGTAAATCCCAGGCGTCATCAGGTTTCAAAACAATAACAGCTTCACTTGTTTCGGAATCCACTTACCACCACTGAAAGAATTCATGGAAATCATGTTCGATCTTCATCAACGGCATGTTTTTCATCACACGTGGCTGTTTCATCACAAGCGTGACATCTTTCTCTTTAGTAACTTTGTAAATCTTTATCTTATTCTTCGGAATCAACAGTTTCCACTTATTTAAACCATGAGCTGCTTCGTATTTGATTAACTTCCATAATCTTGATCATGAAACTTCATTTGGAAGTTAATACTCTTTGTCTGTACAAGCTCTTTGATATCCCAGTATGGCAACGTCTTCAAATCATTCAAATATCTGAAGTATTGAACATCATATTCCTTTTTAATCGCATAGACATCCAAATCAGGAATCCATCCCCAACTGAAAGTATCACATAAAGATTTATCTTTGTCGTGTATAAAGAATGTTGATGGTCACCTGAACTTCCTTTCTTTTAGTAGCTCTTTAAACAACGTCTTTTTAGCCGCATCAATTTCTTCTTTAGATAAACGTTTTGGAATACATCCCACTGCAACTTTCTCTTCAATCCTTCTTATTAACAAATCATCATTTGCTTAACTGAATAACTCTTCAAAAGTTGGAAAGTTATCAGTTCCTTCACCAGAATACTTGATCACTTCATTATCATCCGATGCATCTTCAATAATCACCCTCTCATACGTATTAGCTCTGGTATATACTTGTAAACATAACATTTAGCTCAAAAGTATTTGTGTTGTTTAGTTCCTCTTTAAAGTCAATTTCGAATGACTCTTCATCAACCCCAAGCATAATAGCAATTTCTTCCTTTGTATAATTATGCACAAACTCGCCTTCCTCAACATTATGTGCCAAATACAAAATTCGAGGCTTATAACAATCAGGAACAACTTTAATGGAATAGCTGTTAGGATCCTTAACTGTTCTTCATCGTGAGTTTTCTCTTTTTGCTCCCTATCGTTATGTATCATCTTCTTGGTTAGTAGAATCATTCAGATAAGCATCATAATCAAAAAATTCATTAATCTTTGTTGTTTCAACGATCAACCATGTTCCACCTTGCGTATTATTGTCATTGGCGTCGTTGCCGGGGAGTAGTGCGCAACGTGTTTTATCTTTGATTTAGTTTAGTTTGTTATTTTTCCGGGTTTACGCTGGTTGTGTTAGTGTGCAGGTTCTTACAAGTGCATGCATATTAGAGGTTCTCACAGGCTATCACCATTGGCATTTGATCCGAAGATTGAACGAACTTTGTGATGAAACAGGGTATTGCTACGTGAAAAAAAATCAGTGGTTCACCAACAACACTGCTACACTAATTTCACCACTTAATACCATGGAACAATTACCTACCACCACAAGCCAAACATCACCATCCACACCTCCACCAATTCCTACTACCAATCCAACCTCAACACATGAAGTTAACCCATCTAATGCAGCTTCAATGGTACCACCATTCTCATCTTTTTTACTAACATCCGGTCAATCATCATCCACCCAACAACCATTACCAAGTCAGACTTTACCAAGTTCAACCATTATCCATACTTCCCCTACATCTCAACCACCAACCCAACCAGGTTCCCATTATCCTTCTTCTCAGTTTGTGCAATCCTCTAGAGTAGGAGGAGATGGGTTTGATGATGGTTACGAAGAAGAGGGATTATTATGGAGGAGATGGAGGTAATTTGGGACCTCAAGGGAGAATGGGTTACCAACAAAGGCAACAATTGGAACAAGTACAAGAAATGGTTAGGCAACCTACAGGGGTGCAACAAGTTCGTCCTCAAGGACCACCGTTCCAACAACCAATGCCTTTATAATAAGTCCAAGGTCAACACCAACAACCTTAATTCCAAAGACCCTGCATCAACCCTAACGTCAACAACACTTCGTACCTCAAGGGTTAAGACGGGGTCATGCGGGTCAACCAAGAGTACCTTTAGGTGTTCCGCGAAGACATCATGGAGAGGTAGTGTGGGGGTTGAAGCACATTTCGTCCAGTTATTACTAATAATCCTTCTCCGGTAGTGATACCACAACGCCCGGATGGGAGGACATTCGAGGTTAGGACGACCGCATTACAAAGCTTGCTGAAGTGCAAGGGTCTAGCAAAGGAGGAACTGTACTTACATTTGGAAACATATGATTCCATTTGCAACACCATCGGGGGGCATGGTTTTCTGTGGATGATGTTACATTGGTATTGTTTCAGTTTTCGTTGGAAGATAAGGCAAAGAGGTGGTTCCACACTCTACCGTCCGCATCGATTTATACTTCGGCCGATATGCAACAAATATTTCTAGAAGAATTTTTTACGGCCCAAAAGACAAAATGAAGCTAGGCGGAGCTTACAAAGTTTTCAACAACAACCGGGAGAAATTTTTCATAAGGCGTTTGAAAGATTTAATATGATGCTAAAGAATTTCCTCATCATGGTATTGCATTGTGGGAGTTGTTGAATGCTTTCCATGAGGGGTTGAGCTTGGAAGACGCTCGTGATTTGATGTCTATCACAAACGGTACATTTGGCACAAACTTTGACAAGATGATTGGACATTCTTAGAGCAAATGGCGGTCACATCAAAAAGGAAAGCAAAATCTTCAAGTCGGGCTAGACATGTAATCATAAGACCTCAAGTGTATGCGGTAGAGGATGGAGGGGCGCAAGTGTCTAATCAGCTATATAATGTTTGTACTAACTGTAATGACTTGGGTCATGTAGTGGAGGTATGTTTGGCGGGAGCGAGTGATAATCAAGTTGAAGAAGTTAATGCTAATGCGGGGAGTGGTAGAAATTTCAATATGAACTCTAACACATACCAGCCCAGGTTACGAAATCATCCAAATTTCTGCTATGGGAACCCGGCAAATCAAGCCAACCCTAATTTCCAAGGAGCTCAACGGAGTTTTGTTCCTCGTCAATAGTATAATCAAGGAAATTTTAGGGGTGTCAATGGTCAAGGGTATCAAGGTCAATTTCAAAAAGCAGATGATCAAAGTGGAAATGCAGGTAAAATTTTATCAAGCGGCAACGAGGTTATGGACATGCTCCGAATGATGCAACTAGACATGCAACGGAGAAATCAACTCGATGAAACTCGTATGCAAAAGGATGAAGTTTGGGATATAAGCATTCAAACGCTCACCACGCAAATGGGTCAACTTGAAACTGAGGTAGCGGAGCTTAAGAAAGGTAAGGGCCAACTTCCTAGTGACACAGAGGTAAATCCCTCTCATAATTCTTCATGTAATATTAACATTAACCATGTAAGTGTTCTACAAAGCGGTAAAGTATATAAAGCAAATTTGGAACCGGGTTTGGTTGAAGGGGTGGTTGAGGATATTACAGTAGTTGAGAGTGATGAGGATAAAGTCTCATCACCAAATGTGTCTAAGGACCCTATTGTTGAAAAAGTAATTAAAAACAAGGTTTGGGTTAAATTTTAAATGAAACCAAGGAGGAAGGGGGACTAAGTCAAGTCCGTTTCCTTCCGCTTTAGTTAATCCGGGAAAGAAAGTTTTCATTTCAACAAGGGGTCCTCAAAAGGAGGAATTATTGGATGTGTTTAAACAGGTAAAGGTAAATCTTCCATTACTTGATGCAATTAAGCAAGTACCCGCTTATGCAAAATTCTTAAAAGAATTATACACTCAAAAAAGACAACAAAAGAAAAAGTTGCCTAAGCGGGTAGATTTGACCGGACAAGTAAGTGTAGTGCTGAAAAGGATACTTCCTCCTAAGCTCCAAGATCCGGGAACGGCAGTCATAAATATTCAAGTTGGGAACTTCCCAATGTCAAAGGCGTTATTAGGTCTTGGAGCCGGTGTAAGTATATTACTAGTTGGTTTGTATGATCAGTACGACTTTGGTTCATTAGCTCGGGTGGAGACAATGGTGGTTTTAGCCGATTTATCTCACAAGTTACCATGAGGCATGGTCCAAGATGTTATTATTAAGGTTGATGAATTCTACTACCCGGTAGACTTCTTGGTACTAGACTACTCATCCGCGGACCCAAAACAACAACAAAACGTTATTTTGGGTCGGCCATTCCTAAGAACCGCTCACGCCGTAATCGATTGTCGACTTGGTACTGTTGACTTGACATTCGGTAACAGAAAAATGCAATTAAATGGTTTTACTAACACTTCTAATTCTGTTGGTGTTGATGAGTGTTTCATGGCAGATCTAGTGGATGGATGTGACCCGCATGAATATGAGGAAGAGGATATTTGTGTTTGTGTTTGTGATGTTCTGAACAGGTACATGCTTGTGATTTGAGGGTAGAAGAAGAAAAACAAGAGGCAATGGTTGTGCAACAAGGGTGACCGCCATGGACTCATCAGTTTGAGAGTTTGCCGGTGGAAATTAGTTCGGGCACAAAGCCATCATTGGAGGAACCACCAATGTTGGAGTTGAAGGAATTGCCAAGCCACTTGAAATATGTGTTTTTAGGGGATAATGACACGTTATCAGTCATTATTGCCTCTAATTTAGAGGTGGCTCAGGAGCGTGCATTGCTAAGGGTGCTTAAGGCGAATCGGGCGGCTATTGGATGACGACTGCTAATTTGAAAGGAAACAGCCCCTCCATTGCTATGCATAAGATTATTACAGTTGATGATGTCAAGCCGACGAGGGAAGCACAAAGAAGGTTGAAACCGAATTTGCGCGAAGTAGTAAAGAAGGAGGTAATCAAATGGTTGGATGCAGGTATTATTTATCCTATTTCTAATAGTTCTTGGGTAAGTCCTACCCAAGTGGTACCTAAAAAGGCCGATATTCAAGTGATCAAGGACGAAAATGGTGAGCAAATCGCCACCTGACCGGTCATCGGGTGGCGTGTTTTTATTGCTTATAGAAAATTGAATACCGCAACCTCTAAGGACCATTTCCCATTACCCTTCATTGACCAAATAATTGAAAAGTTCGGGTAAAAAATACTACTGTTTTTTGGATGTGTAAGTCCCGTGAACGGATCAAACAGGTATCACTAACCTAATCAATAGCGGAAATTATGATTAGGAAGAAGACAACTTGAATAACTTCAATAATTGTAACTTGCATACACCAAAGATGTCAGATACAAGTTTTTGCTATCAACTCTCTAACCCCTACTAATTGACCTAGCCCCTCTATTTATAAACATCATAAAGCCCATAAGTACGACCCTAGGCCCATTAGGCACTAGGAAGCCCACACTAACCCCCAAAAGCCCAAATACACCATAAATGAATAAACCTTTAAAGCTCCAAGCCCAACATTCTCTCCCTAGGTTTCGTCATTTGTCCTTCAGTGAAGCATCCACACCTAAACGTCCAGCAATAATACTAGCAACTGCAGTCGTCCAATCTTTAGCACACACCTCATTTAGCTCTGCAGTACGTATTTGATAAGAAGCCATAACTTGTAAATCTTCATCATGAAAGCTAACCAGATCCACCACATCGTTTACCCTAAACGCCTTCTCTTTTGTCACAATAGCAACACTTTCGACTTTCTGATCGTACAACCAAAAGTTGAAGTTCTTCAGAATTCCCTTTGGAAAGGTAGGAGCAATGGGGATAACTAACTCTTTGTCTGTTGGCGGCCACATCACAGATTTGAACCTTTTGCCCGTGTGCACATCGCGAACTCCGTTAGATGCTCTCAAGTATGGTTCATCAGTCTTCATATTCTTAAATCCGCTCCTAACCTCATGTTCAAGCTTCTTAAAGAATTTCCAACCTGGTCCACGCTCTGTAGTGTCATCGTCAGTGTATGGAGCTCTTAAAATATCAGTCAGTGCAACTTTAGTCCATGTCTCAAACTGTGACTCTTTCGAATAATATTGCCTGGTTCCATCCTGGCGCACAATGATCCACATGTTTTTAACATGATCATACATCCAACTCAGCACCTTCGACTTGTTTCCCACCTTACTATAATAACTGGATCCCAACTCCATCACATATCTCTTAGATTGATTGGTTGGATCTTTCAGCTGAAAATTCTCATCTAGAGGATTCACGTTAACATTCTTCATCAACACTATTTGCTTCTTCTTCCTCTGATATGCAGCACGTTTCTGACTGGAAGTGAACTTTCTGCATGGATTGCTTAAATAATCATCGAGACCGGCTTGACGTTCGGCTACCAATTGCTCAGCTGCCAAACTCTTTTCTTCAGTTTCTTCTGCCATACGCTGCTGTGTTGCAGGATGTCTAGTTTCAACATTCATCGAATCATCAGTAGGATCACTAAACTCCCTGCCAAACATGTTCTCCAGTTTGCCCCTTAAATCAAACACAATAGTCATAAGCATCGTTACATCCCCCTGCAGTTGATCGATAGTTTGATCTCGAACATCTAAGCGATTCTACAAAGAGGCAATCTGAGCATCCTTTAACATAACCTCCTGTTCCACGACTACTACCCGTTTCTTCAAATGAACTACATCCACCTCTGTATCATCATCATCCTTGTCCAATCCCCCAAACTCGAATGCCCTCTTCTCAGATCTACGCATATAATCGTCAGCAACATCATCTGAATAAACGACTCCACTACCACCCGCTTCCGAACCACCAGAACCTGACGAACTACTTCCAAATTCCATCATTTGCAATGCTGTGTCAGCAGGAATTGATACAACTGTGGGCTGTGTAATGATAGGAGCGGTTTGCTGTGCAGAAATAATAGGCGTGTCAACCATCGATGTATGAACAACAGATTCAGCAACAGTAACCTCAGCAACAGTGATCTCAGCAGCAGTAGATGTAATCAAATCAGAAGCAACAACAGTAACAAAAACAGGAACTTCAGGTGTACTAGATGAAATGCTCGGCCCAGTTCTTCGCCTCTTGATCAACGGTACCTCATCTTCTTCGTCTTTGTCATCTTCTTCAGTCTGAGCGGTTCGTGCAACAATAGACGGAATGTTAAGTAGGGGATCACCCTGTTTCTCTTGGATATCCTTCACTTGAGCAATCAAGGCTGCTAGGTTTTCAGACGACAACTCTGGTAGAACAAGAGTCAAAGTGGCATTGAACGCATCAAGATCATCCGAAAAGGCTTGGCCAACATTATCCTCATCATCGGTGACTAAATCCTCTACTTCTATCTCCTTTGCTTTTGCCGGTATATCATGTTCTTCAGCCACTATCGTGTTTACTGGAGGAGGAGGAGGTGGTGGAGCATGCAAACCAACTTCAAAAAACTTTCCAAACTTCTTCAGAGGAAAGCGACCTACAAACACCGTCTTCGAAGTAAAGCGATTCTTTTTCATTGTTGCAAAGATAGTAGGCCCCATTGGCTTCATATTCAGTAAATTAGCGTGTATAGCATCCTTCACCAAATCTGGATAACGGGCATCAAGTATTAGTTGGATAAAACGTGGGTATAATAGAAACATCCGTTTCTTGGACTGCTCTAAGATTTTCTTCATGTTATGAAAGATATAACAAGAATAGTTTACTTCCAGTCCATGACTAATGAGACTATCGCAGATGTGTGGGCCTGATTTGGCTGATCCAGTCCGCCCTTGTTTTCCGACACACACTGCATGAACATGTGTATGAGTAACCTCCAGTATGCCGGAAACATCTTATTCAGCAGTGGCAGATAAGAACCATCATATCCCATCTCCATAAGTACAGGCAGCACCTTCTCTTTAGCATAAGTATTTGGATCACTGAATGTATCTTTCAACTGTAGTACCTCTCTCACACAAGCCTCATTTACCACAATCTCCTTCCCTTGAATCTGTGAACGTAAAAGGTCTACCATCTTCACCCCTCGGCTGAATACGTGCTCTTTTCCAAAACAAGTGAACTAAATCTTTATATATCTTGCACGGAGGGCGTAGGCGGTTCTGCAAGTGTTGAGCCCCATTATCATCGCCTAAAATTCCTGAAAGTACTCCGCTGGTGGGTCTGAGAGATACCCGGCCTGGTTGTAAAACTTTTCCTCAACCAGCATCACCGTGTCAAAAGCTTCTTCCACCATATCTGTTAAAAATCAACAAAGTTAAAACAAACTAACATAAGTTACTGAGTTTAGCTATATGGCAGTCAAAACTAACTGGATAGGTCAAACAGAAGTCAAGGTTCAAACTAATACTAGTTCAAATTAGTTGAGGGATTCAACAGTTGAAAAGGTCCAAAACTTCACATCTGGATTATTGACAGTTCAAAATGAATCCGGAATACACTTTCATCAATCCGGATTGAAGGAGGTCAAATAACATGATAAAAGATACAATCCGGATTATGTATCTCGGATATATATGCATCCCGGATGAAGATCCAATCCGAAATGATATCCAAGTTCATCATTTCGGATGAATACCAATCCGGAATGTATTCCGAAATGCTTAGAATTTGAAGATCAATCCGGAATGTAATCCAAAATGTATTAAATATTCATTAATTTCATCTGGAAGACATATGTACCTAATCCGGAATGAGTTGTCCGAAATGCTTAATTCGAGAGAGAGAGTCAGAGAAGACAATCGTAATTCGGATTTCGGATAAGCCGAAATGAGATCAGAGATGCCAATATATATTTACGAAATGGGCTTAGGCCTAGGATTTCGAATCCGGATTGGGCTTGTGACAGGCCCAATCCGGAACAGTAACACAGTGGGCCTGACCGGAAAGATCTAAATGGGCCTTTCCGGAAAAGCCCAATCCGGAACAGTAACCCTTTTGGCCCAAATGAGCCCAATTCGGAACAATAACATAATTTTCAGTTTTCAGACTTTAAACCAATTTCATTAGGCTGGCCCAAATCCCAAAGTACACTTGGCCAGTCCAATATCTCTTGACGAAAAACATGCCACCAAAATTCATCAAGTAAACTAACCAAGCATCCAACCATCTTTTAACATTTCACAAGGAGAACTTACTAAAACAGACATAAAAGTTAACACAACCTTGCTAAAGGATCAAATCGTTTCAAACGCTAACTAAGGAAGATATTTCAGTATGAACAGGTTCAGTTGGTCTAAGCGATTGCCAATATACTTGTCCACTTAAATCTAAAACTCAACCCTTGTAGTTCAGGCATCATGATACGCTTAAGGTAATATTATACTAAGATACTCGTGTGTCCTATACCATGACATACCCCCGCGATCAGGGTAAGCACAACAGTTCATCGTAGTAGGTGAGTATACTGTGATCATCCTATATTATACAACATCACGCTATTGGTGAACAGGTCAGTACTTCCGTATAGCAGAGAGACCAGTAGTGACTGACGAGGGTTAGACAAATACCTTATGAGGTATGTAAGAACTTAGAAAGAAAAAAAAACTTTCTTAGGTTTTGGCCTTTCCATTTTGGCTCTTTTATAAAGATATCCTGACTGTGCCTAGGTCTGCATATAATCTAGATGCAACAGAAGGGCTGTCAAGATATCCCCGGATGACTCAACAACATAAAGACCCGAAACCTTCGATTTTGGCTATCTATCAACGCAAGATTCAAGACCATAAAATCATACACCTACAGTAAGTGACCCACTGAGAACAAAGTTCGTTATGTTTATATCGTTTGACTTTCCCCATCCAGTTATGTTTTAGACCTACTGACACATCACTTTCGATCTAAATCAGTTCCGCTTATGTACCTTACATGTGTTAGTCAACATTTATTATGAATATTCATTTCATTTCCCTATCCTTGCAAAACCTTTTTTTAAGATTTCACCCTCTAAATTTGGGCATAGATATATGAACAAATTTATGAAGCGACGAAAAGAAAAGAAAAACAGTAAACAAACACGAATATAGCAGATGCCTAGGTAGAAAACCTAATAATTTTGAGAAGATCCACAAGCACTTGAAAACGTGCGTTGCTAACGGGTTTCGTGAACAAATCAGCCACATTTGCATCAGTGTGGATTTGCTCAAGCTTTACTAGACCCTTTTCATAGCAATCACGGATAAAATGAACATTAATGTTGATGTGCTTGGTTTTGGATTGGAAAACAGGGTTTTTAACTATTTGGATTGCAGCGTCATTATCACAATAAATTGTTGTGTTTTGATAAGTCAAACCATAATCCGCAAGATGATGTTGCATCCATAAAACCTGGGAGCAGCAAGCAGAAGCTGCAACATATTCTGCCTCTGTAGTGGAAAGCGAAACCGTCTGTTGCTTCTTGCATTGCCACGAGATTAAGCAATCTCCCAGAAATTGGGAACCAGCCGAAGTTGAGCGCATGTCCCTATCTATACCTCCAAGATTACTGTCAGAGAAAGAAAACAGTTCAAATTCAGAATTTTTAGGATACCAGAGGCCCAGTGATGGAGCCCCTTTGAGGTACCTAAAAATTCGTTTAACAGCATGTAAATGAGAGAGTTTAGGAGTAGCCTGATAACAGTGAGATACATGATGTCTGGCCGACTAGCAGTGAGATACATGAGTGATCCAATCATTGAGCGATACATGGTAGGATTAACAAGCGTTCCTTCAGCATCTTCATTTAGCAGAGGTCGTTCTGCAATTGGGGACGCCATAGGCATAGAATCTGTAAGCTTGAACTTGGCAAGAACGTCGTGTACGTATTTTTCCTTGATGAATGAGTATACCCTGTGGGCTCTGACGGACTGGAAGTCCTGGTCATCTCCCCTAATGAGCTCATCTCAAATTTCTTCTTCATGATTTCTTCGAATTCGTGGCACAAACCATCATTGGTGGAACTAAAAATAATTTCATCAATGTAGATTTGGACGAGGATAATTTCGTTATCAACGCGTTTGATAAACAGAGTTTGGTCAATGGTTCCCCGTGTGTAGTCATGAGCAAGCAAATGCTCTGTAAGAGTAGTGTACCATGCGCGAGGTGCTTGATGCAACCCGTACAAAGCATTGTCTAGTTTTTAGGCATAATCTGGCTTGTCAGGATCAGTAAAGCCCGATGGTTGTGCCACGTATATTTCCTCTTTCACCTTGCCGTATAGAAACGCAGTCTTGACATCCATTTGATAGACATTAAAATCCATGTAAGATGCATATGCAAGAAGATACGTATAGCCTCCAAACGCACGACAGGTGCTTTATTCCGAACGATAACTCTAGTGTTATCCTGCTTGTTGCAAAAAACCCAGCGAGTTCCAAGAGCACGCTTTCCCTGAGGCAGCTTCACTAATTGCCAAACACCAAGTTTTTCAAATTGGTTTAGTTCCTCGTGCATGGCATCAACCTAGCCTGGTTCCTACAAGGCAACATCAATACTTTTAGTTTCAATTTGGGAAATAAAGCAAGAATAAAGACACGTATTAATATCCCCAGATTGACTGCGTGTGCGAACAGCAGCGTTGACAGGGCCAATGATATTCTCAATGGGGTGATCACGCTGTAAACGTTGCAGTATTGGTGTGGTGGGAACCAAAACGTATGTTTGCAAGTTGGTGACACTATCTAAAGCAACTCCAGATGTCTCCCCCTCAACAGAGGCACCAGTAGAAGTATGTGGTGAGGAATCCACCGTACAATCGAGGGGAGTAGGCTCGGGAAACAAAGAGGAACCCAAAACATCAGGGGTAAGGCCTTCATTTGTCGTAGGAGGCTCTGGATCAGAAACCACACTGTCGAGATGATTCGGCTGAGCAGACGAAGAGATAGATGGGTTTTGAGAATGCGAAACAGTGGAGGAAGACGAGACAGTGTCATTGAATCCAGGAGGATCCACACTTAGCTGCTTTAAAGTCTCATTTAGCACGGCAGCGTCAGCATCATCTTCATAGGTAATGGGCACCGATGGAAGGAGAGAATTCAAACTATTTCCTGTAGGCACATTAGAAGACACATCAAAATGATTAAATAAAGTGGAGTAGTCATACAACCAGTCGGGACCAATGCGTTTATCCTTGGTATTTTCCTCCATCCAACCCATATTGTATGTTTCAACCACCATCTTCTTGATCTTGTTATAAACGCAATATGTCGTATTTTTAGAATAACCAACGAAAATGCAAGGATCCCAGCATGCTTTAAACTTTCCTTTAGCGTCCATGAGTAGGAGTACACAAGGACATCCAAATTTGCGGAAATGCTTGACCGAAGGTTTGCGACCTTCAACCACTTCGTAGGGAGTCTTCATGTGGCGTTTGTTGATCAGGGCATGATTCTTAATATCGCAGGCAGTGTTAATTGCTTCAGCCTAGAAGATGAGAGGTAGCTCGGATTCAACCAGCATAGTGCGTGTAGCCTCAATAAGTGTGCGATTTTTGCGTTCTGTAACCCCATTTTGTTGTGGGGTTCTAGCAGCACTGAACTGTCGGTCAATCCTTTGGAGGAGCAGAAGGAGTTTAAGGTAAGATTCTTCAACTCCGTCCCATTATCACAGCGTATAGCCTTCACCGTAGAATCTGTCTGGTTTTCCATAAGCGTGACAAATTGTTTGACTAGCTCAGCGGTTTTACTTTTATGTGTAAGAAAGAAAACCCAGGTGAATCAGAGTAGTCCTCAATAATAACCAGACAGTAAGCCTTCCCTCCAGTGTTGCGGATGTCTGTTGGACCGAAGAGATCCATATGGAGCAGTTCTAAGACCTGAGAAGTGTAGGGTATAGCTTTGGTTTGGTGCGGCTGACGATGTTGTTTCCCACGCGCACATGATTCACATTTTTCGATCTACATGAACACGAACTGGTAGATCTCTGACTAAACCACCTTTTGCAAGACGATTTAAATTCTCCATGTTAATGTGACCCAGTCTGCAATGCCATAGAATGGCGTCATGTTCGGCTGTCAAAGAGAACAGGCAAGTGAGCTTGTCAGAAGGAGCCTAGTTCATATCGATTACGTAGGCATTTCCTTTTCATGAAGCTTTCAGAAGAATCCAATCATCTGGAATGATTAAATCTGGTTTTAGCACATAACATCCTTTCTTTGTAAAGAGAACATCCAGATGATTGTCGCAGAGTTGAGACACACTCAACAGACTGTGCTTATAATTGACATTCTTAAAGCTCAAGGCTCCATTGCAAACAGTTCCTCTCATTGTGATTTTCCTTGTTTCTCCACCTGCGAAGGAAACAAACCCGCCATTGAAAAACTGAATGTCATTCAACTGCGAGATGTCTCCTGTCATGTGCCTGGAACAGCCGCTATCAATATACCATAATCGAACAAGAGCACGCTAGAGCTGTTCCTGCACAGTTCAATAGGTTTTAGTTAGACACGGGACCCAGGCCATGGAAGATCTGGGTTTGCTATTTGCATCAACGTAAGTAACCTCACGAAAGATCAAATTAGTTGAGGATGAGGTTGATGATGCTTTTGATTTATTAGACCAGGGGTTAGCAGACTGATTCTTGGCCACTAATTTAGGCCTCCAGATTACCGAATCAGACCTCTGCATATTCCAAGGAGTGCTAGAGGGATTCTGGGAAACTGAAGGTCTCAAGGGTTTAACAGTTTGTTTCTTGGCCAAGTTCCAGTCTTGATCAAAAAACTTAGTCACAAATCGAGCCTCAGGTTGGCGATTAGGCATGGCCTTCTGATGTCTGGAATACAAAGTTTTAAAAGAGGTAAAGGTCTTTTGACAATTTCGAACAATGTGCCCGGGAGATCCACAATTGATACAGATCTGCCACTTCTCGAAGAAAACAGTCCATTCAGCTTGGGAAATTCTGGGCAACTTGTCTGTCAGTTTCTTGTTGGCGTTTACTAATGGCTAATGCACGGTCTTGGTCTTGACGGTGTCCTACGCACAACCATCAATACAATTGTTAGTTTTGCAATTTGAATTGACAGATTTTAGACATGGAGATTTTAGCAACATTTTAACTGATATCTGTTCAGCTGGTTGCTTAACAGATTCAGTGTGCGACTGCTGAGTTAATTCCTCAGTTTGATGAGAAGACTCAGGAGTTGCCGATTCAGCTTTTGTAGACACTTGTTTAGTTTTCTCCTTTTAGATTGGCGTGTTCTCCTCTTTTTAGTCTTACTCTTCAAATCACACTTCTTGACAGATTCTGTAAAGGACACGAGTGACTCTCCAGGGACATCTTGTTCTGAAATTTCAGCAGATGACTGTGGAACCTCGCAATTTTGACAAGTTTGAGGTTCCGATTCAAGGTCAGGTTTAAGATTTTCATTTGAATCAATCAGTCCCTTGCGTTGAGTCGCCCAAGTCTTCTAGAATTATGTCACCATCATCGTTGATAGAAAAAGTTGGTTGGTCGTCCTTCACACTGTCAACCCTAGAAGAGGCATCAACAAATCCAGCCTCTAAAGATGAATATTCGGTATCCTCAGTTGAAGATGAACATTCGGTATCCTCAGCTGAAGCTGATGAAGCTGAATCATCTGTTGATGCAGACCCGGTAGCTAATTTCATTTTCTCATCACACAAGTTATCACAGTTATTGGCATTGTTTAAAACATCAAAATTTAAAGAAAAACCGGAATTAAAACTGTCTAAATTCTCAACACAACCAACACTGTTTGAGCATGTAAATTGTTCAGCAAGAAACTGGTTTAAAATGTCAAAAGTAGGTTTGTAAAATGCATAATCATCAGCTGAATTGTTTGAATGTGTATTCACACATTCCTCTTCATCACCCTGTGTGATATCCTCAACTAAAATTTCTTCTACACATGAGTTAGACACATTAGTTTCGTTCACAAAGTTAGTTTGAGCATCAGAAGATTACTTTTCATTAAGTTTTGTGGAGGATGTGGATGTTTCTGTCTCAGGCACTTCTTTCTCCAATCCAACTGTACTTTCAGATGGATCGTTACCATTCTCACGAGGAAGTGATGTAGAGGCCACAAAAACATCATCCCTCTTGAGTTCAAAGGGTTTGGAGAACTTTGCGTAATAGGGCGTCCATGGTTTGGATAAATAATCTGACAGTTTACCATACATCATTTTTTCAGCATTTTCTACTTCTTCCTCAGATTCAGGCATTCTAGTATAGTTATGGTTATATGGTGGAGGCGCCCTATTGTACCCAAGGCCTTTAGTAAAGTTCTTTTGATAAGTAAGCTGGAGGTCACATAAATCCTTGACTAGCTTACTGGAAGTTTCAAATTTCTTAATGTTTATTTCATTTTTGTGAAGCTTCCTTATCAAGGAATTCAGCTTGGCTAAGGCTGCTTGAAGTTCTACGTCCTTTTCAACTAGTTTTATCTTGTCGTTGTAGACCCAACATTGTTGTTGGTTCAAGTCTAGCTTTAGCTGAGCCACATCCTGTTTCTGAGCTTCGACCTTCTCCATAAGAAGCTTGTTCTTATGTTTAAGGGCGATGTTCTTTGACGCAGCTTATTGATATTCAGCCACAAGAGTTGAATGGTGGACGCGTATTTGTGATAATTTAAAACGACAACTATCATAACAAAGTATTCGATTTACCGTTTCCGAAAGGTCGGGTGTCTCAGTTGTCTGCGCCATCATGCAGTGATTGATGTTCTTGGATAGATTCAAGGTTTCCATTTGAGCTGCTGCATCTGCCCAGTTGAAACCCTCATGCTGTTGGACCACCAGTGCTGTAGACTTCCCGCCTGAGCTATTTGATGGACTCGTAGTTGTCTTGGAAGGAGAGACGGGAACCAGCTGTCTGTCACTGCTCTGTATATCAGCGACCATGGATGATACATACCCTGACGGTGGCTTCTTGCATTCCCTAGCGAAATGTCCGGGTTCGTGACATCGGTAGCACCTAAGTTTGTCCTTTGTGAGACCAGTCTTCAGGTTTGACAAGGGTTGCCTTCCATACTTTTCTGAAACTTGTTGACCCGAAAAGCAGCCATTGCTAAATTCTAAGAGACATCGACCTCGTCCAGGTCCTCCTCCATGATCTGATCAACTTCTGTTAGAAGAATAGATGGAGGGGTCAGATCACCTGCTAGGAAGGCGTTTAAGCTTTTGATCACTGATGCATCAATAACCAGTTTCTCTTCCTTTTCCATAGTGAGAAACGTAGAGTTGGGCACGGGTTGAGCAGATCCAGGGACTGGTGCAGCAGTTTGAGGAATGACGCCTTGTTGCACTGTTTGAGGAGTTGCAGGACTGAAAACCACGTTAGGATACTGAGCATGGAACTATGTGTGAACTTGAGCAGCTAAAACCGTTGTAGGATTTGGAGATTGAAAACCATACACATACTGAGTATCTGAGGTGTGGCAATAGGACTGTACACCACACTTAATCCACCCGGTGCTTGCGCATTTCCTTGCAGAGGACTATAGACGAGATTCTGTGACATTAAAGCCGCATTCTGCCCTGTCATCCCTGCTGCCATCAAACTGCTTTGATGGTTGATCTCCCTCTGCTTGTTGTCAATTTCACATTATTTGATAGTAGCTATCATCTTAGTGAGAGTGACATCATTTAAGTTCTTTGTCTTTTTTATCATGCCTACGTCTGCATCCCAACTTTTGGGCAGTGAATTCAATAACTGTTGGTTCATGGCGTTGTTGGTGAGGGTGATCTCAGCTGAAATCATATGGGAAACCAGCTTGACATAGCGACGTATCTGGTTTTCGATGGTTTCCCCATATATGTGATTGAATGAGCTGAATTGTTGATTCAGCTGATTCACCCTACTTGCTTTCATGTCGGCATTTCCTTCGTAGAGATTTTGCAACTCACTCCAAACCTCCTTTGCATTTTTACAGTTTCTGACGGTGATAGAAATATCAGGTCCTAGAGTCATGGTTGGAGTTGCAGAAGCCTTCTCATCTTCCTCTATGATCTTGATGTCCTCTAGAGTCCATAGGTGCATGGGCTTGGGAATTTTCGTTTCAAGATCTTGCTTTGTGCTGTATACTATGGTTCTTGGACCATTCATGATGCATCTCCACACTCCAGGTTCTTTTGCCTTGCAATATTGTTCGAAGCGAAACTTCCACTCGTAGTATTCATCTCCGTACAATAAACGTGGCACTTTGGTGGAAGTGCCAATCACCTGATCCAACTCTAGGTGGAGGGCTAATGTTTGCGATTGTAGTGCAGCTAGTGTGGCTTTTGTCAGATCTTGTGCGGTCATGAATCCAGCCATTGAACTTTAATTAATTAAAAATTTACCAAATTGATTAATGTTTAATTAATTTTAAATGATTCTGATGAACAGTACTTAATCCGGAAAGGTCAAATCTATGGTCAAAGATGGTCAAGCCGGAATGATTTTCCGAAATGGCAATCCTGAAGTCAAAGTTGGTCAACCTGGATAAATTATCCGAAATAATGAGCAATCCGGACTAAAGAATCCGAAATGAACAATCCGGATTGCTGAGTCCGATTTGAAGATCCGAAATAGAAAACCCAAGTAGAAATCCGAAATAAGAAGACCGAAATGCAGATCCGAAATCCAAATCCGAAATGGAGAATCCGAGATGAAGATCCGGAATAATCAACTCTGAATTTAAATCCGGAATCAAGAATCCGGAACGAAGAATCCGAAATGCTTGTCTTATCTTCTGAAAATCCGGAACAGTGATCCAATCCGTAACAGTGGCCCCGCCTTTTCTGCAACCAAATTTCGGAATTCAAGGAAGTCAAATACCCCAACAATAACTCGGATCACAATCTGGAACAAGCAACAGTCCGGGATCAATCCGAAATGGACGATCTCCTTCGTGTTCTTCGGAATCCGGAACAGTAGTTAATCCGAATTATGAGAACCTTCTTCGTGTTCTTCAGAATCTAGAACAGTGTCAGATCCAAAATCTTCACAAATTCTACGAGTTCTTCGGAACAGTAGCCTCCGACAATGAACAGTGATCCGGAACACCAAAAACGAATCCAACCAACAGCAACACACTTCAAAAACTTCTTCAATAAGCAATACTCGGAGCTTGTATTAGAACAGCAGGCTCTGATACCAATTGTAAGTCCCGTGAACAGATCAAGCAGGCATCACTAACCTAATCAATAGCGGAAATTATGATTACAAAGAAGAACAACTTGAATAACTTCAATAATTGTAACTTACATACACCAAAGATGTCAAATACAAGTTTTTGCTATCAACTCTCTAACCCCTACTAAATGACCTAGCCCCTCTATTTATAAACATCATAAAGCCCATAAGTACAACCCTAGGCCCATTAGGCACTAGGAAGCCCGCACTAACCCCCAAAAGCCCAAATACACCCTAAATGAATAAAGCTTTAAAGCTCCAAGCCCAACAGGATGGGAACTCAGGTTACAACCAAATTGCTATTCACCCTGATGACCAACATAAAACCACTTTTACATGTCCTTATGGTACTTTTGCCTTTAGTCGAATGCCATTTGCCTTATGCAATGCCCTAGCAACTTTTCAACGATGTATGATGAGTATTTTCTCGGACATGGTTGGGGAGTCGCTTGAGGTGTTCATGGATGACTTTTCTATTTTTGGCACATGTTTTTAGTCTTGTCTCGATGAGTTGGAAAAGGTTTTAAAAAAATGTGAAGAGAAAAACTTAGTGCTTAGCTGGGAGAAAAGTCATTTCATGGTTCAAGAAGGTATTGTGTTGGCATCTTGTTTCTGAAAAAGGGATGGAGGTAGACAAAGCGAAAATTTGTGTAATATCATCATTACCTCCTCCTAAAAATGTAAAAGGGGTAAGGCCGTTCTTGGGGCATGTTGGGTTTTATAGGAGATTTATTAGGTTTTAGTGTTATTACTAAACCCTTATGTAATTTGTTATTGAAAGATGTTCCTTTTGACTTTACTAATGAATGTTTGCAAGCTTTTACTATTTTGAAGGAACAACTGGTGAAAGCCCCTATTTTGCAACCGCCGGATTGGTCAAAGCCGTTCAAGATCATGTGTGATGCCAGTGATACAACTATTGGAGCGGTTTTCGGTCAAAGGGTCGATAAGAAGCCAGTGGTTATTTATTATGCAATCAAACATTTGTCCGAGGCACAACTGAATTACACCACAACCAAAAAAGAATTATTAGCGGTGGTGTATGCCTTGGACAAGTTTCGATCGTATATATGGGGAAGCAAGGTGGTAGTATATTCTGATCATAGCGCAGTTCGGTATTTGATGGAGTGAAAGGATGCTAAGCCCAGATGATTCGATGGGTGCTTTTCTTACAGGAATTCGACATGGAAATTAGAGATAAAAAGGGAAGTGAAAATGTGGTGGCAGACCACCTGTCTCGAATTCCAATAGAAGGGGCTGATGATTTTAGTGAGATTAATGAACGGTAGTTGCTAGCTGTCTCTACTTACAGCACTGTGGTATGCCCATTATGTAAACTACTTGGCCACGGGAGTTATTCCTAGTCATTGGACGAAGAGAAGAGGACAACAGTTCATGGTTCAAGTCAAGCAGTACATTTGGGATGAGCCGGATTTGTTCAAAATTGGGCCCAATCAAGTGATTAGAAGGTGTGTGCTGGAAACAGAAGTGGCAAAAATTTTAACCCATGCTCATTCATCCGCTTGTGGGTGACACTTTAGTGGACACAAGACGGGATATCGGGTGCTCACATGCGGGTTCTATTGGCCAACAATTTTTAAAGACGCATGTGAATTTGCCCGAAATTGTCTAGATTGCCAAAAGATGGTTAGTATTTCAAAGAGGGATGAAATGCCCATGCAACCTATCTTGGTGGTAGAGATTTTTGATGTATGGGGGATAGATTTCATGGGGCTTTTTCCAAGTTAAAATGGGTTTTTGTACATCTTGGTGGCTATGGATTATGTATCAAAGTTGATTGAAGCCATACTGACAAGGACTAATGATCATTCAGTTGTTTGCAAGTTTGTGCAATCGAATATCTTTGCTCGTTGTGGGATTCCACGTGTTATAATCAGTGATGGTGGTTCACATTTTAAAATTTTTAATTTCGGGAATTTATTGAAGAGATACAATGTGAACCACCGAATTGCTACGCCGTATCATCCACAACCTAGTGGACGAGTTGAAGTGTCCAACCGTCAAATCAAAGAAATTTTAATGAAGACGGTGCAAACGAATAGGAAGGATTGGTCAAGCAAGTTGGATGATGCGTTGTGGGCGTACCGAATGGCCTACAAAACTCCTATTGGTACAACTCCTTACCGGTTGGTGTATGGGAAGGGGTGTCATTTACCAATGGAATTGGCGCATAAGGCGCATTAGGCAATCAAGACGGTAAACGCAGATTATGATGAAGCGGGGAAGACCCGGAAACTTCAGTTGAGTGAGATCGAAGAGATTCGAGATGAAGCATATGAGTGTGCGGCTTCATACAAAGATAAGCTCAAGAAGGTTCATGATGCAAAGATTAGGTCAAAAGGTGTGGTTATTTAATTCAAGGCTAAAGATGTTTGCGGGCAAATTGAAAAGCAGGTGAATGGGCCCCTATGTTATTACGCGAGTAGGCAGGTTTGGAGATGTTGATATTGTGGATGAACGGACTAACATTAAGCAAACGGTGAATAGGCATCGACTCGAACCGTATTTGGAAGGAAATGATATTAAACATCTTGAACTTGACAAAGTGGGCTACATCTTACGCCCATTGGACGCGGATTAAACACAAGAGGCCCAGGTTTGGTAGTGAAAATATATAGTTTGTTTGTTTGTTTAGTTTGTTTCGAGTTATTATCCAAACTTGTTTGATTTGTGTTTGAAACAAGTGTGGGGAAGTTATTCGGAATTTCTCATACACGGTGTTGAGGACAACATGGGTTTTTCGAGGGGGATGGTAGATATTGTCATTGAACTTTATAAAAAATAATAATAATAAAGAAATAATTAAAAAATTTGAAAATGCCCAGTGACCATCGTAGCTTACGGTCCCCATCGTAAGCTACGGTGGACCTCAAAACCATTACGGTGTAAGGCTACTGTCTTACGGCCCCTTTATAAACTAGTGGTCGCCGTAACTTACGGTGACCACCGTAGCTTACAGTGGCCACTAGGTGAAGGGGTCCGCAAAACAACAATTTTAAGCACGGGATTTAACCTCAATCACCCATTTTCTGCATCTTTCTCAGCCACAATCTCCATTCTTTTTTCTCCCTATTTACTTCATGAACACCCACTTTAACCTACAACAATCCTTCAATTTCTCACCAAATCGAGTGATTTTTGGGTCAATCTTGACTAGAATTACACAAGGATTCCAATTTTGTGCTTGCATTTGGTCAAATCCAACGTTTGGGGGTCAATTTGTAACCTTTTGATCCCAAATTTTTAGGGTTCTTGTTGGGCTTTTGTTTTTTAGGGTTCTTCTTTTCTACAAGGTTAAGGTATGTAATTTCTTATCCTAATGTTATTACATAGTAGAATTGTAAGTAATAGGTTATCATGATCCCATACTTGCTTATAGTTGATGATGTTGAGATGAATTTGATGGGTTTTTGAATGGTTGTGGAAGTTAGTTAGGTGATAAAAATATGATTTTTGAACAAAATTTTACTAACTTGGTGAATTGTTGTTCAAATTTGTGCCAAATGATGGACATATATGTTAATAGCTTCCATGACCATAGTGATACGCAAGTGTGGGGATAATGCGGGATGTTGAGAAGATGAATAATGTGTGTTCTTTGTGTCTATGCTTTGCAGAATTATTATGGGGCGCAAAGGAAAGGAAAAAGTGGGTTCTTCGAGTGACCCAACGCCAAGAAAGAGAAGGTTAGTGATGCAGAGTGATGTAGAGGAAGAGTATGAGGAAGAGGTGGCTGATCGGGGCCCAAAGCCAAGATGGACATCTGGTCCTCCACATGATCAGCAAGAGGCGTGGCAGGCTGAATTGTTCAATGATCAGATTAATAAACTAGCACAAAGGAAAGAAGCGTTTTGAAAAAGAGGTGAGCGAAGCAGATTTGAACCGTTTGGGGTTACGGATAAGTTTCGTGCACTAGGATGGGAAGCAGCTCTGAAATGTTACGATTATGAAGGTACAAACTTATATGACGCTCAAATTCAGGAGTGGATGGCCACTCTTAGGTGTCCTTCATACAGAGGTGGAGCGTCAAGAATGAGGTTAATTGGAACTGTAAATGGCATTGAGGTGGAGGTGTCTTTCGATTGTTTGCGGCGGGTAGAAAAGTTTGATAGTAAACCAGTAAATCAATATATGCTTCCAAGGCTAGAAGATCTAAACTTTGAACCCGAGAAGCATCCTCGATGGAACATGATGCTTAACTATCTGTTTCTGCGAGGTACCACTCACGGAAAGCTGTACCGCAAGAACTTAAGAATTGAGGGAAAGTTAATGTTGGCCATTTGCATGCAAAATGTCATCCCAAGGAAAGGTAACAAAACTGAGGTTAGACGGCCGGAAGTGCCGGTGCTCTATGCATTGTTGACTGGGGCCCCTATGTTTCCGTTTCGCTTTTTGGTGATGAATAATGTATTGATTAGCCGAAATAACGATCAGTGGAAAATTATCCTGCATTGCCGCCTTATTACAACCCTCTTGAAAATGTATGGCGTTACTGGTGCAGATGATAAGGGGTCATACAAGAAGTTCAAGCCGTTTAACATCCGACAATTGGGGGCTGGGTGGAAGTATACAGAATCTGAGCGGTATCATAAATTGAAGAGCGAAGGGCAGAGATGGAGAGTGATGAAGGCCGACGTGCAGCCACTTAGACTGGGTGAAGAGGATGAACCGGAGAGCGAGGAAGAGGGCCCGAGTGGGGATGAAGATTACATGGATGACCCACATATTGCCCCAATGAATGTTGAGCGGGGAGGTTTGAGTAGTGATCCAACTAGAGGTTTCTTTGACTTCTCTAGATATCCGTATGAGCCGAACTGGGCTCATGAAGGTACAATGCAAGAAGTAATTGAGAGTCAAAGGCCTTCGGTGTTTGATAGCTGGAGCGGGGCTGAGAGAACATTTTTTTGATCATCAGACATTCATGGGTGCGAGTATGGAGCATGCATTGAGGCATAATTTTGATCGACAACAATCTTGGAATCGCACCCATGCGTACGCCTTTGAACAAGAGATATATAACATATATTTGGATGATCAAAGTCGGCGGATGCATGCTGATTGGCATGCAGGGCGACCGGTGGTTGTGGACCCACCACCAGTAGATTACTCGACCCTGCTACCTGATGACGGTAGTGTTTCCTATCTGACACTGCTGATGCATTATTCTCAATGGGTGGATCCTCGTTATGGGCAACAGCAGCAACAGCAGAGCTCCGAGCAACAAGAAGAAGGAGGAAGTGGCAGTAGCGCATTCGCATTCAATGAGTTTTCGGAGATGATGACTTCCATCTTCGGACCTCCTCAGCCGCACTATTATTGATCAGGTTGTGTTCTTCCTTTGTATAGTATTGTAAAATTTATTTTGTTGCATTGTGTTTATGGTTGGGAGTGAAGGGGGTGTATTGTGATTGATAGTCATGTTTGGGTTGGTGATTTTGTTGTTGAGTTCTCATGTTTTTATTAAAAAAAGAAATTTGGGATTTGAGTTTTTGAACAAAAGGTGATATTGAAGTAACATGATTGATCATTCCTTCAAAACCATACATTGGGGTCAATGTATCCCACGTGTGGGGATGGGGAGAAAATTTTTCGCGATTTTTGAAAAATTTTTGTTAATCAACCAAACCGTTGTCCAATTTGAATATTCTACCTGAATCTACATGACACATTGGTATCAATTTTTATCCCTTTGTTGGTGAGGTTTGAGCCACATGGAATACTTTAGAGATTAAATTCTTTTTGGAAGGAGTGGTGGTATGTGCATTGTGTTAATAGAACTTGGATAATAGATGTTTGTCAAAACCTAAGTTTAACATGCTTGTGAATATGATGAAGGCCTTTAGGTAACCTCGTCTGGATGTGTGTTGAGTGTGGGTTTGGGGGGTTGGACCTCATAAGTTACATATATGAGCTTGGTAGTGAGTGGGACGGGGGTTTGGACATTAGTAGCCCAATTTGAGCTTTTAACCATTCAATTGTTACCCAAGCCCATGTCCTACAAAATTCTACCCATTGATCGATCTGGTTTAAGAGCTTAGTTTGTTGTTATTGTTATGTATGCGTTCTTCCTTCCTATATTGTGATTGCTATAAAAAAAAAGAAGAAAAGATGAAAGAAAAGTTAGTGTACAAATAGTGTTGGTTATCTTTTTTGTTTGATGTATTAATAAATCGGGTCGATTAAGTGAGCTACATGCATATATCCCACCAATTCTCACCCTTACACATAGCCTTGTTACAACCCGAAAGTCGTGATTTATAAGCATGTTAGGCAAATTGTAGATTATTATCCAAGCTTATTGTCGCACACTTACATACTTGCATTGAGCGATCTAGCACAATCTTGCTAGTACCATTTTTGTCACTGAGAGGAGAGTATAGTGTAGGGTGTGTTATGTCGTATGACGGTAAGTTGACAATGGGACGATTTGTTTGTGTTTGGTTTATATGATGATCACTTATGAGTTTGAAAATGTTTGTGATGTGTTGCTTGGGGCAAGCAACGTTTAAGTGTGGGGATTTGATGGGTGATCTATTGGACAACCCGTAAGTGCGATAAAATGATCATTATTCCACATTTAAATGGTTTAATTTGTACGATTTGATGTCTACGGTGCGTATGGCTTTGCAGGTACCGAAGAGCATAACGAGGGAGTTTAAACGTGCTTTGTCAGGGATTTACAAGTGGCTAGTTGAAGATGAGAACTCAAGAGATTGAACGAGGGGCAAAACAGGAAATCCTTCTGACCACCGTAAGCTACAGGGGTGCCATAGCTTATGGTGGAGTCCACCTTCAAAAGCACCGTAAGACAGTCCTTAGGCACGGTAAGAAGATTCTGGCCCACCGTAAGCTACGGTGGGCACCGTAGCTTACAGCGTCGAGCTACAGGAAAGTTGTAATTGCCCATTTTAACTCGAATTGAAGAGGTCTTTTCATGTATCAATCGTTGGAAATGTTTGGCAGGGCTTTGAGGCGATATTGGGGGTGATCTTAGTGTTCAAAAACAATTTCTTAACATAATTTTGGTGTTTTGTTGATTCGTATGATCAAAACAATTGAAGTATGTTGAATTGCAAGAACATGAGGGGCTAGAACTCTTTGTGATCATCTTGAGTGAAAGGTTTGTTTGAACAATTGTGTTTTGAATTCTCATTGCTAGAATAATAACTTGCTATATGTGTAGTTGTTATGGTGTTTGGGTTCTTGTTAGTAAATTGTTTATTGATGTTTGAATCATTGCCTTAATCGTACGTTCTTGGTTTCATTGACAATCGAGATATCACGGGGAGGTTTACGGGTTGGATATTAGTCAATTGATTATCGGGTAACAACCTCGCATTGTAATAATCCGAGTACTTAGTTCCTTTTATCACGAATAATTAATCAAACACGAGTCATGTCTATGTGACTCTTTCTAGTTAAATTTGAAACACATGAGTTTTTTGAAACCGGAAACATAAGATGATCACTTGCTTTTAAATCTGTTAAACAACCAATCTTTGAATCGTTACTAGTTAAAATTTAAACCACACAACCAAAACCTCGGAATTTAATTTTCTTGCAATTTAGGTAATTTAGTTAAAGTATTATAAACTCTAGATAGCGCATATTCCACAAACTCCATGTGTTCGATACCTACTTATCGATAGTTTTTAGTAGTATTTGGATTAAATTTATATGAGACTACGACAATCATGTCAGTCATCGTCACCTTTGTTATCATCATCTTTATTATCTTTTGTACCGACATCTTTATCTTGTTCATCATCCTCCTCCTTGCCATCAAATTCATCTAACTCAGCATCTATCTTAGCATACATTCTCCTACGTTCTACAATCTTTTCTATCATAGAATTATCAGAAACATCCACCGGTCCTCCAACAAGTACAAAATTAATTGGTTTAGCATCAACATCTATGTCAACCTCTTCCTCATTCTCAACACTAGCAGAAATAATTTCTTGCACAAACTCAACTTTTGGCGCAGATTTTTCTATCATAGGAACCTCATCAATCTTCTCGTTCCCCTTGCCTAAAGCTTTAGCATCTTCCTCTGCCTTCTTAGCCCGTTCAGCTGCTTTTTCCCTTGCTTCTTAAACTTCTAAACGATCAAATTCAACATCTAAGTCTATCCCCAACCTACTAGCCAATACCTTCTTAAATAAATCAAATCTTCGATTATTCCGAGCACGTTCATCCTCAAAATCATTTACCACGCATCCCAACCTATCATTACCAGTCACCAGGCTTTCGATCACAACTTTCATATATTCTCTATCATGTTCAAGAAATTCCACTCTACTTCCAATACTTAAATATTCCAAGGCTTTGATCTTGCTTTCCAGTTCTGCTATTTTGGACTCATTGAACATGTATGCATCAAAATTTTCACCAAGCCCTTCTATAAATGGAATCTCCCCAAAATATATAGGAAATCTATCTTACAGTGATTGTCTCAGAGCTGATTTGTTTGGGTGTCATTTGAGTTTGCGTAGATGTTTGATGTTGTGGAGATATTGGTTGTGGTGGAGTTTGATGTGAGGGTGTGATATGTTGTGGTGATGGCTATGGTGGTGGTGATGGTGGTGGTTGTTGTGGTGAAGACATGAGAATATGTGACGTATGTGGTTGTTCAACACTTTCAACCTCTGTTGTCTTTCTCCTCATATATTTCCTTCTAGCTTTCTTCACAGGGGAGACCCAGTAGTCTTTTTCTGTTAATCAGTCTTACTCTTGACTCTCCATGTCTTCTTAGTTGGTCTTTCAGCTTCAGAATCATTATTAGACGAAATATACACATCATCGTCATCTCCAAGATCTGAGCCAACATTTCAGCTTTTTCAACTCTGTAAAATGTATCCTTAGAATATTCTTCGTTATCACCACCTACACCTTCCTTATCTCTACCTAAGGTAGTAGAAAATACCTCATTCTCAACATTTACTTCGGCTGCACCATGTTGCTCAATATTTTGCTCAATCTCTACTTCCTCATTGTAGTTTCATCTCTGAGGATTGTTTCTCTCTTTCTTTTCTGAGCTTTGGCTTTTGGAGTACTCTGTTTCTTAGCACCTTCTTTCTCGTACCACATGCCTCTCTTAGGCTCATAACCATCCATCTGAGTAGCCTCATCATCAGAACCACTGCCTTCGTTTCTCCATTTATCCTTCGGAGGTGCTTTGTATCTCTTATCTTTAAATCTTCCAAAGAATTTCCTTGCCACTGGCTCTGCAGTCTGCTTCAGATACTGATTCAGTCACACCAAAGATAACCCTGTCATGTGATCCAAAGGCAGCACATCATTCTTGGTTTTGGCTAAGTTGGGAAATTGGTCATCGAACATCATCTACACAAATTTGTGGTATTGCAAGAACTTTTCTTTGTCAATGTTCAATTTCAACTACTTGAATATCATCTTGGTGAAGTTGTAGGGCTTGTTCAGTGCAAGTGAAGAGATCATGCACATTTGATAATCAACTATAGCATCACCTCCCCCTTTCCTATGGCTTAATGCAAATATCATAGAATGTACGAAAAACTTGTAAGGCCTTTCGAGACAAGCTTTATTGAACTGAGTGTTGACATGCCCCTTATAGCCCATTTTCTAGAAGCCTCCTTTGCACATACGTTCAGTATACATCATTGAAGCTTCATCTTTATCTTTAAAATCTAACACTTTGCAAATTAGGGCTTCAGTAATGTACACCTCTTTATCTTCATTACCAATGTGTACGAAAGATCGTGTAGCTTTCTTCTCTGGTACAAACTTTGCATGCTCTTAGAACCTCTTTATGTGTGAGCGATAGGCCTTGTGAGGGTCTGTAAGCGCTTAAACAATCGGTAACTCGCTCATAAACTTCAATATTGATTTGAAAGGAGCAATTTCAAGAATACTCTTCTTATCAAGAACACAACAGATGTTATGTTTCTTGTCGAAGTTCGATTTCTTTTCCTGCACAAACACAAAAAGGAAAACACTTAGAACCTTTTTTTCGAAAAATCCCTTTTACTTTTGTGCGAAGGTAACTAGTGCGAAGTGGACCTTTACCTTCATGCGAAGGTAAATATCGAATACATATTTTGCACTTTATCTTCGTGCGAAGGTAAAATACCTTCGTGTAAGGTAACCTTATACACACTTGATAAATTTTCCTCAATTTTCGTGAAATTGATGTTACTAAAACAACCTAAAAGTGTCGATTAACATAATGGTATGTTCAATTTTAACTTTGGCCCATAAGATTGTCCTAGATCTACGTTGTTGTGTTTGTTTTACAAAAAACTTCAATTTATGGTTCAATTCGAGTTCAATTTGGTCCAAACTACCTTAGGCATTGTTTGTGGTGTGCCAATCAGCCATTACAAGCTAAGAAATTTCAGCAGCACTTCGTTAAACATTTTGCAATTTTATCTTCCCTTAGAGCAGTAAATAGTGACAAATGAACTATCTTCGTGCGAAGATAGTTTATAGAGTTGACTATCTTCGTACGGGGATAATTATCTTCGTGCGAAGATAATTCCTTTAAGTGAACATAAAACTGATTTTTAACATTTCGTTTATTTTAACCGGTTTTAACGACCCATTCAGTTGACCAAGTTCAAGTTAATGACCCCGGTTAACTAATTTGTCTACCAAGTTCAAGTTAATGACCATGGTTGAACACTTTGTGATCAAACTGATGTTTTAGGCAATGTAAAGTTTTATGTTAATGAACTTTTGATCTTTTCAAAATATTTTTTCAATACAGATAAGCTCCCAACCTGTTGTCCTCTAGGATTCTTAGCATCGGCATCTGTGGATTTTGAAGATTCGCTTTCCATCATCGGTAGTCAACACTAAGATAGAAATAAAATCATTTTGGTTTTTCCAAAGTTTATGCTAAAACACACTAAAAATCTTTTTGGGCATTTCTAAAATAAGATGTAATAAACTATGTACAGACATATTTACAAACTTATTTTTGTGAGTTTGTGTAAGAGAATCATATAAGTTTATGAGACATATCACTAGTACCATTGACCTTTGTAAGACTTTAAGTACTAAACAAATTCACTTAGGCTGTTCGTATACTTGTCCACATAAACCTCTACACATTTCTCAATTGATCCAAGATACATTTAGGTAATTTTAGGAACTTGACTTAACCGTGTTTCCTACCTTAGAATATACTCCCGTATCAAAATTCCCTGGATTTCATCTTACAGGTGAATATATCTAATTGATATCTATATCTGGGTAATGCGAGACCTTGAGAGCTCAGGTTAGTACCACAGTACCGACAAAGAGATGAAGTCTCATCTTGAAATTGTGTTCCAATTTGAAATCTTTTACTACAATTGTTGGATCTTTCGATACATAAAATTTGTTGCAGTTTTTGGGTGTTCAAAGCAAAAATATTCTACAAGTTCTAGTCCATTGCCGACGCAAAATCATAACTACTTGTATAGTACACCAGATATGAATTATTTATAAAGACCTAGCATCTCATAATCCGACAATCTCTCAAATGAAATTCGGTGTACTAAGACCATATATTCGAGAGATGTTAAGCCACTAATTAAGAATTTTTTTTCTTTTAAGTTTATATCTCAGAAACAATCTACTAAATGTGCGAAGCCTACTGGCACATCCTCATTGAGACCTGTTTAAACTTTTTAACACTACAAATCTTTGGCATACTATGATAGACCACTGATGTACTATCATTTCCTCTTTTCACACGAAAACGCTTTTTGTCTTTTTCATGTTTTTGTACATTTTTTAATTTTTTAATGTTTTTTTATTTTCTACAACATTTCTCCCCCTAAAATCAAAAACATATTTTTGGATTTTTGTTTTTATTGAAAGAAATTCTAAAAAAACTATATAAAATGTGACAAACAATAAGGATCAAGAATACTCGTCATCCAATCCGTATTCAACCTCTATTTCATCTAATGTTAGATTTTTCATACCATTAATTCTCAAAAGATATTTAAATCTGGTTCGATCAAATGGTTTGGTATAAAAATATGCCTTTTGTTCATCAGTGTGGATCTTTTCTATTCGAATCAACTTTTTCTTGTGTCAATCACGGATAAAGTGATATCGAATGTCAATATATTTAGTTTAGAGTGATGAACCAGATTTTTAGTTATATCGATGGCAGCCTTATTATCTACATATATGGGCGTATCAAGAAATTGCAATCCAAAGTCTCTCATCTGTTGTTGTATCCACAAAATTTGGGAACAACAACTGGAAGCCGAAATGTATTCAGGCTCGCAAGTAGAGTGAGTGACCGTGGTTTTCTTCTTGCATTGCCACGTTATTATGCGTGTTCGAAGGAACTAGCAACCAGCTGTTGTAGATTTGGCATTAAGTTTGAAGCATCCGAAATCTAAGTCTAAATATCCTACGAGGTCGAAGTTGTCATTTTGCGGATACCACAAGCCGGTGCTTGGGCAACCCTTCAAGTATCTGAAAATCCGTTTAACTATCATCGGGTGTGACACTCGTGGACTCGATTAATATCGGGCGCAAAGGCATGTTGGATACATGATGTCTTTTCTTGATACTGTAAGGTACATCAGTGATCCAATCATTGATCGATATAAGGTTTCATCTATCTTGACACCATATTTGTCTCGAAAGATGCCATGATTAATTGCCAATAGGGTAGATAATGGTGATGTTCCCTACATTTCGAATTTCTCCAAGATATCATGGACGTACTTTGTGAGATGGATGAAGATCCCATCAGGAAACTGATCGACCTGAAGCCCCAAGAAAAACTTCATCTCTCTCATTGAACTCATTTCAAATTTATTTTTCATGACTTTTTCAAATTCTTTACACAGCGCATCGGTCCTAGAGCCAAGGATGATGTCATCCACATAGATTTGTACAATTAGCAGATGTCCTTTCACTTCCCATGTGAAGAGTGTCCTATCAACAGTGCCTCTTGTAAAGTCGTTGTTTATCAGGTGCGGAGAGAGTCTCTCATACCGGGCTCTCGGGGCCTGATGCAACCTTTATAACGCCTTAACTAGTAAGTAAACCTTGTCTTTATGCACTGGATCGACAAACCCCAGTGGTTGTCAAACATACACTTCCTCTTTCACTTTTCCGTAAAGGAAAGATGATTTGACATCCAACTAGTACACTTTAAAACCTTTCCATGACGCAAACGTTAGGAATATGCAGATTGCTTCTAGCCTTGTGACCGGAGCATAAACCTCTGTATAATCAATGCCTTCTTGCTGATGAAAACCTTTGATAACTAGTCAAGCTATATTGCGCACAATTACCCCTCGATGGTTAAGTATCCACCATCGGTCTTGGAACTTGTTCTTGATTAGACGCTTGTTGTTGTTGATATAACAACACAAGTTCCTCTTTATTTGGTTCTTCTTGCAGATCGAAAGAATTCCATAAACTCTCGTAGTTAAACATCCAGGATGCACCAGGCTTTTGTGTAGGCATTGTATACTTCTAAAAATCAACATGTTAAGCTAGAATAACTCGATTTAAACTTGGCTACGAAAAATCCCTCCAATGATCTGGCACCAAATTTACCATCCGGGTCAATGACCGTACATGGAGATCTAAATGGTTCCAAAAACTCTAAGTTTGGCTTTTGTCGGTTAAGTAGTTCGAAACATATCTTCTTATGTGCCTTGATGGTTAAAACACTATTCAACGTGTAACATGAAGAGGCAACGGCTTTGCTACAGAAACAAATAGGTAACTTTGAATCAGCGAGCATCGTGCGTGCAGTTTCAATGAGAGTTCGATTCTTGCGTTCAGCTACTCCATTTTGTTGTGGAGTATAGGAGGCGCTGAATTCATGACTAATACCTTTGTCGTTACAAAATTCCAGCATTCGATTATTTTTTAACTCAGTACCATTATCACTTCGAATTCATCTGATTGGAAGATGGTGCAAGTTCTCTAACTTTCTAAAGAGAAGCATAAGATTATCAAATGTCTCATCTTTACTCTCTTGGAAGATAACCCACGAGAATCTCGAATAGTCGTCTGTCACAACAAGGCAGTATAGATCACAAGATATGCTTTTGCCGTTGACTGGCCCAAAAAGATCCATATGAAGCCTCTCTAGTGGGAATTGTATAGAAGTCAGAAGTTTTCTCGGGTGTGATTTCTTATGTTGCTTCCCCTTTTTGCAGTGAAGACAGTCGTCATTCAGATGAAAACTTTTGATATTAACACCTTCCACTAGATTGTTGTGCACTAGCTAGTTCATTTTATCAAATAGATATGCCCCATCTTTCGATGCCATAAGATCGAGTCTTTTTCATTTGTTTTCGTAACAAAACATTGTGCTGACTTCAAAGTAGTAGATGTGACGCTCATGTCTAAAACATAAAAATCATTCTCTCGTGAAGCGCGTATGAGAATCCACTCCTCAGGAATTATGAATCCCGACTTCATAATTAAGAATTGTTTATCATTGAAGTGCATTGTAAACTTCTTATCACAAATTTGTGAAATGCTTAGTACATTGTTCTCCAATTTAGTTCAGTTTGTCGAACGAGATCACTACATTGGAAACTTTTCCTTCTCCGACAATCCTTCCACCTTGATTTCCAGTGAACCCTACATAGTCTCCACGAATAGACTTAACATCATAGAGTAAGGCCAACATTCCTTTCATGTGACAAGAAGCTCCACTGGCCATTATCTATTTTGATACCTCGGGAGCCCGTACACATGTAAATATGCAATTACGTAAACAGTGAAACCCAAGCCATCTCGGTCTTGGGTGAGTTCGGAATATCAAACGTTGGAACTTTGACATTAACATCCTTTATAACTTCAGATTTAACAGGCATTTTGATTTCAACGGAAGATGTTTTAGTTTTAACCACCCAAGTTTGTGTTTTTAGAATTGTTTTTTTTTTCGAATAAAATTTTGAATCCTTTTGTTCTATTTTGGTTGAAGTTTTACCAATTTTGAATTTTCAAAAATTTAAAGTTATTGGTTTCACAATTTTGTTGGATTCATTATTTCTTTTTAAGATCTGTTTTTTAAACAAACTCAGGTTTCTTTTGTCTCACATCTTCTGTGTGTATATGTATATATATTTTACTTATAATTATTTTTATTTTTTATATAAAGATAAACATATAATTTATAAAATTAAAAAACAAAAGAATAAATGTGAAAGTGTCAACATCGTCCTTGAGGTTTGAGAATTACTAAAATTGTCCATGGGAGTTAACGATACATTTTAACTGAGTTTACTACATAGTTATCATTAGGGTCCATAGCGGACGCTATAGCGAATAGCGTGGCTTGGATGCCAACCTCCGCTACAAGGTGCTATTGACCATATAGCAAGCAGATATCGACTCCAGCAGCGATTTTTGCCGAAAAATTCCAATTCCGATGATGCTTTTTCTGCTGGAAAGTAGGAAGAAGAAGATGAAGAAGAGAGCGGTTGGGTTTTAGCGCGTTTTAGGCTTTAGGGTTTTATAAACTTAATGTCTTTTAACATCTAGCCCCTCTATCTTTTACCAGTTTCCATTTATTACATAAAAGTTGTAAAAATTTACATAAAAATGTATAATTAGTTTGTGTAATTTAACATTTAACCCCCTTTATTTTTAGTAGTTTACATTTAGTCTTTAAATTTATAAATTTACAAATAAAATGTATAAAATTAACATTATATATACGTATAAAATTTATAAAAGTTATTTTTTATTTCTTAAATTTTAACTACCTTATCGCTAAACACGAAATAGCGGGTGCTATTTCATCGCTATCGCTACATAGCATATAAATATCTTATAACTATGGTTTGCCATTTGAATGGAAATGACAACAAAAATGATACCTTAGAGGCCTATAGACAAAAGGTTTCATTTTTGCACTGAGGTAGCATAATGATCTAACTCAAGGAATATCTTGGCATTTTACTCTAATAGATAATATAACATATATATAAAATACAATAATATATAACATAGGTACCAATTACCAATTGGGTAAATAGTGACTTGAGTGTTTTTCTTTTGTCCTTTTTAGTCTTTTTGTACTATTTATACCTTTATCATTCAACTTTTAGTATTGACACTTACAACCACCTTAATTTTTTAAGAGACTTTGTGATGGAGTTTTACGTGTTTATTTTTATGCATAAGTGGGTATAAATTCAAGTTGATTTACGTTTCCGTGTTTTTCCCTAGAAATTAGTCGGGTCATATATAATATGTTCTCATGTTTATTATTATGTACGTTTTTGGGTTGTCTTTGTTTTGTCGTAATGAGTTGGGTCAAATACAACACGTTTTCATGTTTAGTTTTATTTACATTTTTAATCGCTCTACGTTTTGATATAGATTTTTTTCAGAACTTTGTGATAACGCACAGGGCAATTTACTAGTTTGTATACAAAATAAAAACATAAATTCTTTTGTACTAATTGTCATATTGTAATATCAAACATTTATAATATCTTTTTATACCTCCGTATAGAAATGACAAATCATCGTTATTTATCTAAGACCATTACCAATAAGTGACATTTTTTCTTGTTTTTTAGGTTGTTTAGTTGGCACTTTTCCAAAAATCTCTTTCTTTCTCTCTCTTGTCCGACTCGCACAACACAAAAACATACATTATTTCCAAGGGTGTACCCATCTATTGCCTAGGTGGACGGACACATCCCTTGAAAAAAAATTCATGCTAAATTCTCGGTAAAATCCCGACCACACCCCTTGAGAATTTCGATCGTCCCCTTAGGAAAAAATGTTATAAATTTATGTAAAAATTATGTACACACTATACAACCTAACTAATTTTTCACTTAACTAAATATCTTTCACTTAACCCAATTAAATTTATCTTAACCTTTAACCCAATAAACGCTTCATAACCCAAGCCCAACCCAATCTAAAAATCTAATTTGAACTAAAATATAATCCAATCCACCACCCTTTCCCCTTCTCTCGCCCGGCTCTTTGTTTTGTGATCCCAAACCCACAACACCAACAATAGCGCACAACAGGTCTTTATCAGGAAACAACAGCTCCAGATTTCGCTGAAGAATAGAAAATTCCAGCCACCAAACTCACGAAAACAACATCTTCTTCACTCTTTTTGGGTATGGTTCAATTATTTTGTTGTTTTCTTGTTTTATTTGGATTATAAGGAGAAATAAAATTATTTAAAAAGTTTGAAATTTTAGTTGTTTTGTTGTTTTTTGAAACTATAGTTGGTTGATTTTGTTGTTTTAGTTAAAATTTAGCGTGTTTAAACGGTTAGTTACAAGGAATCAACAATTAAAAGTAGTGCGTTAATTTAAATTTTGAAAATTAAGAAGTTTGGTGATGATTGTATAAGTGATTAGTGTTGAAAATTAGTTGTATGTGTTATATATAGAAGGACTTGCTTAGAAAAGTAGTTCTAGATGATGAATAGATTTTAAAAGATGAAAACCCGTAGGGCGACATTTTAAATATGTTTGTAACGACGTTTGATGTATTTTTGATGATTATATAAATTTTAGCTAATTGTTCTTATTTTAGATGATGTAACACCCTGTAAAATCGTGTCCAATAGTATAGTGATATGTGTTGTATTTTAAATATAGTCTGTTAAAGACCAATAAGGACTAAAGGCGTCAACATGCTCAAACTGAGCCTCTGAGTGATGGTCTGATGTCAACATGCATAAATAACAGCCTCTGAGTGACTGATATGTCAACATGCTTAAATCAATAGCCTGTGAGTGACTGATATGTCAACATGCTTGAAATTTGGCCTCTGAGTGACTGATACGTCAACATGCCCAGCCTCTGAGTGACATCGGAATAAACATGCTTATAATAAGACTCTGAGTGATCCTTTGTGAAGTCCTAACTCTCATACGTGCCATTTGTTGGACGAGAGGGTTCAATTTTGTAAACATGTGAAAGTTGGATAATGGAGGGATTAAAAGTGTCAACATGTCAATTTATACCTCTGAGTGACCTTTTAATGAACCGAGTGCTCGACAATGTCCGGGCATAATCCTGGGTATGCCAAGTATTGGCTACGGAGGGCTAAAAGTGCCAAAAAGGTGTTTAAGAAGGTTTTTAGAAGCTTTTAAAGTTAAGGGGTTAAAGTGTCAAAGTTTGAAAGTGGCCAGGGGGAAGTCGCGGGCCGCGAGAGACTTCGTCTGTGTCTCTCGCGGGGCGTGAGAGAGAATCTGCTGTAGAAAGTTTTGTTTGGTCTCCAAGCAAAACTCCAAAACCATTAATTCGAAACTATGGCTTCTCTAAACTGCTATGCCACGTTTTGGGACACTTGTAAGCTTCTTCTTACACCCCTAAACATCTGGCTTCACCTCCTTTGAGTTCTCCAACTATAAATAGGTGCTTAAGTTCACTATTTCAACTTGTTTCTCATTCACTCTTCTCCCTCCTCTGGAAGTTCGTAGCTGAAAGGAGCATCCAACTTAGTTCTCTTGCATTGTAGGAACCTCTTGTAAGTGTTTCTTGCTCTTGCGTTTTCGTTTATAGGCTTTTATAGCCAAAAGTCAAGCATTTTCGTAAAACGCTTTGACTTTCGGTTAAGACCATTATGGTCCAGCCATTGTTCGAAATGAACATGGCTAAGTGATCGTATTAATGTAGGTGTTAATCCCTATAAAGGGCACCTCCTGAAGATCACGTTTGCTAGACCAATTGACGGGTCAAAGTTATGATATTAAAAAGTCAAACAGGCCATTTTTCGGAAAAATCATAAAATATTCTTATATATGTTATGAAAAATGTTTGACACTTAAACAAGTTGGTAATTATTATTAGAACATGTAAGAACATGTTTGGCTCGTCAATTTCAGTTCTAGGGTCGGTTCGCAACCGAAAGTCGCGAAGTTTGACTTCTGCTTTGACTTTCGATTCTGACCCGATTTAGATTGATTAGATACTGATCTAAAGTTGAATTATGATCATAATATTATGTAGTATAACCCTCTGAGGTTATATTACATGATCGTAATCAGAATCTAAGTTTATGTGCAAGTTCCATAATTATGCCATCTTTGACCAAAATGCCCTTTTTGCATAAAACAAGGTTTTAAATGGTAAGGAACTTGAAAATGAGTTTCTACTGATGTAATAATATAAGTAGGATTATTTGGGATGTTAAACCAAGTTATAAACTGAGTTTTCAAGCAGGTCCTTAAACTATGTCGATAATTGACGATTTTAGCCCCTATGGCTTATAAAATAGTTTTAATCAAATCTTTTCAAGGTAAATCATTTACCTACTGATATATTATACTAAATAACATATTTTAAACATTTTTAATCCGAATTTAACATCAGTTTTCATAAACATCACTTAAAAACGTCATACTACGACATAAGCGCCGTTTCGGCGCATAATATGGTTTTAAACCATATTAATGGATCAAGACTCGTTACCTACTGATTTTAAAACTTATTTTAAACATATTTATAGTATGTACATGTTATAAACTAGGAGACTCCAAATAATTTATAAACTAGGTATAAAATGACCAAAATGCCCTTTCGGTGCATAGTTTGGTCATAAAAGGTAAAATACACATATAATGGATATCCTACTGATAGTATATCATAAATAAAGTATTTTTCCAGAATACTTATAATCATAACATTAAATTATATTCAAGTTCCTTTTATATGATATGAAATTACCAAAACGCCCTTATGACGCATAGTTAGGTTTTAAAACCTTAATGGGCATACAAGTTAATATCCTACTGATATCTTAATTTATTTAAAATATAATGGCATATAGAACTTGTCGATAACTTATCCGGTTACCCGATATCGCTAATATGCGCACAGTTACGTATATGTAACTATTTTACAGAAATTAACCGAAACGGGTTTAACCTTGTCATTTAAGTTTCAAAATCCAGAATGTATATAGTTTCCCCATATTAAATAAGTCAAGGTACTTGTTGGGATTAAACTACATTCTATCTGATCATCGTTTAATCAAGCGTTATACGTAATGATCAAGTACACTATTCGGTTTATAGGGCCGTTAGTATTTAATTGGCTAGCTTATGCCATAATCCAGACTAGAGCCTTGTTGGTAAATGCTATCTGCACTTGGTACTTTTGTATACGGCTGAATTATTTAAAAATAAAAGACGAAGACTAGCTCAGGTAAATACTCTCGACTTATTTTCCCTATATGGGCTTGGGATACGGTAAAGTATTACCGCTTGGTCAAAAATGGGGAAAATCAAATGCCCGCTTGTGGCTAGTAAACCCTTATATTTTGTTTTAATCAGTTTTGTTTGATAACTTAAACATCAGGGGTTAAATTACTTTGTCCTGGATATCCTCGACTCAATACATTAGTTATTGGCCACGACCTTAGCACATGGTGTAGGCATACACCCTTTGATACTCATATGCAATATGCCCAAGACGTTGGGTATGACTCCATCGTGAGTCCTGAGTGGTGTGTATTTAATCATGTCTCGGTTTCTGTCCGGGGCCCTGTATGTATTGACAAACATGTGAATCTAATACAAGGTTGCAAGGTCAACTATCCCAAGTTAATAAAAGATTTTGTGCCGTTTTGCACTTAAAACCATTTTGATGTTTTCAAAATGAGTCATTTGGGTGTATTTACCAGCGTAAGCTGACGTATCGTCCAAAGGCTAATCTGCAGGCATAATACGAAATAGGCGGGAAGCTGCTCGGTAGTTAATAAGATGATCTTGCAAATCCTTAGATCTGCCCTAAAGTCGGTTTTATATTCTTTCTTGTACATTTTAATGATCCACCTGTGGATCTTCTATTACGAGCATGTATATTATTTTATTTCGAACATTTGGTTTGTAATAGTAATTTTTCTCCAAGACTTCTGATTTGCCGTGTTTAATTGACAACGATGTTATCAACTAACGTCACAATACTCCCCATCCGGGCCCACCTGTGTATGGATTTGGATAGGAAATCTGGGGTGTGACAGGTTGGTATCAGTGCCAACGTTTGAGAGAATTAAACACCAGCCTTTTGTGTTTAATCTCAAACTTACACGAGCACATTCCTTAGATTTCTGAGTCTAGGCATTGACCAAGGATTTACTCATTTCATTATTAAGTTATTAGTATGTTTTTGAATTGATTTTAACAGGAAAATGCCGCCACGTGTAAGAGGACAAAGTGGAAGAGGAAAAGGTCCAATGAGGGGAGGACCATCAGGGCGAATACCCCCTTAACCTCATAATCTAGATGCTTAATAAGAATCAGGAGATTCATCTCCTTGGCAACCAGGGAGACGTTCTGTCTCTGATAGACACTCGCACTCACATTCCCAAACCTCTTACCACTCTCACCACTCTTATCATTCACACCATACCCATCATTCCCATTCACACTTTTACCATGAGGAATTTAACCCTAACCATTATTTTAACACACCTCCAGCTGATCAAAATCAGTTAGACAAGCCACACCCTATGGACGAGGACTCCGACCCGGAAATGCCACCGTCAGGATCAAATATGCATCCCATTGAAATTTCGAACGATTCAAACTCTTATGTTGGATCGCCCTACCAAGGTCCTAATGAGTGGGACCAATACTGGAACCAATTTACCTTCGCCCACACTCCTTCTCACCACTCTCAACCACCTCCTGTTCAAGAAGATGTCCACATGGAACTGGTGAACCAACCTCAACCACCACCTGAACCACCAAGAAGGAAGCATGGAGCACGTATGTCGGTACATGCAGGACAAAGATGCCACCTTTGCCCAATTCTTACCCATAATTCAAGAGGACCCACAAATGGGTGGACCCTCTAATGTTTCACCTATAGTGGAACCAACACCAACACCTACTGTTCAACCACCACCATCGGGTTATACTAACCCTATCCCTACATATCCAGACACGTCTGGATATGATCCTTATAACCCGTCTACACCGGTAGACTATCAAGCATGGTCGCAAGACCCCTACATGCAAGCAGTTATGCACAATGCACTTTACCCCTCTCCTTTCCCACCTACTAATCCACTGATTGGATATCCAACTTATAGGTACCAGTATCCGGTTATGCCACAACCACAACCACAACCTCCGCCACCACTTGAGGCCATTAATGAGGCCTTGGAAAGAATGAAAGAAATGCAGCAGCAGGCGGAGAAAACGAAGAAGAAGACAAACAAGTTCTTCAATAAACTCTCCAAGTTGGTCAAGGGAAAGAAGGACGAGTGAAGTCTCTTCTATTTTATGTAGTCCATGCGTGGACATTGTTATTTCTTTAATCCATGCGTGGACATTTCTATTTCTTTAAATTCCTTGCATGGACAGTTTATTTCATTTTTTAGTATTGTAATTTCTATTGGAAAATTTATGAATTATTTGGAATTATATATATGTATTCATCCTCTTCAAGCGAGCGTCTCGATTTTTACTTGAAATTTATGCTCTGCGATATAATTCAAAAAAGATCTTAATGGTTTTGATTTGCCATGTGGCACAGACCACATATTTGGCCAAATATATATAAATGATAGTTAAGAACGGAAGGGTCTTCTATCATGATAGTTAAGGGAAGTAATCCTTCTATCTAGAGGTAGAGGACTAGGTTCAAGCCTCCAAGTCATTAAGGTCAATGCGACCAGGATTATTAATCAACCATTAAGGTCCTCTTATGTTAACATTTAAGTAATGTTCATATTCTTGGTAGTGTGACTTGAGAAATCACACTAGCCTTCAAGGTAGTGGACTATGTCCTAACCTTATATAGCCCTTGTGATCTGTTTGATCCCGGCTAAATATCAGCAGTGTGGTGATGAATAAGACATCTATTAGAGATGTATTTTATAAAGCCCTTGTGATCTATTTGATCCCGGCTAAATATTACCAGTGCGGTGATGAATAAGACATCCATTAGAGTAGCCCTTGTGATCTGTTTGATCCTAGCTAAATATCACCAGTGCGGTGATGAATAAGACATCCATTAGAGATGTATTTTATATAGCCCTTGTGATCTGTTTGATCCCGGCTAAATATCGCCAGTGCGATGATGAATAAGACATCCATTAGAGATGTATTTTATATAGACCTTATGATCTGTTTGATCCCGGCTAAAAATCACTAGTGCGGTGATTAAACATCCATTAGTGATGTCTTGCCCTTTCGGGCTATGATTAATTTTATATATAGCCTATATGATCTATTCTGATCCCGGCTAATACCACCTGTGCTGTGACTAAACATCCATTAGTGATGTAGTGCCTATGTGCCATATTTTATGTCCATTAGTGACAGGCCCATGTGCCATATTTTATGTCCATTAGTGACAGGCCTATGTGCCGTATTTTATGCCCATTTGTGACAGGCCTATGTGCCATATTTAGTGTCCTTTATGACAAGCCTATGTGCTAAAAAATTGTCAAATATGACAATGAAAGTTGTGACATTGCGATCCCCTATCTAGTAATAAATGGACTATGTCCAGATTGTAATTTACTTATGATGGTCCTATTAAGACCTAGGCCAAATATAGTTATATTAAGCCTAAGAGTTGTGATGTTAGGCAATGGATCTTCCTATATCCAATGTTTAAAAGTCGATATGGTTATTGTACCATGGCTAAGAGAAATTTTATTTGGTATATAGAACCAAAGCTTTGAAGAATGGCTAATTCAAATGAGGCACAAAGTAGCCATCGGAACGTCAACTCTAAGGACGCCGAAAATTTAGCCATAAATGATAAGGACTTTTAAGCTCGCATTGATGCAGCTGTAGAAAAGGCAATGGGAAAGGCCATCGAAAGACTTAGAGAGTCGAGTGCTACTCGCTCTAGACCCTTATCTATTCCACCATCTTCAGCTCATGAGGAAAGCTCCATTCACTCTTCGAATGCAAAGAGTGAACCAAGGAGAATAGATTTTGCAGAAAGGTCCCGTTCTTTTAAAGATGGATGTACCTACAATTACTTTGTCTCCTGTAAACCCCGAGACTTTAACGTGGAGAAAGGAGCTGTAGAAGCCTAAAAATGGCTTGACGAGATGGAGACAATTATAGACATCAGCAACTATGCTGATAAGGATGTGGTCAAGTATGTATCACAGTCCTTTAAGGGTGATGCCCTAATCTGGTGGAAAGCCATGATTCAGTCTACAGGTAAAGTATACCTGTATAATCTGGGATGGTCCAAGTTTGTAGACCTTATTAAGGAAACCTATTGCCCACCCCATGAGGTGGAGAAATTAGAGCCCGACTTCTTGTCTCTTTCTATAAAAAACCTAGACTGTCGGAAGTATGTTTCCTATTTCAATTCCCTATCTAGGTTAGTTTCCTATCTAATTACCCCGGAGCCCAAACGCATTGCGTGTTTTATTAATGGGTTAGCGCCTGAGATAAAGGGCATGGTAAAGGCTGCTTAGCCTAATACCTATAGGTCTGCTGTTGACCTATCTCTCTCCCTCACCCTTGATCTAGTGAGACAAAAGTCAGTTAAGTCTGAAACTGACTGAAAAAGAAAGAGAGAAGATGACAACTACCATAAGTTTAATAAGAAAAATAAAGGGAGATTTGGGTTCAAAGGGAACCAAGGCAAGTCGCTTGTAATGCCATTTTGCAAAAAATGCAACCACAAACACTGGGGACAATGTAGTCCTGATTCACAAGCTAGGCCTTGTACTATTTGTAAAAGGAGAGGGTATAAGACCCTATATTGTAAAGATCTTAAGGATGTCGTTTGCTACATCTTCAACAAAAAAGGGCATATAAAGACTAACTGCCCTAAGCTTCTTAAGAATAATAATCCAAAGCCTGGAGAGGCCAAGAAGGGGAATGCAAGTGCTTTTCAAATAACTGCAAGAGAGGCTGTTAATGACGACAATGTCATAACAAGTACATTCCTCATTAACAATATCTATGCTAGAGTTCTTTTCGATTCAGGTGCGGATAAATCATTTGTTGATCATAAATTTAGTAAACTGTTAAATTTACCCATAAGAACTCTAGATAAAACTTATGAGATAGAACTTGCCGATGGAACCTTAGAAACTGCTTCTTCCATTTATGATGGATGCTCTATATCCATTAAGAATCATTCCATCCCTGTCTCTCTTTTGCCAATGAAATTGGTGGGGTTCGATGTCGTCTTAGGCATCGATTGGTTATCTCATAACCAAGCCCGTATTGCTTGCGATAAAAAGCTCATCGAAATTAAAACTCCATCTGGTGAAACGATCACCATCCCCGGAGACTCACACTATGGACTGCCAGACAATGTCTCATTATTTAAAGCATCTAAGTGTTTGAGAAAAGGTTGTGTCATCTACATGGCACAAGTCACCATAAATGAACCAAAGCAGAACCTTGAAGATCAACCAGTTATCTCGGAGTATCCCGATGTTTTCTCTGAAGAATTACCAGGCCTACCTCCGGATAGGCAAGTGGAGTTCAGAATTGATATCTTACCAGGATTAGCACCAGTGGCTAGGGCTCCATATAAGCTAGCACCAACGGAGATGAACGAATTAAGGACGTTGCTAGACGAACTCTTAGAGAAAGGCTTTATTCAGCCTAGTTCCTCGCCTTGGGGAGCTCCTATTTTGTTTGTAAAGAAGAAAGACGGTTTGTTGCGATTGTGCATCGACTACCGGGAGCTAAACAAATTAACAATCAAGAATAGATATCCTCTGCCCAGGATCGATGATTTATTCGACCAACTTCAAGGGGCTAGTTACTTCTCTAAGATTAATCTAAGATCTGGATATCACCAGCTGAAGGTTAGAAGTGAAGATGTTCCTAAAACTGCCTTCAGGACCCGCTATGGTCATTTTGAGTTTTTGGTGATGCCTTTTGGCCTTACAAATGCACCTGCAGCATTCATGGATCTCATGAATAAAGTCTGCAAACCGTATTTGGATAAGTTTATCATTGTCTTCATAGACGACATACTTATCTATTCTCGTAATTAAGCTGATCACGAGAAACATCTTCGGTGCATCCTAGAATTATTAAGGCTGGAGAAACTTTATGCAAAGTTCTCTAAATGCGAATTTTGGCTTAGAGAAGTCCAATTTCTTGGACACATTGTAAGTGAGCGTGGTATCCAAGTGGATCCCTCTAAAATTGAAGCCATCATAAATTGGGAAGTGCCCAAGACCCCAACGGAAGTTCGTAGTTTCTTAGGATTGGCTGGATACTATAGGAGGTTCATTGAGAACTTTTCAAGGAAGCCACTCCTTTAACTTCCTTAACCTGTAAGAATATTAAGTATAATTAGGGTCCAAAGCAACAAGAATATTTTGAGATTCTAAAACACAAGTTGAGCAACGCTCCTGTGTTATCTCTACCCGAGGGTATTGAGAACTTTGTTTGTCTATTGTGATGCTTTGCACTCCGGCATGGGCTGTGTGGTAATGCAGAATGGCAAGGTAATTGCCTATGCATCACGGCAACTAAAAGTGCATGAAAGGAATTACACCACCCACGATCTGGAACTGGGTGCCGTTGTATTTGCACTAAAACTATGGAGACATTACTAGTATGGCACGAAATGTATTATATACACTGATCATAAAAGTCTTCAACACCTGTTCAATCAAAAGGAATTGAACATGCGACAACGCCGATGGATGGAAACACTTAATGATTATAGTTGCAAGATTCGCTACCATCCCGGCAAGGCAAATGTCGTTGCTGATGCCTTAAGTCTCAAAGAAAGAGTTAAACCTATAAGGATTAACTCAAAGAGCATTGAGCTTAGAAATAGCTTAAATGAGAAGCTATTAGATGCGCAAAAGCAAGCCTTATTAGAGGTTAATATTCCTAAGGAAGGATTAGGCGGAACTATTTATCAGTTAACACCTGGAAAGGATGGAATCCTAAGGTTTAATGATAGAATTTTGGGTTCCGATCTTTGGAGGACTTAGAGATCTAATCCTCCAAGAAACACACAATTCAAGATACTGGGTTCACCCAGGTGGTGACAAGATGTATCAAGATTTAAAGAAGAATTATTGGTGGATGGGTTTGAAGAAATCCATAGCCACTTATGTAGCTAAGTGTCTGACGTGTTCACAAGTTAAGGCTGAACACCAAACACCGTCAGGACTTTTACAACAGCTTGAGATTCCCACTTGGAAATGGGAAATGGTAACTATGGATTTGGTTACCAAGTTACCTAAGACCAAATGTGGTAATGACACTATTTGGGTCATTGTTGATAGATTGACCAAGTCAGCGCATTTCTTGCCAATTAAAGAGACTTATAGTTCAGATAAATTGGCTAAGTTGTACGTGGACAAGATTGTGTCCCTACATGGTGTGCCAGTATCTATTGTATCTGACAGAGATACTAGATACACATCTTTTGGAAAAGTTTCCAACAGTCTTTAGGCACACGATTAAATTTCAGTACGGCTTACCATCCTCAGACTGATGGTCAAAGTGAGCGTACTATTCATACTCTAGAAGACATGCTCAGGGCATGTGTGATTGATCTAGGTGGAAGTTGGGATGACCACTTACCCCTAATAGAATTCTCCTACAATAACAGCTATCATACTAGCATCAAGGCTGCTCCTTTTGGGGCCTTGTATGGGAGAAAATGTAGAACGCCCGTGTGTTGGGCGGAAGTTGGGGAAGCCCAACTATCAGGACCGGAGATTGTCCTAGAGACCACGGAAAAGATTATGCAAATCCGTGATCGTCTCAAAGCTGCCAGAGATAGGAAGAAGAGCTATGCTGATAAGAGACGTAAACCTCTTAAGTTCCAAGTAGGGGACAAAGTCATGTTAAAAGTATCACCTTGGAAGGGTGTGATACATTTTGGAAAGAAAGGCAATTTGAGCCCAAGATATATAGGACCCTTCGAGATAATCGAATGTGTCAGCACTGTAGCTTATAAGCTCAGGTTGCCAGAGGAGCTTAGTGGAATTCATAATGTATTCCACATATCTAATCTTAAGAAATGTCTAGCTGATGAGTCGCCAGCAATGTCGCACGAAGATGTGCAAATTGATGAAAACCTGAGGTTCGTTGAGAAATCAATTTCGATCGAGGATCGACAGGTTAAGAAGCTCCGAAGAAAATTGATACCTATAGTAAAGGTTAAATGGGACGCTTTTAGAGGTCCCGAGTATACATGGGAGGTTGAGTCCACTATGCGAAAAAGTACCCCCATCTTTTTGAATAAAATCTCGAAGTCGAGATTTCTTTTAATGGGGTGAGGATGTAACACCCTCTGAGTGACGGTCCGATGTCAACATGCATAAATAACAGCCTCTGAGTGACTGAGATAAATATGCTCTAAATTTGGCCTCTAAGTGACTGATACGTCAACATGCCCAGCCTATGAGTGACGTCGGAATCAACCTGCTTATAATAAGCCTCTGGGTGATCCTTTGTGAAGTCCTAACTCTCATACGTGTTATTTGTTGGACGAGAGGGTTCAATTTTGTAAGCATGTGAATGTTGGATAATGGAGTGATTAAAAGTGTCAACATGTCAATTTATACCTATGAGTGACCTTTTAACGAACCGAGTGCTCGACAATGTCCGGGCATAATCCCGGGTATGCCAAGTATTGTCTACGGAGGGCTAAAAGTGCCAAAAAGGTGTTTAAAACTGATTTTAGAAGCTTTTTAAAGTTAAGGGGTTAAAGTGTCAAAGTTTGAAAGTGGCCAGTGGCGGTCGCGGGCCGCGAGAGACTTGGTCTATGTCTCTCGTGGGGCGCGAGAGAGCCTCTGCTGCAGAAAGTTTTTTTGGTCTCCAAGCAAAACTCCAAAACCATTAATTCGAAACCATGGCTTCTCTAAACTACTATGCCACGTTTTGGGATACTTGTAAGCTTCTTCTTACACCTCTAAACATCAGGCTTCACCTCCTTTGAGTTCTCCAACTATAAATAGGTGCTTAAGTTCACCATTTCAACTTGCATTTTTCTCATTCACTCTTCTCCCTCCTCTGGAAGTTCCTAGCTGAAAGGAGCATCCAACTTAGTTCTCTTGCATTGTAGGAATCTCTTGTAAGTGTTCCTTGCTCTTGCATTTTCATTTATAGGCTTTTATAGCCAAAAGTCAAGCGTTTTCGTAAAATGCTTTGAGTTTCGGTTAAGACCATTATGGTCCAGCCATTGTTCGAAATGAACATGGCTAAGTGATCGTATTAATGTAGGTGTTAATCCCTATAAAAGGCACCTCCTGAAGATCACGTTTGCTAGACCAATTGACGGGTCAAAGTTATGATATTAAAAAGTCAAACAGGCATTTTTCGGAAAAATCATAAAATGTTCTTATATATGTTATGAAACCTATTTTGACACTTAAACAAGTAGGTAATTATTATTAGAACATCTAAGAACATGTTCGGCTCGTCAATTTCAGTTCTAGGGTCGGTTCGCAACCGAAAGTCGCAAAGTTTGACTTCTTCTTTGACTTTCGATTCTGACCCGATTTAGATTAATTAGATACTTATCTAAAGTTGAATTATGATCATAATATTATGTAGTATAACCCTCTGAGGTTATATTACATGATCGTAATCAGAATCTAAGTTTATGTGCAAGTTCCATAATTATGCCATCTTTGACCAAAATGCCCTTTTTGCATAAAACAAGGTTTTAAATGGTAAGGAACTTGAAAATGAGTTTCTACTGATGTAATAATATAAGTAGGATTATTTGGGATGTTAAACCAAGTTATAAACTGAGTTTTCAAGCAGGTCCTTAAACTATGTCGATAATTGACGATTTTAGCCCCTATGGCTTATAAAATAGTTTTAATCAAATCTTTTCAAGGTAAATCATTTACCTACTGATATATTATACTAAATAACATATTTTAAACATTTTTAATCCGAATTTAACATCAGTTTTCATAAACATCACTTAAAAACGTCATACTACGACATAAGCGCCGTTTCGGCGCATAATATGGTTTTAAACCATATTAATGGACCAAGACTCGTTACCAACTGATTTTAAAACTTGTTTTAAACATATTTACAGTAGGTACATGTTATAAACTCGGAGACTCCAAATAATTTATAAACTATGTGTAAAATGACCAAAATGCCCCTTCGGTGCATAGTTTGGTCATAAAAGATAAATACACATATAATTGATATCTTACTGATAGTATATCATAAATAAAGTATTTTTCCAGAATACTTATAATCATGACATTAAATTGTATTCAAGTTCCTTTTATATGATATGAAATTACCAAAACACCCTAATGAGGCATAGTTTCGTTTTAAAACCTTAATGGGCATACAAGTTTATATTCTACTGATATCTTAATTTATTTAAAATATAATGGCATATAGAACTTGTCCATAACTTATCCGATTACCCGATATCGCTAATATGCGCACAGTTACATATATGTAACTATTTTACGAAAATTAAACGAAACGGATTTAACCTTGTCATTTAGGTTTCAAAATCCAGAATGTATATAGTTTACCCATATTAAACAAGTCAAGATACTTGTTGGGATTAAACTACATTCTATCTGATCATCGTTTAATCAAGCGTTATACGTAATGATCATGTACACTATTCGATTTATAAGGCCGTTAGTATTTAATTGGCTAGCTTATGCCATAATGCAGACTAGAGCCTTGCCGGTAAATGTTATCTGCACTTTGTACTTTTGTATACGGCTGAGTTATTTAATAATAAAAGAAGTAGACTAGCTCAGGTAAATACTCTTGACTTATTTTCCCTATATGGGCTTGGATACGGTAAATTATTACCGCTTGGTCCAAAATGGGGTCAATCGAATGCCCGCTTGTAGCTAGTAAACCCGCATATTTCGTTTTAATCAGTTTTCTTTGATAACTTAAACATCGGGGGTTAAATTACCGTGTCCTGGATATTCTTGGCTCGATACATTAGTTATTGGCCACGACCTTAGCACAGGGTGTAGGCATACACCCTTTGATGCTCATATGCATATTGCCCAAGACGTTGGGGATGACTCCTTCGTGAGTCCTGAGTGGTGTGTATTTAATCATGTCCCGGTTTCTGTCCCGGGCCATGTATGTATTGACAAACATCTGAATCTTATACAAGGTTGCAGGGTCAACTATCCCACGTTAATAAAAGATTTTGTGCCGTTTTGCACTTAAAACCATTTTAAAGTTTTCAAAATGAGTCAGTTGGGTGTATTTACCAATGTAAGCTGACGTATCGTCCAAAGACTAATCTGCAGGTACAATACGAAATAGGCCGGAAGCTGCTAGGTAGTGAATAAAAGGATCTTCAAATCCTTAGATCTGCCCTAAAGTCTGTTTTATATTCTTTCTTGTACATTTTAATGATCCGCCTGTGGATCTTTTATTACGAGCCTGTATATTATTTTATTTCGAACATTTGGTTTGTAATAGTAATTTTACTCCAAGACTTCCGCTGTGTCGTATTTAATTGACAATGATGTTATCAACTGACATCATAATACTCCTCACCCGGGCCTACCGATGTATGGATTTGGATAGGAAATCCGGGGTGTGACAATGATTATATAAATTTTTGCTTGATGTTCTTTTGTTTTACATGACACGAACCGATCTGATATGAATCGAATTTTTTATATACCTAAGGGGCTATAATTTTTAAAAGTATTTCGCTCCTTCATAAAAAAATTCTTAGGTCCACCATTGATTGTATCTCCTCTTTCTTACATCACATTCACATAATCTTTCTTCCTCCGTTTACTCATTTTTTTTCTCACATCTATCACCACACTCTTTATTTCATATCACTTTCTTTCTTTTTAATAAAAAACACACCAAATATGTTTCTATTGTGATGCTCTAATTAATCTTCCTAAAGAAAAAAAAAAGATGTCATCACATGTGTAATCATGTGACTCTCTAGTGCCTATAATGTAGGCAATGTCAACATAACAATGTGTACTTTTCACATGGACCTCATAAATTGTTTTTTCTGTTTTGTTTTTTTACGTCCAACTAAATATTTTATTAAACAGTGGAATAAAGAGACCTTAGCCCACAATCATATTTACACAGCAAGCAATGCTACAGAAGCATATTAGCTCCAAAATGGAACTACCACCCCCACTTTATACAATTTAAAGCCTCCCCAAACCTTCCAATATACATGCAGACTTCGATCTGCCTTTGACCCATAAGTAACTAACGGATTTCACCTCCCCAATTGCCTCCTGAATCGAGCACGGGATGTAGAGTTTCCAACCACACTCCTTCGCTAATATGATATGGCTATGTCAAGTGAATACACGTGCGATACACTATAACAACCACATTTATTAGATAAATTTTGTTGTTGTACAATACATGAATGCCCTTGATACCAAATCACGTTAGTCAACATGCGCTTAACAACTCATTAATGTAACTTAGCCAGCATCATATCTCAAAGACTCGTATTTATACTATTCCTATTGTCACTATGTTTTAAGTCTAGGTGCTAAACGGGTCGTGTTTGCGGGTTGACAGGTTGAACCTGACTTGAACCCGAAAATTTTACATAAACGCGACCTGAACCCGAAAATTAGGCTAGACATATAAACCCGAACACGACAAGAATATTTGCGGGTGGTTAACCCGAACATAACCTATTTAACCCGAATTTTTAAATTTTTCATAAATTTATTCTTAAACTAAAAGTTCACATTAAAACAAAATATATAACATCAAGTGTTTTAACAAAAAATGTCAGCTTCTAAAAGAAAAAATTCTTTGCTCAACATAATATCATCTTCAAATCTAAAACTCTTGCAGGACATAAAGGATTAATTGATATTCAGTACTCTAAAATACTAAACTTTTAGTTTTAGACCGTCAACAATCAAGAAAAATCTACATACAAAAACAACTCTATTAATATCATAAAAGAGAATATGCCAATTTGAGACAAATCATATAAGCTTCAACTTTTGCCAGTAAGCTTATTTATTGAATTAAAGATATGCATGAAGAATATGGCAGGAATGTAAATATGACATAAAGACCAAAACTCCATGTGTATACGAAATTGAAGTTGAAACTCATTGTTTTACGTACCTAGGTATTCCGATTGGAGCGAACATGAAAAGAATTAAATTTTGACAGCCGATTATTGATAAATTCAACAGGAAATTGTGGACCTAGAAAGCTAAAACCTTATCTGTTGCCGGGAGGGTAACTCTAGCGAAATCGGTCCTTGGTAGTCTCCCGTCCTATTATTTGTCGATTTTTATGGCTCCTAAGGCTATTATAAAAGAAGTTTGAAGGCATCCGGAGAGATTTTATATGGGGGAGACCGGGTCGGGGGCAGTAAATCCGGTGGGTGAAATGGGACAAGTTTGTTAAACATAAAAACCTCAGTGGTGTGGGGGTTGGGGGAATTCAAGAGTTTAATGACACTATGATTCTAAAATGGTGGTGGCGATTTAAGGATGATTCGGGCAACTTTGGGCAAGGGTTATATCTACCATACACTCCTCGAAGGTGCAACGGAAGATGATTCCTGTCAAGCCATCGGTGTCGGGTATCTAGAGGGATATTGGGGCGATGGAGGATGCTATGGCTAAGGATGGGTTAGAGATTATGGAGAGGCTTCGAGTGAAGGTAGGGGATGGCTCTAATATTCGCTTCTGGTATTATATTTGGACTGATGACCAACCTCTCAAAACCAGCTTCCCAGACCTGTATAGTTTGGCAAAGGATAAATTTGGTACCGTTGCAGATAAGGTGATTGATGGGGATAATGGAGTGGTTTGGAATTGGCACTCGACTATGGAACCCGAGTCATCAATGGAGCTAGATAATCTTGATAAGCTGAAGGTTTTGCTTCACCAGGTTTGTCTAAATAAGTCTTCAGATGTGTGGAAGTGGTCCAATCAGCAAGGCAAAACTTTTCAGTAAAAGATCTTAGATTCGAGATATCTAGTCTGAGATCTGCTAGGATGAGGATCTGAGCTTCGAGTGGAACAACTGGGCCACACTAAAAGCTAGTTTTTTGGGCTAGAGAGCGATGATGGGTAGAGTCGCATCCAAAGTTGGGCTATCGGCTAGTGGTGTGCAGTTACTGAGCCTTCTTTGCGATATATATGGGTATGTAGTGGAAGATCCAAATCACATTTTTGCAAATTGTCTATTCTCGAAATGTTTTTGTGGAATGTTTTTAGGTGGTCACGGGTATCCTTCCCTGCCGATCTAGTTTCTCGTTCGGAGATACTGAAGACTTTGAGAGTGAACTCGGGGGCGAAAAGGTGGAAGAAGCTGGTGGCTACCGTTGCATTAGCTACTATTTGGTGGATCTGGAAAGGTCGAAATGTTAAGGTGTTCGAGGGTAACTTTATCTTAGTTTACAATTTGGTCGGCCATATCAAAGAAGAGTCATTTGTTTGAGTCAAGCTCAGAACGAGACTTCCGCCTATTAGCTGGGAAAAGTGGGCAATTTTTGATGTAATAGAATTGCTGTAATTCTGTTTGTTTGTATTTTTTTAACGGAAAAAACTCTATCTATGTGTGTGTGTGTGTATATATATATAGGCCTAGCAAGAAACTAGAAAGAAAGTACAACCCGCATAAAAAGAAAAAATCCAAGCAAATTACAAGAGATCTGTTACATCAAAATCAATCCATTTGTCCCATGACAGCGGGCTAAGCTTCGATCGTTGTTTTAACCATAGAAAGTGTCTTCTTTGATGAGATCTACCGTCATTACAATTAGAAAGAAGACTCCTTCAAAAGACTTGGTGTTTCTAGCGTGCCAGATTCTCCAAACCGTAGTCGTGGCCACCGTTAAAACTTTCCTCCATTATTGGTGCATAATGTCTATTGTCTACGTCTTAGGGATGTGTCAATGTTTGTAATAGGAAGAAAATGTTAGATTTTACATTGTTTGTATTTAACTTCGCACGAAGGTAAATTACCTTGCACCAAGGTAGCATGTCTATATAAAGTTAGTGTGAGGTGTTAGTGGTCAGAACTTTTGCAACTGTGACAGCAAAGCTCTGTCGGATTTCCTGGTCATTTATAACTGTTAAACATTGAATGAAAACAGTTAATTGATGAAATAATCTTGTTAATTGTCACTAATTTATATGAATTCCGCACATATGGACTAGATACACAAATTAGGACCTTTGCTATTGGACAAAACGATCTTACAAGTGGTAGCAGAGCTCAGGGAGACTGATTTGAAGACAATTGTTCAAGATTCAGCCTAGAAGACTTCTTAATTTTCACTTTTTTAAAATGAATCTATGATCAAAATAAACCGATTTTCATGTATAATATGTAAAAACATGTTTAGATAAACCCTTGAGAAAATCAGAGCTGAAAATAAAAGAATTCATGTTGAAAGTTGAAAAAATGTCAAGTTTTGAACCTAACTTCGCACGAATATAATTTTATCTCACATGAAGATAAGAATTGTAAAGGTTTTAAAATCATTTACCTTCGCACGAAGATAAATCAATTTTTGACATTTTTACTTCACTCGAACCAAAATCTTAATCGTTTTAGCATTTAGTGTTGTTTCTGGCTGGTAAAATGGAAAATGAATTTTACAACGCGTTTGCCATGTCAACTGTTAATGTATCAGCTGCAGCCGTACAGAATATGAATTTGGAGAACGAAATAAGGACAATGGTGAAACCCCAAAGTTATGAATTTGGAGGATTATGCAGTTGGAGTGAACGGTTTGTTAACTGGGTGCAACCGAACCATTTTAACTGCTAGTTTGCTATAGAAGAAAATTATACCACACCAACTGGGGAAAATGAATTGGAGAAGACGTTGATTCAGTTCACACCGGCTGAAAAAGAAAAATTCGTCAATGAGAATAAAATGATTAGCATATTGCAACAATCAATCAAAGAAGATATCTTAGCATTGGTGCAACATGATGATAACTCACAATCATTATGGAATGCATTAAGGTTGAAATTCCAGGGAAGTTCACAAATGAGGAAGAGCAAAAAGGCACTTCTTAGAAAAAGAGTTCGATATTTTCAACCTTTTGAAAGGCAAAACTATGAAGCAATTGATCAAGCGTTAGTGTCACCTAGTTGTTCAAATGAAGAGGTAGGGAATTTAGAAAAGAAATGAGGAGTTAGTCGACAAGTCGACAGATGCTTTGCCTAAGGGAGAATGGACTACGTACTTGACAATTTTGAAAAATGGTGCAGAGTATAGTGGTTACAGCCTATCAAAGTTCATAGAAAAGCTCGAAGGTCATGAACTAGAAATGCAGAAGATGGCCAAATAAAAAGGGGCTCAAATGCAACAAGATGTAAACCTTCACTTTAAAGGCAGTTCTGTTGGTACTCAAAGTCCGAAAGTACATACTGCCTTCAGTGCTGATAGTTCTGCAAGCCCATCTTCTACTCAATCTAGTTTTCAATCATTTTCTATCTTTGAACCAAATTCACCCAAAACACCTCACGTCACAGAGCTCAAATAGTTTCCAAAGTCAACAATCTGGTCAATTTAATTCAAACAGGGATTTTATAGTGTAACATAGCTGTGAATCTCCAAAACGCACAAGATTTTATTGAACATACTGCTAAGCAGCACGTGTCGTTGCTCACATCTGTTCTTGAATCTTACGAAATCATGGTTGTTGGGAAGATAGGAAATCTAGATATAACCAAGGAAGATTATGATCAGATAGATTCAGGAGAGTTAAAACTGATCGATATTAAATGGTGCTTGGCTTCTATAGTTCGAAGAGCTCATAAATTTATGGAGATTACGGACAGAAATAGTTTGAGAGGTTCGGATGAGAAGCTTGGATTTGACAAATCAAAAGTTACTTGTTTCAGATATAGAGAGAAAGGACATTTCAAACGGGAATGTACTAACCGAGAAGTCAACAGTAATCAAAGTCCTTTTGGTGATGATTACTACAAGAAAGCTATATATCATAAGCCATCACCACCGCAATCAAATTTAAGGATGATTCAAAAAGAAGATGGTCCAACTAATGCTAAAGACAAAGCTTTAGTAGTCGCCCAAGAAGATGAATGATTTAACTAGAACAAGTATATTTCTAAAAACGAAAGTCTTGCATTTCTCGCAGAGATAATCGAAGAGCCTGAACCTGAAACAGAAGATTATTATGAAGCAGTATTCGATGAAGCTCTTGAGGAAGTTGTTCTAGAAGGATATATTCATGAACAATGTGCTAAAGAAGAGAATTAATTGCATAATGCTTTTGGACATTTGATTCAACCTAATTTGTTTCCGTCTTTTGTAGGATATTTTGATTCAAGTTATCAAGTGCAAGTAGAAGAGGAATCAAAGTCTAAATGTGTGGAATTAATAGATGTGGAAAAATAGATGAATGCCGAGAATTTGACAGAGGTACAAACAAACAATGATGGCAAACCTTAATGAGGTAGTTTCTAATGAAATCAAGGAAGACTTAGTGACTAAATTTGTCAAAGAGTCGGTAAGGGAGCATGTCAAAGTTCAGGTTGTTGAGGTTGAAAAACCATGCAAGAGAAGTCAAGAACCTTGCAAGGAATGTTTCAAGAAAGATAAAAATAATTCTGAACTGAAAAAACTTTCAAATAATTTGTTAAGTGATTATAACGAAACTAAACAAGCCTATGAAAAATTATCTAAATTAATTAAACAATATGAAAAAGTTAACAGTGAAGATAGTGCAACTTTGTCGATGCTTAAAGCAACTCTTATGGACAAACAAATGACAATTAATATTTATTTGAACAAAATTGCTGAACTTTAAAATGAGCTTGAAAAAATGAAAATCGAAATAGAAAGGGTTAACAAATTGTTAATCAGTTATTCCACAAGTTCATATGTTATTGATCATATTCTTCCGAAAATTTAAAAGGAACAAAATGATAAGAACGGTAAGAACAAAAGTGTTGGTTACAACCGTGTTCCACCACCCATGTGGGAAAGCTATGCTAGAAGGAAACCATCAGGGGTGGAAAAAGCGCTCAATCTAAATTTGAAAAATGAAAAGAAAAATGAGTTGCCTGAGAACATTGATATAACATGCACTAAATCAGACAATGACTGACTGTGAATCTGATGTGGTAGTGGTTGAAAAGGTTTTGGGAAGTGAAATGTAACGCCTCGCTTTTTCGTACTTTCCTTAATTAGAAAGTATGATCGTATTTATATTTATGGAAACTTATATTCGTATTTCTTTTCCCAATTTTGTATCCGAGACTTGAATCGTAATAAAAATCCATACTTGTTATATATAATGTATTACATGCATTTAATCATTTAAACTGATACTTGTTACACGTGCAAAAACTCATACATTCACACTTGATACTCAAATAATACTTATATGCGTTATACATGCAAAAATGACAAGTTATAACCTGAAATGAAAGATAAACTAAGTTCAAGGACTAAAAATGGCATAATGGAGAAGTGGTTTCTAGCCCATGGATTGGTGCAATTTGTGTTTTCTGCATTAAATGCACTCAACTAACAACCCCTTTCACCACAACTATAAAATACCCACCTCCTCTCACTCTCATTTCACACCCAAACAGTTCTATTCTTTTCTTTAAAGCTCTCTCTCCATCTGAAGTTCAAGACTTTCAAAAGATAACTCGGTACTCCATCTTCCAAACTCCCCCAACACTTTATGAAAATATCAAGTGGAAGCTTGCAAAACCGTGAGTACACTTGACCCATTTTCCTTTTACACAATTTTGGTTGTAACATGTTAACTTACAAAATACACGAATACACACACTACATGCTTTATACACTTGATCCAATCATACATGCTTATTGTTATGCTTAGGTTCATGCTAGATTCATACATGCTTCTTGTCATTAACTTGGCTAGCCCCAACTTAACATATATAGCGCTATAGGAGTAACGCACCACCCGTATTCTTGAGGTCATGTTAAGTTTTTTTCTATTTGGGGGTGACACGCGATGGTTGACTTATAGATCGCATGCCATGTTTACATTAATCTTGTATGCTAGCTTACCATGTGGATTCGTTTAAATCTTTTCGTACTTATGCTATATCAAATTTGTGTACTCGCCAATACTTGTTGTATTGAACTATACTTTTAACATGTTGTAGGTTAAAGATGTTGATCATAACGAAACTTAGTAAGGACGCCATAGATACACACCTAGAATGTTAGGTTTTATGTTTTTATTGTTGTATTTGAAATTTCCTGTTGTAATTGACAATTTTGTTATGAAATGAAATGGTTTTGATTTAAATATTGTCGCAAATAGTGTGATGATGCCTTGAGCAATCTATTTCGTCTCACTCCCATGTTTCCGACGTCGGTTGGGGTGTGACAGATTGGTATCAGAGCCATAACTATAGGGAATTAGGCAGAATTGCCATGTTCGGTCTAGTCTATCGTTTAAGTGTCCAACTTGACCATTCTTAATTCTTGCTTAAAATTTTAATTCTTCCTACCTTGCTTCTTCGTATTCCTTTGGTCTTAATATGTACAATATGTCTTTCCTAAGACATTTACACAATATACACACTTGAAGACTTGAAGACACTCATACTAACGAGACGATCTCACCAAAATAGGGGTGAAACCAGCACTTTGGCGATCACCCTCAATCTGCGTATTCGATTTACGAAATTATGCCATCAAGTTAGGAGTGATATCCATACCTTGATGGAAAATTTCCATTTCATATTCTAGTGGACCCTTACCAACGAGTTGGAATTTGCTCCTCGTTTGGAAAGTACGAACCATGTTTAAGGAACGAAAATATCAAGTTAGTAGTGATACCCACATCTTGATAACTAGCCCCATTCCTCGATTTTCAATTCTCGCCAAAGTTTGATTTTTTGATAAGTTACAGACGTGTAGTAACTGGAAGGGTAAAATGTCGTTAATCGCCTCTCGACGAGAGCATTTTACCTATAGGCCAAGCACGTTCCTCTAATTTGAAAGGATCTTCGATTCACTTTGGAATAGTCGACGCTTCTCAACCCAAAGCACTCCAATATTTTACTAAGCCTATCTTTTATGCTATATCAATTCTATGTGGTTTAATACTTGTTACTTCGTTCATTTCGAACCTGATGCACAATTCGCACGTTTTTCGCAATAAAAAATAATAATAATTCTCACAAACCAACTAAATTTATACTCGTTACACAATCATACGTGTTTATACTTTTGAATACTTGTTATGCTTACGTCGCCTATGTAAACTCATACGTGTTACACAATACTTACATGCTCAAACGTGATTTTTATTATGGATCACCTAGAAGTGCTTTTTCAAAACACTCAAGTTGGAGAAATGAGTCGAAGTCCAACTCCAACTCGACTATTTTCATAACAATCACTATATCAAAACTTAAACCTAAACCTTTTATCATTGTTTCAAATATTCTCATTTATACATAAACCTCGAACCTTATTATTTTCTCCGAACGATTTCTCACCCCTATAATTTATTTACTAAATTACATACACAAAACCCCTAATGATACTTTAAACGCGTCTTTCACAATTTTTCAAAAACTTTATGAAATGCTACCTATCAACTTAGTCGGTCAAACAAGCCTCTTGCCCTCGATTTTCACAACTCGTCTGAAACACACTCACTTTATACTACCATTCTAAAGACATTTTATTTCCAACAAGAAACCGACGAAAACTTTCTCTCACATACGCATAAGTACTTTGCTAAAATACTTTTCAAAAAATTCAAGTTTTACATGAAAAATTTTCAAAACACAGCTTTCCTTACATCAATATAAATATATATAAAAATAAAGCAAGCTCACTATTTTACAACCTTCCCAAAAATCGCTAATACGCAAATCTAAATCTGAACCCATGGGCAAGAAAATTTCATCAGGATAACCTACAACGTATGCGAATACAAAATTTTAAAACAAAAGTAGCATTCTTTTTACAAACCATATCTTACATCAAAAAAATAATACTTTTCTCAATATTCATCCGACATTCACAATTTTGGTCCTTCATTCCCGACAAACCCGACCTATTTTGACAAGCCCAATGTTTTGACTCAAAAAACCATACACATGCATATCATCATACACGATTCAATTTATGCAGTCAATATTTCATAGCAATCCTACGCATATCATTGTTATTTTTTTATTTATACACTCAAACTATATACTAGACTTATGTGTGCTTAACGTCATGTATATTTCAACTTATACGTTCTATACTAAATGCTAATTTTATGTGTATTCGTCATCAATCATACACAAAATTTGCATACATTCGCACTACTTGGTAGTCATACTTGAAATCTATAGGTAGGCATAATCCGAGTGATTTCGCATATATTCGACACACTTGTGCATACATACAATCATGCTTACATGCTTAATTTTTATACGTTATCTTACACACCTTTTGCTTGTAATACTAAATGTAACCTGACCTGTACACTACTAGTACAAACTATACGGATCATGTACAAACCAAAATAACTGCGGGTGCACATGGGATTATATTGGTAGGCGCATGAAAACCATAGTGGGTTCTACTGTGTATCATAACACGGAACATAACATGACACTGAATAGAAAAACAGACGTAACATGGTGTGAACATGGTGGATACCCACTGGTACTTCCTATATATAAGTGTCCCTACCATGTTACCAAACTTTCGTACAACGTGCCATGAGAAATTCAGTGATTTCCCGGACCTTGATAAATACATTTTATTCATAACGAACTTTGGTGACCCCACTTCGAAATGATTAATACTCGATTATCTATGACAAAGCTTCATTCTATAAATCGTTAGCTTTAACCGTTACAAATATCACTAGCATCTCTCAAAATTCCATGTTCGCATTTTATCCGATATTCATACCATTTTTACCCCTCGCATACACCTACCGAATCGTTCACTACCATATCACGATATTCCCAATTCTTCCCTTAACCTTTCATCCAAACTTTATTTACAGGAAATCAGCCTATACGTTCAATCCATTTTTATAAACGTCCGCCACCGACTCAATTTGGAAAAAAAATGTTCCTTTTCTTTTAAAACTATCTTTCGCTCTTATCTACGTGCAAACTTCAACCAGTCGGTCTATTAGCACCAAACCTTTTAGAAACCGTAAATATTTACCATCCTAGCTCTCTCCAATAAACATTTTTCTACAACCAATGATTTTACTAATACGTCTTAGAACTGACAAAACTTTTCTTACAACTTATTGTGCGGACTGCTCATTTTAATCAAAATACATCCTTAGTCATAATAAGACCTTCCTCTTAGGTCGCACTCTTTTAAAATATTCCTTCCAGTGAGTTGTCCATACCCAGTCAAACTCACTCGCTTACACACACACATACACGTTTTTACTTACCCTTATATACGTTTACGATTGGTGTCTCAAAAACACCTTAGTCAAACAAATTACTTTCACGGACCTACCATTTTTATCCTTCAAGATTTCGATACATATTGACACACTTATACATGAACTCCGCAAAAACTCTAAACTTCAAAATCTTGATTTTGGCAAAACATTTTCACCAAAATGACATCTTCACCAAAATGACATCTTTTCCAAAGTCTTCCTCTTGAATAAATTTCGGGACGAAATTTCCTAAAGGATGAGAGACTGTAACGCCTCGCTTTTTCGTACTTTCCTTAATTAGAAAGTATAATCGTATTTCTATTTATGGAAACTTGTATTCGTATTTCTTTTCCCAATTTTGTATCCGAGACTTGAATCATAATAAAAATCCATACTTGTCATATATAATGTCTTACATGCATTCAATCATTTAAACTGTTACTTGTTACACGTGCAAAAACTCATACATTCACACTTGATACTCAAATCATACTTATATACGTTATACATGCAAAAATGACAAGTTATAACCTGAAATGAAAGATAAACTAAGTTCAAGGACTAAAAATGGCATAATCCGGAGAAGTGGTTTCTAGCCCATGGATTGGTGCAATTTGTGTTTTCTGCATTAAATGCACTCAACTAACAACCACTTTCACCACAACTATAAAATACCCACCTCCTCTCACTCTCATTTCATACCTCAAACACTTCTCTTCTTTTCTCTAAAGCTCTCTCTCCATCTGAAAGTTCAAGACTTTCAAAAGATAACTCGTTGCTTTGTCTTCCAAGCTCCCCCAACACTTTATGGAAATATTAAGTGGAAGCTTGCAAAACCGTGAGTACACTCGAACACCCTTTTTACGCTTTACACCTTTGGGTGAAACATGTTAGTCTATCAAATACACGCAATCACACTCATACTTTTATGCAATCACACAAACAATCCATCATACATGCTATAGTTACGTGATACACGATTTGTATACTTGGAACATTCGTATGTGATGCTATCTGTCATTAACTACGTACGAGCCTCCCCTTAACATGTATTGCGTTATAGGAGTAACACACCGCCCATATTCTTGAGGTCATGTTAAGTTTATTCTATTTGCGGTGACACGCGAGGGTTGACTTATAGATCGCATGCCATACTTACATTAATCTTGTATGCTAGCTTAATATGTGGATTCATTTAAATCTTTTCGTACTTATGCTATATCAAACCTGTGTACTCGCCAATACTTGTTGTATTAAACTATACTTTTAACATGTTGCAGGTTAAAGATGTTGATCATAACGAAACTTAGTAGGGACGCCATGGATACACACCTAGAATGTTAGGTTTTATGTTGTTATTGTTGTATTTGAAATTTCGTGTTGTAATTGACAATTTTGTTATGAAATGAAATGGGTTTGATTTAAATATTGTCGCAAATATTGTTATGATGCCTTGAGCAATCTATTTCGTCTCACTCCAATGTTTCCGCCATCGGTTGGGGTGTGACATGAAAGTCATAGCATAGAATATGAAAGTGCTGAGTCGAATTTGGAGAAAATTAGTTCAAGTTCACCTTCTGAAAATGAGGAGAGCTTTCATAAGAATTATCTTGATAAATCAGATTCTAGTTCGGATGATGATTCTACATTGGTTGCTTATACAATGAAAGGATCAGACAAACTATATTCTGATCAAGAATTTCCAATTCAGAATGTGAATCTTGAGAAAGTAGTACAAGTGTTTAAGCTAACAGAAATCAATTTGTCTAAACTGGGAAATTTGAATAAGTCTTACTACTCTAAACCCAAAAATTTTAATCGTAAAGGTAAAATTTACCCTGAAAACAAGCGTAAAGGGTTAGGGTATGTTAAGAGGAAAAATGATAAGTTTCAAAAATCAACTTTTCAAAAGAAAGTAAACTTTGTGTTTAGATCAAGTACGGTAAGTGAAAAAGAAAGGTTGGGAAATGAATAATCAAACGACGAGTTCCATGAAGAAAAGAAACGTCGTGAGCATAATTTGAGTTCATCTACTGATTGTGATAGTAGAACATGTTGGAAATGTAACAAAGTTGGGCATATTGTATGACATTGTACTCAAAGCAACTCAAAATCTGTTTACAACGCCAAGAAATCCACAGAAGATGTGAGACAAAAGAAACCTGAGTTTGTTCCAAAACAGATCTTAAAAAGAAATAGTGAATCCAATAAAATTGTGAAACCAATAATTTTAAATATTTCAAAATTCAAGATTGGTGAAACTTCAACCAAAACAGAACAAAGGGATTCAAAATTTTATTAGAAAACAGCAATTCTAAAAACACAAACTTGGGTGGTTAAAACCAAAACAAATTCTGTAGAAAGCAAAACACCTGTTAAATCTGAAGTTAAACAGGATGTTAATGTCATAGTTCCAACGTTTGATATTCCGAACCCACCCAAGACCGAGATGGCTTGGGTTTCACTATTTAAGTAATTGCTTATTTATATGTGTAAGGGCTCTCGAGGTCAATCATATCAAAATGGATAATGGACACTGGAGGTTCTCGTCACATGACAAGAATGTTGGCCTTACTCTATGATGTTAAGTCTATTCATGGAGACTATGTAGGGTTTACTGGAAATCAAGGTGGAAGGATTGTCGGAGAACGAAAACTTTCCAATGGAGTGGTCTCGTTCGACAAAGTGAACTACATTGCTGAATTGGAGAACAATTTCCTAAGCATTTCACAAATTTGTGTAAGAAGTTTACAACGCACTTCAATGATAAAGAATGCTTAATTCTGAAGCCGGGATTCAAAATTCCTATGGAGTGGATTTTTTTGCGCGCTCCACGAGAGAATTATCTTTATGTTCTAGACATGAGCGTCGCATCGACTACATCGAAGTTGACACAATATTTTATCACAAAAGCAAATGAAAAAGAATCGATCTTATGGCATCGAAAGATGGGGCATATCCATTTGAGAAAAATGAACTATCTGGTGCACAAGAATCTAGTGGGGGCGTTAATCTCAAAAGTTTTCAACTGAATGATAATTGTCTTAGCTGCAAAAAGGGGAAGCAGCATAAAAAATCACACCCGAGAAAACTTATGAATTCTATAAAATTACCAGTAGAGAGGCTTCATATGGATCTTTTCGTGCAAGTCAACATCAAAAGCATATCTAGTGATGTATATTGCCTCGTTGTGATAGACGACTATTCGAAAATCTCATGGGTTATCTTCCCGGAGAGTAAAGATGAGACATATGATAATGTTATGATTCTCTTCAGAAAGTTAGAGAACTTGTACCATCTTCCAATCAGATGAATACGAAGTGATAATGGTATTGAGTTAAAAAATAATCGAATGCTCGAATTCTTTAACGAAAAAGGTATTCTTCACGAATTCAGCGCCCCCTATACTCCGCAACAAACTGGAGTAGCTGAACATAAGAATCGAACTCTCATTGAAACTTCACGCACGATGCTTGCTGATTCAAAATTACTTGTTAATTTCTGGAGCGAAGCCATTGCCCTGCATGTTACACGTTGAACAGAGTTTTAACGATCAAGGCACATAAGAAGACATGTTTTGAATTGCTTAACCAACGAAAGTCGAACTTAGAGTTTTTAGAACCATTTGGATATCCATGTATGGTCATTGACCCGGATGGTAAATTTGGTGCTAGATCTTTAGAGGGAATTTTCGTAGGATATGCAAGTCCGTTGAGAAGAGTATACTTGCTACGTTTAAACCGATTTATTCTTGCTCAACATGTTGATTGTCAGAAGTATACACTGCCTACTCAAAAGCCTGGTGAATCCTGGATGTTCAACTACGAGAGTTTATGGAATTTTTTCGATCTACCAAAAGAACCAAATGAAGAGGAACTTATGTTGTTGTATCAACAACAGCAAGCGTCTAATCAACAAGTTCGAATACTAATAGTGGTTACTTAACCATCTATTGGTACAAATGATTCTGGAGCAAGTCCGAGCACGACACAAACAGAACTCGTCGTCGTACCAGTAGTGAATGCCACAAAGCCCACTTTTGACCAATCTAACGATTCTGATTAAGATGCTGGGCCGACATATGATCAAGATGGTGAATCCAGCTCCGATGAAGGTTCTGAGTAGATAACAAGTTTGTTAAATCAATATGCAACACCTAGTAATCAGAATGAAGCTTCAACAAGTAATCAAGTTGCTGAACAGAACATTACGAATTTGGAGAGCGAAGTAAATGTTCCTAATAAAGTAATGTCGAGATATTTGTCTTACCACCCTTCAGAGAATATTATTGGAGAGCTGCATGTTGGAGTTAAAACACACAATCAGATCAACAAGGATCTTAGTTATTTTTATACCAAAATTGCATCAATTCAAGATACATGCTTACATCATTGTTTTATTTCACAGATTAAGCCGAAATCGAATAAGGAAGCACTTACCGATGATAGCTAGATAAATGCAATGCAAGAGGAGCTACAACAATTCAAAAAGATTGGTGTCTGGAAGCTTGTTGACCTACCGACTAGTCACAAAGCTATTGCTACTAAATGGGTTTTCTAGTGTAAAAGAGGTGATCGAAGGGTAATTGTGCGCAATAAAGCTCGACTAGTTGTCATGGGTTTTCATCAGTAGAAGGCATTTATTATACACAGGTTTATGCTCTGGTCGCAAGACTAGAAGCAATCCGCATATTCCTGGCGTTTGCGTCCTGGAAAGGTTTTAAAGTGTACCAGTTGGATGTTAAATCAGCTTTCCTTTACGGAAAAGTGAAAGAGGAAGTGTATGTTGGACAACCACCAGGGTTTGTCAATCCAGTACATAAAGACAAGGTTTACTTACTAGATAAGGCATTATACGGGTTGCATCAGGCCCTGAGAGCCTGGTATGAGACACTCTCAGCAACTGTTAAACAACGACTTTACTACAGGCACTGTTGATAGCACACTCTTCACACGGGAAGTGAAAGTACATCTGCTAATCGTACAAATCTATGTGGATAACATCATCTTGTGTAAAGAATTTGAAGAAGTCATGAAAAAGAAATTTTAAATGAGTTCAATGGGAGAAATGAAGTTCTTCTTGGGGCTTCAGGTCGATCAGTTGCCTGATGGTATTTTCATCCATCAGAAAAAGTACATCCATGATATCTTAGAGAAATTCGATATGACGGGAATGTCACCATTATCTACCCCATTGGCAAGTAACCATGGCATCTGTCCAAACGAACATGGATTCAAGATAGATGAAACCTTATACCGATCAATGCTTGGATAACTAATGTATCTTACAGCATCAAGACCAGATATCATGTATCCAACATGCCTTTGCACCCGATATCAATCGAGTCCTCGAGTGTCACACCTGATGATAGTCAAGCGGATTTTCAAATATTTGAAAGGTTGCCCAAGCACAGGCTTTTGGTATCTGCAAAATGACAACTTTGACCTCGCAGGATATTCAGACTCGGATTTCAGATGCTGCAAACTTAATGCCAAATCTACAAAGGTTGGTTGCTAGTTCTTCGGAACACGCTTAGTAACGTGGCAATGCAAGAAGCAAACCACAGTTGCTCTCTCTACTTGTGAGGCTAAATACATTTCGACTTCAAGTTGTTGTTCCCAAATATTCAGGATACAACAACATATGATAGACTTTGGATTGCAATTTCTTGATACGCCCTTATATGTAGATAACAAGGCTGCCATCGATATAACTAAAAACCCGTTTCATCACTCTAAAACTAAACATATTAAAATGCGACATCACTTTATCCGTGATTGCCTCGAGAAAAAATTGATTCGAATAGAAAAGATCTACACTGATGAACAAAAGACAGATTTTTATACCAAACCATTTCATCGAACCAGATTGAAATATCTTTTGAGAATTAATGGTATCAAAAATTAACATCATATGGGGAATTAGAGGTTGAATACGGATCGGATGACGAGATTTCGTGTTCCTGATCGGTTTGTCACATTTATAGTCTTTAAAACAAAAAATCCAAAAATATTTTTTTGATATTAGGGACAGAAATGTTGTAGAAAATACAAAAACATTACAAAATGCAAAAATGTACAAAAACATGAAAAAGACAAAAAGAGTTTTTGTGTGAAAAGAGAAAATGATAGTACATTAGTGGTCTATCACGGTATGCTAACGATTTGTAGTGTTTAAAAGTTGAAAAGGTCTCACTGAGGATGTGCCAGTAGGCTTCGCACATTCAGTAGATTGTTTCTGAGATAAAAACTTAAAAGAAAAAACTTCTTAATTAGTGGCTTAACATTTCTCAGATATACGTTCTTAGTACACCAAAATTTCGTTTGAGAGATTGCCGGATTCTAAGATACTAGGTCTTTATAAATAATTGATATCTGGGGTATTATACAAGTTATTATGATTTTGCGTCGACAATTGACTAGAACTTGTAGAATACTTTTGCCCTTCAATACACAAAAAATGGAGCAAATTGTAAGTATCGAAAGATCCAACAATTGCAACACTACTTTCAAGACGAGCCTTCATCTCTTGTCGGTACGGTGGTACTAAACTGAGCTCTCAAGGACTCACATTACCCATATACAGATAGTAGTTAGATATATTCACCTGTAAGATGAAATCCAGGGAATCTTGATACGGGAGTATATTCTAAGGTGGGAAACATGGTTAAGTCAAGTTCATAAAATTACCTAACGTATCTCGGAACAATTGAGAAATGTGTAGAGGTTTATGTGGACAAGGGTTAGGATCTAAGTTTGAATTATTATAAAAGTTCTAAAGATGAAGGAATGGAAGTAGATAATTCATATGTAACTGCAGAGGAATGATGAACTTTGATTCATAACTATTGAGAGATTGTTTTCATTATCATACTTTTGTGATTGTAATCACTTGCATGTAAATCACAACCTCCCTCTCAGCCTAAGATCGCTGATTTTGTTCGTACATAATGTAAAGAAGAATGTTACATTGATAACTGATGAAAAGTGATCTAATAGAACTGTACAAGCACTTTTCTATTTATACTACAGTTCTAACCACTGAGCATCTTATGATGATGTCAGCAAGAAAGCGACATTTAACAATAATAACAAACTAACAATATCTGTTAAGCTAAACACTGCTATAACTAAACATTACAAAGACTGATATATAACACTGATGAGACATCCTATTTTGGACTTCAGCAGAGCTTTGCCTTGGCAAACCTTTAGCTTTTAGTCTTCAACACAGCTTGATTCCAACAGATGTTTTATTATTATTATTATTATTATTATTATTATTATTATTATTATTATTATTATTATTATTATTATTATTATTATTATTATTATTATTATCATCATTATTATTAAGGATCAGAGGTTTGTAGCATATTTTGGCTCTCTATCATCTGTTCTTTTGCAGGGTTCAATTCCAACAATCTCCCCCTAGAACAGATGATGCCAAAACTAAAACTTTATTCCTAATCTTTATTCCTCATCAATGATTCCCTTATTTTTCCTTTGAATTGAAGTTCAAAGTCCAGGGTAATCATGTCATTTACATCCCTTTCAAGCTCAAGATTCATCAGATCTTGGAGGTCAGCTGCATCCAGACCATATGCCTCCTCCATTCTTATCTTTTGAGCTCTACCATTTGACTTGAGCAAAGTCCATTCATGGGTGTCTATGGATGATTTCCATTTTAGAATTTTTGAGTCAAATGGTTTTCTTGAGAGTAGATTTATTTGAGATGAGTTTGGTGAAATTGGTCTACAGACAAGTGTTGAAAGTGTTTCCATAAGCTTATCAATTGCAGCATCAGTGTGGTATAGGATTTGATTTTTTATCCCCCCTCCTTTCTTTGTTCTTCATACCTCATTTGATCTTCTTCTTCCATCTGCTCTTGCCTTTTTGTTTGATTCAAGGCAATTGTGGGTAAGACAGAGCTTGAAGATGGTCTTTTAAAGGCATTGGTCTGATGAGGGGCAGTGGTTGTTGGTGAGTAGTCTAGCTTTCTTGGGACAGAAGGATCTTTCTTTCAAAGCTCTTCCAGCCTTCTACAGGTATCAACAACTTTTGACTCAGACCACCAAGCAATTTGCCTTGTTGTTCCTTATTGTGTGCTAACAAGTTTAGGTTTCATGCTTTTGATCTTCAAGGCATGGTCTTAATTTTCAGGCCTAGCCTTTTTCTAGACAGGAAGAGTAGGCCTTTTCAAAGGATCTTTGATCATGACTTGTATGCTTTCAATCTCTTCCTTTAGCTCATTTGTAGACTAGTCTTTGAATAGAGCCCTTGTTACTTTGTAAGGCATAAACTTCATAATGTGATCAAGATACTCTTGCTTTAGTTTAGTATTATTAGTGGTTGGCTTTTCTTACAGGGACTTACTCAAATCCATCGTAAAATCTTTAATGTTTCTCACTTTGCTCAATTGAAATTGCATGTATCTTTGTAGAGCCCTGTGATCCTTACCTTTTGAGAGCTTCGTTGCAATAGTCTCAGCTTGTCTAGCCTTCAGCATCAGATATTCATCTAGATTTCTAGGCTTTCGATACCCAAGAAGAGATGGAATTTCTCTTTTTTTTGGATCCTCTATCTTACAGAAAGACTCTATTTCACCTTTCACAGCATAAAGTTTCAAAGGGTATAAGGCACCCATTGGAAGGAATGATGATGATAGGTGCATGGGTGGAAATAAAGTTTCAAGATATGACAATGATGAGGATGGTTATGAAATAGAGTCTGGGAAACATCTGTTGGAACATCTGTTGTGAGTAAAGTAGAGATTTGGGAAACATCTATTGGAACATCTGTTGTTCAAGAATCTACTGTCATAACATCCACCCCAACATTTGTTGGGTTGTTTTGTGGTGATTGTGGGTTGTTATGGATAGAGGATACATCAAGATTAGCTTTAGCAGTTGTTTTAGAAGAGGTGACAGTTGGTTGTCTAACTTTTCTTGCAGACTTTCTTTTTCTTGAAGTACCAACATCTTCTATTTCCAACTATTTGGCTTTATCTTCTTCAATTAGCATTGAGGCTTTAGCTTCAAGTGTATCTTGTCTCTTCTTCTTTTCATCAGCAATTTTTTCAGATTCTTTGTTTAGGGTCTCATCAATCTCTTTTTCCAAAGTTGCATCAGATGCTTCAGCAGTGGTTTCAATGGTTTCTGGCTATTGTTGCACCTTTGTTTAGTAGTTGAATCAGGTTGCAACTTTCTCAAAGCATCTTTCTCCCCTTTTTGGCATCATCTTCAATTTCATCTTGAAGAATAATAACCGGGGCAGAGCTAGTAGTTTTCAGCAAATGATCTTTGATGGCTTTAATATCTGCTTGTGTATCTTTGTATCTAGCCTCAACCATATTTCTGATTAACTTCATGTGTGTCTCATGCTGAATATCTACCAATTGTCTATGAGATAAGATAATTGGTTGCACAACTTTCCATAGCTCATCAGCATTTTGAGTTGGTGATGGTTGAGGTTGAGAATTTTGTAGCACTTGTTCATCATGGATTTGATTTCATCAAAGGATGATTCCATGGTATTGATTCTATCCGTTAATTCTTGGTATTTTAATTTATCACCAAAGTTAATAGGATCATCTAAATTCCTACCAGAGGTAGTTGTATTTGGATCATCAACATGAGCAATCTTAACGTTTTAAGAACCAACTGCCCTTGTTCTTGGTATTGGGGACTTCCAACTAGCTCAGAGGATACAATTGTAGCCTCAGCGGTTGTTGCCTTCAATAAAGTCTTATTAATGTAACCACTATCCAACTAAGCCACTGTTGTTGCAACAGTTGTAGTAGTTGCATCACTTGAACTACCACCAAGAGTTACATGTAACTCATGGGGTGCAGCCTTCTCAACTGTTTCTAGGTTAGCTAATTGAGTTTTCTCATACTCAGTCAATGATGGGGTTGTACTCTTAGTGATAGGTGAATTAGAGGGACTGTTTGGAATCTGAGTTTTCTCAATAGCATGAAACAGGGGTATGAAAGTGGAAGGAATTGGAGAAGTGAGTAGTGGAGTAGAAAGAGACATTGCCCTGAGAGAGGGACTTGAGAACAAATGTTCAAGTGAATCATCTGCCTCATAATTTGGTGTCCCTATGCTTACAACTTGTTCCTTTTGTGAGGAATCAAGAGGAGCTAGTGTAGGTGGAAATCTTTGGTCCATCTGCTGTGAGGAAGTAGCAGTAGTGGTTTCAAGTGACTTTGGTACTGTCACAGGTATATCGTCTGGGATCTCATCTTCCAGAGTTACCTTTTTGGGTTGTTTGGTGGGCTTTTTGGATTTTGAATGTTTCTTTTTGGGTTTTTCTGGTGGGGGTTGCATAGCACTGGTTGTAGTGCCATGTTCACTAGGAGTAGTGGCTTTAACAACAGAGGAAGGAACAGTGGATGTGTTAGCATCTAAAATTTGCTCAGTCCCTGTTGCTTGTGTTTTCAAAACCTTTGGCTTTTGATTTGAGATTCTAGTAAAAGTTTCATGTTTAAGGCTTCCAACTTCACAGAAGACACCTTGTTGAAAATCCTCCTCAGAAACTTGTTTTTGTAAATAAAACTCAACAGCCTAGGATGTATAAGAAAAGCTTTACCCTTTTTAATGTTGTTAAAGTTTGCAACCAAGTCAGAAAATAATACCTAGGAAAAGTTAGATTTTGATTTTATTAAAATAGCATAACCCAAATACTTAATGTTTAAAGGTATTTCATTAAAAACAGTTGTCTTGGCTGACAAAGGCAACAAAAGTGTATGGAAAAAGAATTTCATATCCGCTGGAAATTCAGGTTTAAAGATGGTAATACCTGTCATTTGACCATCATAACCAGGCTCAATAAATTCATCATGTAAGTCTTTCTTTGGGAAAGAAATGGGGTCATTTAGGTCTTTTAGACCAAATGTAGTGGAAATGGTGGATGGAGAAACTTGGACAAGAGACTGCCCAATCTTTGATGTAATAGCAAATGGCCTTTTTGTTTTGGAACATGATGCAGAGAAATTAAACCTTTTTCATAGCAATCCCTCACAAAGTGATGTCTGATGTCAATGTGTTTTCTGGTAGAATGAGATATTGGATTTTTGATGATGTTTTTAGCTGCTTGACTATCTAACATGAGAGTAGTCTTTAAAGCAGATGCACCAAAATCCAATAGTTGATTTTGTAGCCATATGAGTTTAGCAGTGCAGCTTGCAGTAGCAATATACTCAGCCTCCGCTGTGGATGTTGATACTGCAACTTGCTTTTTTCTTTGCCAAGACACTAAGCAATTCCCTAGGAATTGATATCCTCCGAAAGTTGACTTCCTTGTTGAGTGACATCCAGCAATATCATTGTCTGAATACCCTGAAAGCTCAATATTTTCATTAGCAGGATACTAGATACCAAGTGTGGGAGCACCTTTTATGTATCTGAATATCCTTTTTACATCAATAAGGTTTGACTTCCTAGGTGCTGACTGGGATCCTGCACAAACACATGTAGCAAACATGATATCTTGCCTAGAAGCAGTTAGGTATAATAAAGACCTAATCATACTTCTATAAAGAGTTTGATCAACCAATTCATCTTTGTCATCAACAGTGACAAGCTTAGATGTTAACATGGGTGTGCTGCATGGTTTACAATCATTCATATCAAATTTTGTAAGTAGTTGTTTGACATACTTACTTTGGTGAATGAATGTACTATTTTGCAGTTGTTTTCCTAGAGACTAAGAAAACATTGGAGCTCACCCATTGCACTCATTTCAAACTCTGCTGCCATGAGTTGTCTGAGCTCTTCATACATGGCAATGCATGTGGATCAAAAAATGATGTCATCAACATAAATTTGGACAAGCATCAAATCCTTTCTTCTCCATTTCAGAAATAGAGTTTTGTCAATTTTACCCCTTGTAAAACCAATGGATAAGAGAAAGGTGGAAAGAGTTTCATACCAGGCTCTTGATGCTTGTTTCAAGCCATACAAATCTTTATTAAGATTGTAGACATGATCAGGATAAAATGCATCTTCAAAACCAGAGGTTGACAAGCATATACCTCTTCTTTGATCTTACCATTCAAGAATGCACTTTTGATATCCGTTTGTAACACCTTGATGTTGTGGTTGGCAGCAAAGCTAAGAATAGTCCGATGGCTTCTAATCTTGCTATAGTAGCAAATGTTTCATAACAGTCAATGCCTTATTCGTGTCTGTAACCTTGAACCACAAGCCTAGCTTTATTTTTGACAACAATACCCCTTTCATCAGTTTTGCTTTTAAAGAGCCATTTTGTGACAATTAGACATACATCCTTTTGCTACAAGTTCCTATACTTGTTGTCTTTTGAATTGAAGGAGCACTTCTTGCATGGCTTCTACCTAACTGTTGTATTTTAGTGCCTCTTGGTACTTGATAAGCTGTGTGAGAGATAGGAAACCAGCAAAAAGATAAATATTTTGGGATTGATTTCTAGTGAGCACCCTTTCATTGATGTTGCCAATGATTTGATCAGATGGATTACTTTTAAGGTAGATCAGATCTCCCTTATATGGAATAATGGCATTTTGAGGTGAAGGCTGCAGATGTGAATCATCTGAGCTAACATCTGTTGGCAATTTTGAAGAGCCAACATCTATTTAGAATGGAGGTGGAGATATAGGTGGGAGAGATGTGAAAACATGTTGACTTTTATCTACAGTGGATGGACTTTTATCAACAGAGGTTACATTTGATGAGCTGGCAAAGGATTCATCAACAGTAGTTGATGTAGCAATGGTAGAGTTCTAAGAGTTGTTAGTAACATCTGCTACTCTGGTGGTGGATGTGGTTTTGTATTGTGGAATCACAATGTCATATCCATAGTCTTGTTGTGGAGATTGTGGTGTACCTGCAGGGTCAGTCTTGACAGACACAACTTCAAAAGTAAATTTGTTTAAATCAAAAAGTCAGTAGGATTTGCTGGATTTTTATGAAGAAAGCTCATTAAACTTTACAATCAGGTCTCTTCCACACACCTAGTCCTTGAATTAAAGACTCTGTAGGCTGTAGTAGTGGTTGAGTATCCCAGAAAATAACCACAATCTACTTTAGCTGCAAATTTGAAATTGAATCTTTTAGATTGAAAATGAAGCATGGGCAGCCAAAGATTTTAAAGTATGAGATTAGTGGTTTGATATTGAATAGAGTTTAATAAGCAATGGATTGATGCTTGGGGTTGATCAAAACTCTATTCTGAACATAGCAAGCAGTGTTTACAACCTCTACCCAAAACGAAAAGGGAAACCAGAATCTATAAGCATGGTTCTAGCAACTTCAATTAAAGTTCTATTTTTCCTTTCAACCACCCCATTTTGTTTTGGTGTCCTTGGGATACTGTACTGCCTTACAATCCCTTTTGACACACAAAACTTATCAAACTCCTTATTTTTAAACTTTGTCCCATTATCACTCCTAAAGACTTTTACAGGCAGGTCAAATTGCTTTTCAACTCTTTTAACAAAGTCTTGCAAAATGCTTGCAGTCTCATTCTTGGAGTGCATGAAATAAGTCCATGTAAATCTCGAAAAATCATCAAATATGACAAGACAATATTTCTTTTTTACTTAGACTCATGATTTTTACAGGGCCAAACAAGTCCATGTGCAGCATTTGTAAGCATTGACTAGTTTTGGACTCACCAATGGGTTTGCAAGAACTTTTATGTTGTTTTCCTTTTAAACAGGAAACACAATGTTCTTCTCTTGTGAACAATTTTTGTGGTAAGCCTCTTACAAGGCCTTGTTTAGAGAGTGTGGTGATAGCTGTCAGATTTGTGTGGCCAAGTCTCCTGTGCCATAGTTCTGTCTCTTTGTTAGAGGCAGTTGAGAACAGACAGGAAACAATCATTAGATTATCCTTCAACATATCAACCACATAAACATTGCCACTCCTATGAGCAACAAGTTGTGTGCTTTGCTCTCAGCTATGATTTGATCAATCTTTTTAACCACTTCTCGCCCAACAATCTGACAAGTTTTCTTAGTGAGGAATGACCCATAACCCTTGTCACTCATTTGTGAAACACTAAGAAGATTAAATTTCAGATTGTCAATAAGATTAACATTTTCAAATTTGAGTTTTCCAGCCTGAACAGTCTCTGACCAAACGACCTTCCCCTTTGAAATATTATCAAAAGATATATCACCCCCTCCATGAGCCATGAAGTCTTTGAGGAGGGTTCTACATCCTGTTATGTGCATGGAGCCTCCCCTATCTACATACCATAAACTATCAAGGCAAGTAGAAGCTCCCTGCATAGTAGTAATAAATTAGTTTAGGTGGGTTTCCAAAGCCAAAATGGCTTTAGAAGGGGTCATAGACATGTCAGTCTCAAATTTAGAAGAATGGGCAGTAGTTTGAACAAATCTTTGCAACATCTGTTGAGACCCATCTCCTATCAGATGATAGTAACCATGAGGATGCCTATTTACTCTTGCTTTTGATGGATTTTTGTAACCCTCATAACTAAGAGGTACCTTTTGGTAAACAGGTTTGCCATGTCCTCTTGGGTACTGATTTGTAGGTGGTGCATCTGTTACATGCACCTCTCTGGGAGCAGAGGTTTTGTGCAGAGATTTGGTAACAGATGTTTGAACAGGCACAAAGGTCTGTTTAGAGTTTCCTTTTGCAGTACTAGTCTTTGAACTCTCTAGTGTTTTGGATTAACTCATTTTTTTTCACATAAAAGTTTCTGAGATAAACACACTCTTGAGTTTTATGATTTGTTTCATCACAAATTGTGCATTTTGGAGAATCAATGATCACACTTGTTTTGTTGATGTCATAAGCCATTAAAGAAAACAGTTTTTGGTGACATGGTTCTTCTTCTCACATAAATCACAAAACATTTGCTGATAAATCTATTATGGGAATGATTCTTGCTTTTGGTTGGAACAATTTCAACCACACCAGAATCATTTCCAGTAAAATTTTCAGAAATTTGGCCATTTTCTTTGAAACCTATGCCAACTTTTATGTTACTCTTGACCTGATTTTCTAACATAATCTCATAACCTTTACAGGATTCCACCCATTTTGCACAAGTAATTTGGGTGGATTCCAACTCCTTTTTGCAAACTTGATATTTTTCTATCATAGTTTAGAGTTGATCCTTTTAAATCTTTTAAAAGCTTTTCAAATTGCAATTCATCATCCAAAATCTTATTCCTAAGGTTTTCATATATTTCTTTATGTTAGCAAAGGATATGATGCATTTATCTGAACATAGATCTTTTAAGACCTGAGGAGATACCTTAGTAGAAGCCATCATGGCACAGTCACATTCACCTTCACATACACTTGTATCCCATGGTTCAGACAGAGGTTTCAAATCTTCATCAACATTTTCTTTTTTAACAATTGTTTCATCATGAACATCAGACACAATAGATTTAGACTCCACTTCCCCAGATTCATCGCCCTCAACTATTGTATCTAGTGTCATAAAACAAAAATCATTTTGTTTTTTAACATTGTTGGCAACTAGAGCAAAGTTTTCATCACTCAAATCCTTAGGCAAGCTACTCCAATCAACAAACCCTTAGTAAAGAAACTCTGTTGATTAACCTCTGCCGGAGTACTGGTTCTTTTTTCAGTGGTTTGAGTTACTTTTGGTGCAGGTTGTATTAGAACCTGAGAAATTGGTGCTTCAACATAATGAATTTGGGAAAAGTGGTTTGAACATTTTGTATAGGAATAGTAGTAGCAGGGTGTGCAAAATGAGCAGTGTTTTGCATATGAGGAGTAGGGGTATATTGGGAATAGTGGACAATATGTTGATTGTTTTGAGGTCTAGGGCTAGGGTGTGTGATAATTGGTCTAGTTGATTGAGATCTACATTCTCTAGCAAAGTGTCCTAGCCTATTACACTTATAGCATTTAATCTTTGACTTATCCAGCCAACTTTTAGCCCCCCATGCAACCCTGGGAACTTTCTACCAGTTCTCTTATAATACTTACTAGCCCTAACACTTAATAGAGCCAACTGGTGCAAAATATCCATCTCTTCCAAATCTGAAGGGTCAAAATGTTGAAGGTCATTGAACTCAAAGGATAAATTATCAGAAGTTTGGCTTTCCTATTAGCAGCAAATTCATATTTTGGTGTGTAAGAATCGGTGTTGAAATTACCACAAGAGGTTATATCAATGAAATGATCATAACCCTGATCCTTACAACTGCGAGTGGCTTCTTCTTGGCCAAAAAGTGCTATACTACCGAATGCATAGTCATCAGCCACCTTGCAAGATTCTTGTAGCTTCTTTTTCTGATTCAACTCTCTATGGTCCCATGGGCGGCGGCGGTTCTAGACGGCGGTTTTGGGGATAGTACAGATTCGGCAGAACGAAATAGACATGTAGGCACAGAATCAGCAGAAGCTTTTCATTCATTCATTCATACCAAAAGAGTATACATCTTGACTGGCTGGCGGAGTTCCTGGAGAGAATCCTCCGGCGTTTCCCCTAACGGAACTTCCAAAACTTACAAACAATGAACAGACAACACCTATTTATAGACATGACAGCTTGTGCTAAGCGAGCATGTTATCACTCGTACCAAGTGTCATTCGTACTGCACATGTCACTCGTACGAGCCGGTACTTATTCTCACTTGGGCTGTGTGTTCGTCTCTAATCTATACAATATTCAATACACACTCTTTCTAGCCTATTCGCATAGTGACAGCCATAAAGTACATCAACAATTTCCCCCTTGGACGTCACCCTCGAAGCTTGAACTTGGACTTGAAATCTGAGAGCTGTGTTTCAATATATAGCAACTTCAATCGGGTATTTGTTGACGTTATAATCCCCCTTGATTGAAGATCCTGGTTTGCATTATCTACGTTAAGCAACATTCCACCTGAAATAATTTTCCCCAGAAATTGATCTTCAGGTCGTTGTTTGCACGGTTTATGTCACACCTCGTATTTCCAACCCGAAATCCATACACCGGTAGGCTCGGGTGGGGAATATTGTGACATAAGTTGATATCATCGTAGTCAATTAAACACAGCACAGCGGAAGTCTTGGAGTTAAATTACTATTACAAACCAAATGTTCAAAATACGAAAAATAATATACAGACGGCTTGTAAAGAAAGATCCACAGGCGGATGGTAAAATGTACAAAAATGTATAACAGACTTTGAGCAGATCTAAGGATTTGCAAGATCCTCTTATATCTCTACCGAGCAGTTTCCAGCCTATTTCTTATTGTACCTACAACTTAGTCTTTTGAAAGTACGTCAGCTTTCGCTGGTAAATACACCCGACTGACTCATTTCGAAAACATTTGAAAATGATTTTTAAGTGCACAAGGCACAAAATCTTTTATAACTTGGGAAAGTTGACCTTGCAACCTTGTTAACAGATTCACATGTTTGTCCATACATACAGGGCCCGGTACAAAAACCGAGACATGATTAACGTACACAGCACTTATGAACTCACGGAGGAATTATCCCCAACAAGTGTGGGTAGTTGCATTTGAGCGTCTGTTAGGTGTATGCCTACACCCCGCGCTAAGGTCGTGACCATTTTCTAATGTAATGAGCCGAGGATATCCAGGACATGGTAGTTAACCCCCGATGTTTAAGTTATCAAACAAAACTGATTAAAACAGAATATGCGGATTTACTAGCCACTAATCGGCATTGATTGATCCCATTTCCGACCAAGCGGTAATAATTTACCGTAACCCAATCCCATATAGGGAAAATAAGTCGAGAGTATTTACCTGAGCTAGTCTTCTTTTAATTTCAATAACTCAGCCGTATAAAAAAGTACTTAATTGCAGATAGCATTTACCAGAAGGCTCTTGTCTTGATTATGTCATAAGCTAACCAATTAAAATGCTATCGGTCTTAATTTAAGTCATAGACTTAGACCGACTAGCGTAATGGAGCAAAAATGGTACGATACACTAGATTAAGCGATGAACGGATAGAATGTAGTTTAAACCCAACAACTACTTAAGACTTGCATAATATGGGTAAACAATTAAGATTCTGGAATTTGAGATTAAAATGATAAGGTTAAACCCGTTTCGGTTAATTTTCGTAAACTAGTTACATATACTTAACTGTATGCATGTAAGCGATATCGGGTAACCGGATGAGTCATGAACAAGTTCTAAATGTCATTATACTTTAAATAAGTTGTAATATCAGTAGGATATCAACTTACACGCCCAAAAAGGTTTTGAAATGAAATTATGCCTCATAAGGGCGTTTTGGTAATTATATGTCGTATAAAAGGAACTTGCGTGTTTTTATGATGTTATGATCATAAACATTCTGGAAAAATACTTAATTTGTGATATAATATCAATAAGATAGCACACATAAGTGTGGTTTATGGTTTAAGACCAAACTATGTACCGAAAGGGCATTTTGGTCATTTATAAGTATAATTTACGAAACTATACTAAAATCAGTTTATAATCAGAATATTAATATCATAATATGTTAATTATATTAACATATCAGTAGATAATTTATTTGCAAGTCCATTGTTGATTAAAACCATGCTTTATGTAAAAAGGGCATTTTAGTCAAATTTTGACATTTTACGGAATTTGCGCATAAACTCATATTATGATTATGATCATGTAATATAACCTCATAGGGTTATGCTACATTGCATTACGATCATAATGTGACCTTAATTCAGAAGTTAACTAATCTAAGTCGGGTCAGAATTGAAAGTCAAAGCATAAGTCAAACTTCGTGACTTTCGGTTGTGAACCGACTCTAGGACTGAAATTGACGGATCAAACATGTTCCCACATGTTCTAATAATTATTACCAACTTGTTTAAGTGTCAAAAACATGTTTATAACATATATAAGCTCAGATTATAATATTTATGAAATCTGACTCGTTTGACTTTTTATAACATAAACTTTGACCCGTCAATTGGCCTAGTAAACGTGATCCTTAGGAGGTGCCCCTTTAAGGGGTTAATACCTTGCTAATTACCATCACTTATCCATGCTCATTTCAAACAATGGCTAGACTATAATGGTCTTAACTAAAAGTCAAGGCATTTGTAAAAAATGCTTGACTTTTGGCTATTAAAAGCCTATAAAAAGAAAAGAGCAGAGATGGTGCAGTTACAAGTGATCCAAGGGAAACTTAGAACTAAAATGGAAGCTCCCAAATGGTCAGGAACTTCCAAGAGTGTAATAGAGAGGAGAAGAAGTGAATGAGGAAGGAAATGAGGTGAACTAGTGGGCTATTTATAGTGCAAGAGGGTGTGGGAAGATGAAGCCAGGTGTTAGAGGTGTTCAAGGATCATCGCAAGTGTCTAGCAAGGTGTCAAGAGCTGCAAGAGTGTGGCAATTTGCAGGAGAGGTGGCTTCCTGACAAAGATTTGGAGTTTTTGACACATTTAGTCCCTCAAAATAGTTTTGTTAAATGTCATGAATTGTCCCTTGGCTTATATCCAATGACATAATGATACAACTTAGTCTTTATGTTCAATACGAGATGTATTGAAGAAGGGTACGAATAACCGAACATTAACGGGTGTCACACTAGGTGTCTTTACGACTAAAAAGTGTTTACTAGCTTAAACGTGAAGATACGAATACTTATGATTTTAAAGGCTAATTTACCTAAATTAATAATGTTAAATATTTGGTAAAAGAGCGGAATGCTCAAGGATGGTAAATAAAAATATATCATCTCAACCGAGAGACGTTCGGGTCTAGAAACAACTTGTTTAAACAAGTAACATAAAAATAATAAAGTCTAGGGGCATTTGGGTCATTTACTGAAAGTCAAAATGGTGAAAAGCTAAAGCTTTAGTGTCTCACCGTAGGCTACGGTCGCCAGATCGTAGCTTACGGTCAGCTTAAGATTCAAAACAGCAGCTTTAGACCGTAGCTTACGGTCTTAGACCGTAAGTTACGGTTAGGCTTATGAAAATTTTATGTTTTTTTTAATATGCTTGAGTGGCTAACTTAATAAGGTATGATCGAGGGTATGTACGTGTGTCGGTAAATTGCCAAACACGAATCTTACGAGGTAATACATAACCCCTCCATTGTCCAACATTAGCGTATTTTCAGAATTAATCCCTCTCGTCCAACTAGTGGCTCATATGAGAGTTGGGACTTTGTAAAGGATCACTCAGAGGCTCAGTATAAGCATGTTGACCCCGATGTCATTCAGAGGTTGGGCATGTTGACACTAATTGTCACTCAGAGGCTAAGTTTAAGCATGTTGACACTAATGGTCACTTAGAGGCTAAGTTTAAGCATGTTGACACTATTGGTCACTTAGAGGCTAAGTTTAAGCATGTTGACACTAACGGTCACTCAGAGGCTAAGTTTATGCATGTTGACATCAGAAGGTCACTCAGAGACTTAGTTTGAGCATATTGACACCTTTAGTTCCTATTAGTCTTTAATAGACTTATAAACAAAATATATATCACGTGTCACTATATTATTGGACACGATTTTACGAGGTGTTACATCCTGACCCCCTTAAAAGAAATCTCGACCTCGAGATTTTATTTAAAAAGATGGGGGTACTTTTGTCGCATAGTGGACTCAACCTCCCATGTATACTCGGGGCCTCGAACGGCATCCCACTTAACCTTTACAATAGGTATAAACTTCCTTCGGAGCTTTTTAACCTATCGATCCTCGATCGAAATTGGTTTCTCAGTGAACCTCAGGTTTTTTTTATTAATTTGCACATCTTGATGTGACATTGCTAGCGACTCATCGGCTAGACATTTCTTTAAATTAGATACGTGGAACACATCATGGATTCCACTTAGCTCCTTAGGCAGCTTGAGCTTATAAGCTACAGAACCGACACATTCGATTACTTCGAATGGTCCAATATATCTCTGGCTTAACTTGACCTTCTTTCTGAAGCGCATCACACCTTTCCAGGGTGATACCTTCAATAATACTTTGTCCCCTATTTGGAACTTAAGAGGTTTTCGCCCCTTGTCTGCATAACTTTTCTGCCTATCACGGGCAGCTTTTAGATGATCACGGATTTGTATTATCTTATCCGTGGTTTCTAAGACAATCTCAGGTCCAGACAGTTGGGCTTCCCCAACTTCAGCCCAACAAACAGGCATTCTACATTTTCTCCCATGCAAGGCTTCAAAAGGAGTAGCCTTGATGCTTGTATGATAACTATTATTGTAGGAGAATTCTATTAGGGGTAAGTGGCCATCCCAGCTTCCACCTAAATCAATCACACATGCCCTAAGCATGTCTTCCAATGTCTCGATAGTACGCTCACTCTGACCATCATTCTGCGTATGGTAAGCCGTACTAAAATTTAATCGTGTGCCTAACGATTGTTGGAAACTTTTCCAAAAGTGAGATGTGTATCTAGTATCTCTATCGGATACAATAGATACCGGCACACCGTGTAGGGACACAATCTTGTCCACATATAGCTTTGACAACTTATCAGAATTATAAGTCTCTTTAATTTGGCAAGAAATATGCTGACTTAGTCAGCCTGTCCACAATGACCCAAATCGTGTCATTGCCACGTTTGGTCTTAGGTAACTTGGTAATCAAATCCATAGTTACCATTTCCCATTTCCAGGTGGGAATCTCAAGTTGTTGTAGGAGTCCTGACAGTTTCTGATGTTCAGCTTTAACTTGCGAACACGTCAGACATTTAGCTACATAAGTGGCTATGGATTTCTTTAAACCCATCCACCAATAATTCTTCTTCAAGTCTTTATACATCTTGTCACCACCCGGTGAACTAAGTATCTCGTGTTATGCGCTTCTTGGAGGATTAGATCTCTAAGTCCTCCAAATATTGAAACCCAGATTCTGTCATTAAATCGAAGGATTCCGTCTTTTCCATGCGTTAACTAATCAACAGTTCCGCCTAATCCCTCATTAGGAGCATTGGCATCTAATAAGGCTTGCTTTTGCGCATCTAATAACTTCTCATTCAAGCTATTTTTGAACTCAATGCTCTTAGCGTTAATCCTAACGGGCTTAACTCGTTCCTTGCAACTTAAGGCACCAGCAACTACATTTGCCTTGCCTGGATGGTAGCGAATCTCGCAGTCATTATCATTAAGCGTTTCCATCCATTGACGCTGTAGTATGTTCAATTCCTTCTAATTGAACAGGTGCTGGAGACTTTTATGGTCTGTGTATATAATACACTTTGTGCCATACAAGTAATGTCTCCACAACTTTAGTGCAAATACAATGGCACCCAATTCCAAATCACGGGTGGTGTAATTTCTTTCATGCACCTTTAGTTGTCGTGATGCATAGGCAATCACTTTTCCCTTTTGCATTAGCACACAACCCATGCTAGTGTGCGAAGCATCGCAATAAACGACAAAATCCCCGATACCCTCAGGTAGAGATAACACAGGAGCATTGCTCAACTTGTGTTTTAGAACCTCAAAAGATTCTTGTTGTTTTGGACCCCAATTAAACTTGACATTCTTACGGGTCAAGGTAGTTAAAGGAGTGGCTATCCTCAAAAAGTTCTCAATGAACCTCCTATAATAACCGGCCAATCCTAAGAAACTATGAATTTCTGACGGAGTCTTGGGAACTTCCCAATTCATTATGGCTTCTATCTTGGCGGGATCCACTTGGATACCACGCTCACTTACAACATGTCCAAGAAATTGGACTTCCCTAAGCCAAAACTCACACTTTGAGAACTTAGCATAAAGCTTTTCTTGCCTTAGTAATTCTAGGATGCACCGAAGATGTTTCTCGTGATCAACTTGATTACGAGAGTAGATAAGTATGTCGTCTATGAAGACAATGACAAACTTATCTAGGTACGGCTTGAGACTCTATTCATGAGATCCATGAATGCTGCAGGTGCATTTGTGAGCCCAGAAGGCATCACCAGAAATTTGTAATGACCATAACGACTCTTGAAGGCAGTCTTGGGAACATCCTCACTTCTAACCTTCAGTTGATGATATCCTGATCTTAAATCGATCTTGGAGAAGTAACTAGCCCCTTGAAGTTGGTCAAATAAATCGTCGATCCTGGGCAGAGGATATCTATTCTTGATTGTTAACTTGTTCAGTTCTCGGTAGTCGATGCACATTCGCAATGAACCATCTTTCTTTTTAACAAAAAGGATAGGAGCTCCCCAAGGCGAGGAACTAGGCTGAATAAAGCCCTTCTCCAAGAGTTCACCCAATTGAACTTTTAACTCATTCATTTCGGTTGGTGCTAGCCTATATGGAGCTCTAGCTACCGGTGCTGACCATGGTATAATGTCAATCCTGAATTCCACTTGTCTGTCTGGAGGTAGACCTGGTAATTCTTCTGGGAAAACATCGAAATACTCCGAGATAACTGGAAGGTCTTGGATATCGGGTTTAGGCTCATTTATGGTGACTTGTGCCATGTAGATGACACAACCTTTTCTCAAACACTTGGATGCCTTAATAACAACACCTTGTCCGGCAATCTATAGTGTGAGTCTCCAAGAATGGTGATCGTTTCACCAGATGGGGTTTTAATTTTGATATGCCTCTTATCATAGGCAATGCGGGCTTGGTTATAGGATAACCAATCCATGCCTAAGACAACATCGAACCCCGCCAATTTCATTGGTAGAAGAGAGCTAGGAATAGAATGATTCTTAATGGATATATAACATCCATCAAGAATGGAAGATGCTGTTTCTAAGGTTCCGTCGGGTTGTTCTATTTCATAGATTTTATCTAGAGTTCTTATGGGTAAGTTTAATAGTTTACTAAACTTATGATCAACAAAAGATTTATCTGCACCCGCATCGAAAAGAACTCTAGCATAAATATCATTAATGGGGAAAGTACCTGTTATGACGTTGTTGTCATTAACAGCTTCCTTAGCAGTCAATTGAAAAGCACGAGCACTCACCTTCTTGGCCTCTCTAGGCTTCGCCTCATTGCTTCTAAGATTCTTTGGGCAATTAGGCTTAATATGCCCTTTCTCATTACAGCCAAAACAAACGGCATCTTTAAGATTTTTGCACTCATGGGTCTTATGCCCTTTGTTCTTGCAAATACCAGGTATTGCATTGCCCCAATGCCTGCGGTTATAGGTTTTGCACAAAGGTCTATCATCAGACCTGTGCTGGTTCTTCTTGAACCCAAAATTTCCTTTCTTTTTAAACCTTTGGGAGTTATCATCCTCCCGCTTTCTTTTCCCGTCAGTCTCAGACTTGACTGACTTTTGCCTCACTAGATCAAGGGTGAGGGAGAGAGATAGGTCAATGGCAGACCTATAGGTACTAGGCTGAGCAACCTTTACCATGCCCTTAATTTCGGGTGCTAACCTATTAATAAAATACGCAATGCGTTTGGTCTCAGGGGTGATTAGATAGGAAACTAACCTAGATAAGGAATTGAAATCGGAGACGTACTTCCGACAATCTTGGTTTTTCATTGAAAGAGACAAGAAGTCTGTCTCTCATTTCTCCACCTCATGAGGTGGGTAGTAAGTTTCCTTAACAAGGTCCATAAACTTGGACCATCCCAAGTTATAGAGGTGTACTTTTCCTGTTGACTGGACCATGTCCTTCCACCAAATAAGGGCATCGCCCTTGAAGGATTGGGATACAAACTTCACCACATCCTTATCAGCAAAACCGCTGATAACTACAATAGTTTCCATCTCATCAAGCCATCTCAAGGCTTCTACTGCTCCCCTTTCTCCATTAAAATCTCGGGGCTTGCAGGAGACAAAGTATTTATAAGTACATCCGTTTTTAGAAGACGGGACTTATCATTGTATTCTAGTTTCTTTGGTTCACTCTTCGCATTTGTAGAGTTACCTGAACTCTCCTTTCAAGCTGATGATGGTAGAATAGATAAAGGTTTGGAGCGATTAGTGCTCACTTCCTTAAATTTCTCCATGGCTTTTTCCATGGCTTTTCCGACAGCTGCATCAATGCGAGCTTGGAAATCATCATTATGATGGCTATATTTTCAGCTTTGTCAGCACTATTATCACGGTGATTACTTTGCGCCTCATCTGAGTTAGCCATCTCTTATGTTTGGGTACTATATACTAGATTATATTTTATATTAGCCATGGTATTAATAACCATATAGGCTATAAAGTTTGAATATATCAATCCATTTGTCTATTTGAACCAATGTGCATGGAATCACAACTGTCAGGCTTAACATTTTAAATGAATGTTATCTATATTTGGCCTAGGTCTCAAAAGGACCATCAAAGGCAAATTACAATTTGGACATAGTCTATATATTATTAAACAGTGGATCGTAATGTCACAACCGTCATTGTCACTTGGACAATTGTATATAGCATATAGGCTTGTCACAAAGGACATTTGAAATATGGCTCAAAGGCCTGTCACTAATGGACATATGATTTTGGCACACAGGCCTGTCACTAATGGACATATGATTATGGCACATAGGCCTGTCACTAATGGACATTAATTATGGCACATTGGCCTGTTACTAATGGACATAAAATATGGCACATTGGCCTGTCACTAATGGACATAAAAATATGGCACATTGGCCTGTCACTAATGGACATAAAAATATGGCACATTGGCCTGTCACTAATGGACGTAAAAATATGGCACATTGGCTTGTCACTAATGGACATTAAAATATGGCACATTGGCCTGTCACTAATGGACATAAAAATATGGTACATTGGCCTATCACTAATGGATATTTAATCATAGCCCCAAGGGTAATACATCACTAATGGATGTTTAATCATCACAGTGATGATATTAGCCGGGATCAAATTCGATCACATAGGCTATATAAGGTTAGGACATAGTCCATTACCTAGAAGGCTAGTGTGATTCCTCAAGTCACACTACCACGAGTATGAACATTCTTGAATGTTAACATAAGAGTACCTTAATGGTTGATTAATAGTCCCCGATACGCATTGACCTTAACGACTTGGAGGCTTGAACTTAAGTCCACACCTCTGGATAAAGGATAACTTCCTTAACTATCATGATCGAAGACCCTCGTACTTAACTATCATTTATATATTGCCAAATGTGTGGTCTGTGAGCATAAATTTCATGTAAAATCGAGACGTCTCATTTGAAGAGGATGAATACATATATACAATTTCAAATTACTTCATTTAATGATAATAGAAAGTACATACTTGAAATAAATAAATGAAATAATTGTCCATGCAAGGACTAAAGAAACAAAAATGTCCATGCAAGGACTAAAGAAATAACAATGTCCACGTAGGAACTAAATATAATAAAAAAAAGACTTCACTCGTCCTTCTTTCCCTTAACCAACTTGGAGAGCTTCTTGAAGAAGTTATTCGTCTTCTTCTCCGTCTTCTCCGCTTTTTGTTGCATTTTCTTCATTCGTTCTAAGGCCTCGTTAATGGCCTCAAGTTGCAGCGAAGGTTGTGGTTGTGACATCATAGGATACTGGTACCCATAAGTTGGATATCTAGTAGGTGGATAAGCAGGTGGAAAAGGAGACGGGTAAAGTGCGTTATGCATGACCGCTTGCATATAAGGGTCATGCGAAAGTGCTTGATAGTCTACCGGTGTAGACGGGTTAAAAGGATCATATCCAGACGTGTCTGGATATGTGGGGATTGGGTTACTATAACCCGATGGTGGTTGTTGAACTGTAGGTGTTGGTGTTGGTTCCACCACAGGTGAAGCATTGGAGGGTCCACCCATTTGTGGATTGTTTTGAATGGTTGGGTAAGGTTTGGGCAAAGGTGGCAACGATCCCGACCGTTGGCCCGCACATACCGACATACGTGCTCCTCTTTTTCTCCTTGGTGGCTCAGGTGGAGGTTGGGGTTGGTCCACGGGTTTCGTGTGGACATCTTCCTGTATGGGAGGTGGTTGATAGTGATGGGAAGGAGTATTAGCAAAGGCAAATTGACTCCAATATTGGTCCCACTCATTAGGACCTTGATATGGCGATCCGACATAGGAGTTGGAATCGCTTGAGATTTCAATAGGATGCGTGTTCGATCCTTATGGCGGCATCTCTGGGTCAGAGTCTTCGTCCATTGGGTTCAGTTGGTCCAACTAATTTTGGTGAGCTGGAGGGGTGTTGAAATAGTGATTAGGGTTAAATTCTTCATGGTAAGAGTGTGAACGGGAATGATGGGAATGGTGAGAATGGTGTGAATGATAGGAGTGGTGAGAATGGTAAGAATTTTGGGAATGTGGGGGCGAATGTCTATGAGAGACAGAGTGTCTCGCTGGTTGCCAAGGAGACGAATCTCCTGATTCTTGGTAGGAATCTGAGTTGTGAGGTTGTGAAGGGATGCGCCCCGATGGTCCTCCCCTCATTGGACCTTTTCCTCTTCCACTTTGTCCTTTTACTCATAGCGGCATTTTCCTGTTAAAAATCAAATTTAAAACAATACTAGTAACTTAATAATGAGATGAGTAATCCCAGGTCAAAGCCTAGACTCGGAAGTCTAAGGAATGTGCTTGTGTAAGTTTGAGATTAAACACAAGAAGGCTAGTGTTTAATTCTCTCAAACGTTGGCTATGATACCAACCTGTCACACCCCGTATTTCCAACCCAAAATCCATACACCGGTGGGCCCGGGTGGGGAATATCATGACGTAAGTTGATATCATCATAGTCAATTAAACACAGCACAGCAGAAGTCCCGGAGTTAAATTACTATTACGAACCAAATGTTCAAAATACGAAAAATAATATACAGACGGCTTGTATAGAAAGATCCACAGGCGGATCATTAAAATGTACAGAAAAGAATATAAAATAGACTTTGGGCAGATCTAAGGATTTGCAAGATCCTTTTATATCTCTACCGAGCAGCTTCCAGCCTATTTCGTATTGTACCTGCAACTTAGTCTTTTGAAAATACGTCAGCTTTCGCTAGTAAATACACCCGACTGACTCATTTTGAAAACATTTTAAAATGATTTTAAGTGCACAAGGCACAAAATCTTTTATAACTTGAGAAAGTTAACCTTGCAACCTTGTTAACAGATTCAGATGTTTGTCCATACATACATGGCCCAGTACAAAAACCGAGACATGATTAACGTACACACCACTTATGAACTCATGAAGGAGTTATCCCCAACAAGTGTGGGTAGTTGCATTTGAGCGTCTGTCAGCTGTATGCCTACACCCCGCGCTAAGGTCGTGGCCATTATCTAATGTAATGAGCCGAGGATATCCAGGACACGGTAGTTAACCCCGATGTTTAAGTTATCAAACAAAACTGATTAAACAGAATATTCGGATTTACTAGCCACTAATCGGCATTGATTGATCCCATTTCCGACCAAGCGGTAATAATTTACCGTAACCCAATCCCATATAGGGAAAATAAGTCGAGAGTATTTACCTGAGCTAGTCTTTTTTTAATTTCAATAACTCAGTCGTATAAAAAAGTACTTAATTGCAGATAGCATTTAACGGAAGGCTCTAGTCTTGATTATGTCATAAGCTAACCAATTAAAATGCTATCGGTCTTAATTTAAGTCATAGACTTAGACCGACTAGCGTAATGGATCAAAAACGGTACGATACACTAGATTAAGCGATGAACGGATAGAATGTAGTTTAAACCCAACAACTACTTAAGACTTGCATAATATGGGTAAACAATTAAGATTCTGGAATTTGAGATTAAAATGATAAGGTTAAACCCGTTTCGGTTAATTTTCGTAAACTAGTTACATATACTTAACTGTATGCATGTAAGCGATATCGGGTAACCGGATGAGTCATGAACAAGTTCTAAATGTCATTATACTTTAAATAAGTTGTAATATCAGTAGGATGTCAACTTACACGCCCGAAAAGGTTTTGAAATGAAATTATGCCTCATAAGGGCGTTTTGGTAATTATATGTCGTATAAAAGGAACTTGCGTGTATTCTGATGTTATGATCATAAACGTTCTGGAAAAATACTTAATTTGTGATATAATATCAATAAGATAGCACAATAAAGTGTGGTTTATGGTTTAAGACCAAACTATGCACCGAAAGGGCATTTTGGTCATTTATAAGTATAATTTACGATATTATACTAAAATCAGTTTATGATCATAATATTAATATCATAATATGTTAATTACATTAACATATCAGTAGGTAATTCATTTGCAAGTCCATTGTTGATTAAAACCTTGTTTTATGTAAAAATGGCATTTTAGTCAAATTTTGACATTTTACGGAACTTGTGTATAAACTCCGATTATGATTATGATCATGTAATATAACCTCATTGGGTTATGCTACATTGCATTACGATCATAATGTGACCTTAATTCAGAAGTTAATTAATCTACGTCGGGTCAGAATCGAAAGTCAAAGCAGAAGTCAAACTTCGTGACTTTCGGTTGCGAACTGACTCTAGGACTGAAATTGACGGATCAAACATGTTCCCACATGTTCTAATAATTATTACCAACTTGTGTAAGTGTCAAAAACAAGTTTATAACATATATAAACTCAGATTATAATGTTTATGAAATCTGGCTCGTTTGACTTTTGATAACATAAACTTTGACCCGTCAATTGGCCTAGGTAAACGTGATCCTTAGGAAGTTCCCCTTTAAGGGGTTAATACCTTCCTAGTTACGATCACTTAATCAAGTTCATTTCGAACAATGGCTGGACCATAATGGTCTTAACCGAATGTCAAGGCATTTGTCGAAAATGCTTGACTTTTGGCTATTAAAAGCCTATAAAAAGAAAAGAGCAGAGATGGAGCAGTTACAAGTGATTCAAGGGAAACTTAGAACTCAATGGGAAGATCCCAAATGGTCAGGAACTTCCAAGAGTGTAATAGAGAGGAGAAGAAGTGAATGAGCAAGGAAATGAGGTGAACTAGTGGGCTATTAATAGTGCAAGAGGGTGTGTGAAGATGAAGCCAGGTGTTAGAGGTGTTCTAGGATCATAACAAGTGTCTAGCAAGGTGTCAAGAGCTGCAAGAGTGTGGCAATTTGCAGGAGAGTTGGCTTCCTCACAAAGATTTGGAGTTTTTGACACATTTAGTCCCTCAAAAATAGTTTTGTTAAATGTCGTGAATTTTCCCTTGGCTTATATCGAATGACATAATGATACAACTTAGTCTTTATGTTCAATACGAGATGTATTGACGAAGGGTACGGATAACCGAACATTAACGGGTGTCACACTAGGTGTCTTTACGACTTAAAAGTGTTTACTAGCTTAAACGTAAATATACGAATACTTATAGTTTTAAAGGCTAATTTACCTAAATTAATAAATTTAAAGATATGGTACAAGGGTGGAATGCTCGAGGATGGTAAATAAAAATATATCGTCTCAACCGAGAGACATTCGGGTCTAGAAACAACTTGTTTAAACAAGTAACATAAAAATAATATAGTCTAGGGGCCTTTGGGTCATTTACTGAAAGTCAAAATGGTGAAATGCTAAAGCTTCAGTGTCTCGCCGTAGGCTACGGTCTCCAGACCGTAGCTTACTGTCAGCTTAAGATTTAAAACAACAGCTTTAGACCGTAGCTTACGGTCTTAGACCGTAAGTTATGGTTAGGCTTATAAAAATTTTATGTTTTTTTTAATATGCTTGGGTGGCTAACTTAATAAGGTACGATCGAGGGTATGTACGTGTGTCGGTAAATTGCCAAACACGAATCTTACGAGGTAATACATAATCCCTCCATTGTCCAACATTAGCGTATTTTCATAATTAATCCCTCTCGTCCAACTAGTGGCTCATATGAGAGTTGGGACTTTGTAAAGGATCACTCAGAGGCTCAGTATAAGCATGTTGACCCCGATGTCACTCAGAGGCTGGGCATGTTGACACTAATGGTCTAGAGGCCAAGTTTAAGCATGTTGACACTAATGGTCACTCAGAGGCTAAGTTTAAGCATGTTGACACTAATGGTCACTCAGAGGCTAAGTTTAAGCATGTTGACACTAGTGGTCACTCAAAGGCTAAGTAAATGCATGTTGACATCAGGAGGTCACTCAGAGACTTAGTTTGAGCATATTGACACCTTCAGTCCCTATTAGTCTTTAATAGACTTACAAAAAATATATAACACGTGTCACTATATTATTGGACACGAGTTTACGAGGTGTTACAGTTCAAGACCACCTCTAACTTGCTTGATGTATAAATTTTCTTGAATAATCACCAACTAGAAACTATACAATGCAGCTTCTCCGTTTCGACGTTAAGCATATCCGCGTTCGGTTTAGCGCACTCCCTGATGCTCGATCCTCTGATCTTCCAAACCCAACTGGCAATTGACAAAAACTTTGAAATACCACACCAAAAAATTTCAAATCAATAAATATCCGCAATAATCTTCTCGATCAGCAAATCATTGGAAACAAACTATCTGGTATCACATCGAATCTGATAAACATTCTTCCAAATGTATAGTCTATTTCGTGAATAGACTTAAACGTTATCTCATCTCTAATGAATCTTCGATCCTCTATGTTTCCCATATAATCTGTAGTCTGAACCACCCGGATACTGTTGCAGCGTCACGAATTTCAAAAATGAGGGAATTTTAAATATACGTGAAAATTTTTATTCCCCCTCATTTTTGCAAATTATGACTTCTTGATTTCTTATAGGAATGAAGATTATGGCGCGACTGCAGCATAAGGTACCCAAATTTTGCCGAAAATTTCCCAAAATTGCAGCTTTGATCAAATGCTGACTTAACATTGAGGACCATTAATAGTCACTACACTAGATGATCAACGTTTTACACAGGTATCATTGACTACCCAAATCTTCATCCCTTTGTGATTGCATCATCAAACCTATACTTTGAAGCTCTAGACGGTGTCTCCGAACAGCCCGAATTAGATGTTAAAGTCTTGAAAAAATTGTAAACACCAAATTGTTTCTAGACACTACGCTCGTCAATACGATCAAAGAATGCCTTTTTTTGTCACCACTTCATACGAGCTAGACTTTGTACGTGTGGTGCTTCGTACGAGTGGTGCTCCGTATGAGTGAAGCTTCATGCGAGTGACCAATTGTCACTCGTACAAGCGAGAGTCTTACTTGTACGGACGAAACTGATTACGTCTTTTCGATCCAGAATCTTCATTTCTTCGAATTTCGACATGTTTTTTGCAAAGATCTGGTCGAAATCAATTTCTAATAATTCTATGGTTTCAATTTTACATTGTGTCTGTGGATTGTCCGATTATTTTATGTTTTACGTCTAAAACCCCTCATACGTCCAAAATTCATGAGCGTAGGTGATTCATCAACTGTTAGATTGAATGAATCAGTACCGTAGCTCTGGTACCAGTTGTGGTCCTGTGGGTGGCGGCGGTTCTAGATGGAGGTTTTGGGGATAGTACAGATTCTGCCAAACGAAATAGACATGTAGGCACAGAATCAGTAGAAGCTTTTCATTCATTCATTCATACCGAAAGCGTATACATCTTGATTGGCTGGTGGAGTTTCTAGAGAGAATCCACCAGCGTTTCTCCTAATGGAACTTCCAAAACTTACAAACAATGAACACACAACACCTATTTATAGACATGACAGCTTGTGCAAAGTGAGCAGGTTGTCACTCGTACGAAGGGTCATTCATACGAGTGAGATGATGTTGTCATTCGTACGAGTAACAAAGTCACTCGTACGAGGCACACTGTCACTCGTACGAGGCACATGTCACTCGTACGAGCCAGTACTCGTTCGCACTTGGCTTGTGTGTTCGTCTCTAATCTATACAATATTCAATAAACACTATTTCTAGCCTATTCGCACAGTGACGGCCGTAAAATGCATCAACACTCTCTCTCATAAGTGAGGAGCCTACCATGAAGCCGTGTTATAGACCCAACTGAATTTTGAGTTACAAAAGGTATAGCGTCCCACTGGTCTGGTAATGATCTAAGAAAACGACTATTTACAGTCGAATTTGCAAACTCAACATTAACCTGTTTAAGCTCGCTAATGAGACAACTAAACCTTTCAAACTGTTAGGTTAATAACTCTCCTTTAACATGACAAAACGTTTCATGTTGTTGGTTTAAAACTTCTCTGTTATTTTCTATCACTTCCTCAGTCCCACTGAATGGCTCTTTCAAAGCATCCCATAACTCCTTTGCACTGTTGCAATGCCTCAGGCCAACATAGATAACGTTTAGCAATGCAGAGGCCATGATGCTAAATGCCTTTGAATCTAGCTAGATTTTTTGGAAATCTTGCTCGGAGTAATTTTCAGGATTCTTTAGTACTTGGACTTTAGGGTCCTCTGTACTCGATATCATTGGAACATAAGGTCCAAAGATGACCGACTTCTAGCAACCGGTGTTCTGCTGAGCAAGGACATGACCCATCCGTCTTTGCCAGATATTATACTCAGATCTGACAAGGATCGGTGGTTTAAACATGTTGAAATGTTGTCAGGATCTTGTGGATTGTGTGACATTCTGATTGTTTACAAACAATTTTTTTTGAAAACTTTGAAAATGTAATTAAACTATGTTTTCAATTCAAATGAATAAACCAAATTAGCAGTGAAAGCTGACCTATTCAAATCAAATTGATTGTTAAATCAAATTCGATTGACCAAGCTCTGATACCAATTGTTAGGATCTGAGTTTGAATTGTTATGAAAGTTCTAAAGATGAAGGAATGGAAGTAGATAAATCCGATGTAACTGTAGTGGAATTATGAACTTTGACTCATAACAATTGAGAGATTGTTTTCATTATCAAACTTTTGTGATTGTACTTACTTGCATGTAAATCACAATCCCGCCCTCAGCCTAAGATCATTGATTTTGTTCATACCGAATGTAAAGAAGAATGTTAGATTGATAAGTTATGAAAAGTGATCTAATAGAGTAGTACATGCACTGTTCTATTTATACTAGAATTCTAACCACTGAGCATCTTATGATGATGTTAGCAAGAAAGCGACATCTAACAATAATAACAAACTAACTACATCTGCTAAGCTAACACTGTTATAACTAAACATTACAAAGATTGATAGAAAACACTGATGAGACATCCTCTGTTGGACTTCAGCAGAGCTTTGCCGTGGCAGACCTTTAGCTTTTAGTCTTCAATAGAGCTTGACTCCAGCATATGTTTTATCATTATTAAGGATCAGAGGTTTGTAGTATATTTTGGCTTTCTATCATCTGTTCTTTTGTAGGGTTCAATTCCAAGTATACTGACAGCCTAAGTGAGTTTGTTTTATACATAATGTCTTACAAAGGTCAAAGGTACTAGTGATATGTCTCATAAATTGATATGATTCTCTATCACAATCTCACAAAAATATGTCTGTAAATATGTTTGTACATAGTTTACTACATTTCATTCAGGAAAGCCCAAAAAGATTTTTAGCATGTTTTAGCATAAACTTTGGAAAAACCAAAAAGCTTTTATTTCTATCTTAGTTTTGACTACCGATGATGGAAAGCAAATCTTCAAAATCCAGCGATGCCGAATACTGAGAATTCTGGAAGACAACGGGTTAGGAGCTTATCTGAATTATGAAAATACTTTGAAAAGATCAAAAGTTCATTAACTTGATACTTTACATTGCCTAAAAACATCAGTTTGATCACAAAGTGTTCAACCAAGGTTATTAACTTAGACTTGTTATACAAATCAGTTAACCGGGTTCATTAACTTGGACTTGGTCAACTGAGTGGGTCGTTAAAACTAGTTAAAATGGACTGAATGTTAAATATTAGTTTTACCTTCGCTCAAAGAAGTTATCTTCGCATGAAGATAATTATCTTCGCACGAAGATAATTACCTTCGCACGAAGATAATTATCCTCACACAAAGATAGCATGACTATATATATTATCTTCACACTAAGATAATTATCTTCGCATGAAGATAATTATCCTCGCACGAAGATAGTCTACTATATATATTATCTTCGCATGAAGATAATACATATGTTCACTATACATTTACTCTGAGTGAAGATAAAATTTCTAGCAAACGACGAAGTGCTGCCCAAATTTTAGCTTGTAGTGGTTGATTGGCACACCACGAACCATGCCTAAGGTAGTTTGGACCGAATTGAACTCGAATTGAACCTTAAATTGAAGTTTCAGTAAAACATACATAAAAACGTAGATCTAGGACAATCTAATGGGCCAAAGTTAAAATTGAACATACCATCATGATAATCCGCTCTTTTAGGTCATTTAATAAAATCAATTTCACGAAAATCGAGGAAAAATTATCAAGTGTGTTTAAGCTTACCTTCGCATGAAGGTAATTTATCTTCGCATGAAGATAAAGTGCAAAATATGTATCTTTGATTTTTTATCTTCGCACGAAGGTAAAGGTTCACTTCGCACCAGTTACCTTCACACGAAGGTAAAACATATTTTTCGAAAAAATTCCAAGTATTTTCGTGTTTGTGTTGTACAGGAAAAGAAATCGAACTTCGATAAGAAACACAACATCTATTGTGTTCTTGATGAGAGTATTCCAGAAATTGCTCCGTTTAAGTCAATTTTGAAGTTTATGAGCGAGTTACCAATTGTTAAAGCACTTACAGATCCTCACAAGGCCTATCGCTCACACATAGAGAGGTTCTGGGAGCATGCAAAGTATGTACCAGAGAAGAAAGCTATACGATCTTTTGTGCGGATTAGTAATGAAGATAAAGAGGTGTACATTACTAAAGCCCTGATTTGCAGAGTGTTAGATTTTAAAGACAAAGATGAAGATACTGGACAAATGTGCAAAGGATGCTTCTATAAAATGGGCTATAAAGGGCATGTCAACACTCAGTTCAATAAAGCTTATCTCGGAAGACCATACAAGTTTGTTGTACATTATGTGATATTTACGTTATGTCACATGAAAGGGGGTGATGCTATAGTAGATTATCAGATGTGCATGATTGCTGCACTTGCGCTGAAAAAGCCTTACAACTTCACCAAGATGATATTCGAGCAGATGAAGTTAAGCATCAACAAAAAAAAGTTCTTGCAATACCCCAGATTCGTACAGAAAATGTTGGATGATCAATTTCCCAACTTAGTCAAAAACAAGAATGATGTGCTGCCACTAGATCACATGACAGGTTATCTTTGGTAAGATTAAATTAGTATCTAAAGTAGACTACAGAGCCGGTGGCCAGAAAGTTCTTTGGGAGATTTAAAGATAAGAGATACAAAGCACCTCCGAAGAATAAATGGAGAAATGAAGGCAGTGGTTCTGATGATGAAGCTACTCAGATGGATGGTTATGAGCCTAAGAAAGGTGTGTGCTATGAAAAAGAAGATACTAAGAAAAAGAGTACTCCAAAAGCCAGAGCTCAGAAAAGAAGAGAGAAACAGTCCTCAGAGATGAAACTACTGATGAGGAAGTAGAGATTGAGCAAATTATTGAGCAACATGTTGAAGCTAAAGTGAATGTTGAGGACGAGGTATTTTCTACTACCTCAGATAAAGAAGAGGAAGGATTAGGTGGTGATAACGATGAAGATTCTAAGGATACATTTGACAGAGTTGAAAAAGCTAAAAGGTTGGCTCAAATCAAGAAGAAGAAAATGGTTGGAGATGATGATGATCTGTCTATTCCGTTTGATAATGATTATGAAGCGGAAAGGCCAATTAAGAAGACACGAAGAGTTAAAAGCAAGCCTGATGTTCAGAAAAAGACTACTGGGTCTCCCGGTGTAAAAAAAACAGAATGAAATATATAAGGAAAAAGACAATAGACATTGAAAGTGTTGAACAACCATATGCATCACCTATTCACATTTCCTCCCCACAATAACAACCATCACCACCACAACCATCACCACAACATACTACACCCTCACATCAAACTCCACCACAACCAATATCTCCACGACATCAAACATCTCCACAAACTTAAACAACACCCAAACAACCAACACCTAATCAGCACTAAGACAATCAATGTCAGATAGATTTCCTACAGATTTTGGGGATATTCCATTTACAGAAGGGCTTGATGAAAATTTTGATGTAGACATTTTTAATGACTCCAAAATAGCAGAGTTGGAAAGCAAGATTATTGCCTTGGAAGATAATAAAGAAGTATTGGAAGGTAGAGTAAAATTTCTTAAAAATGATCGAGAATATATGAAAGCTATGATCGAAAGCCTGGTAAGTGATAATGACAAATTGAGACGAGTGGTAAATGATTTTGAGGATGAACATGCTTGGAGTAATCGAAAATTTGATTTATTTCAGAAGGTATTGACTAGCAGGTTGGTAATAGACTTTGATGCTGAATTTAATCAGTTAGAAGTGGAAGCAAGACAAAAAGCAGCCGAACGAGTTAAGAAGGCAGAGGAAGATGCTAAAGTTTTGGGCAAAGGGAAAGAGAAAATTAATGAGGTTCCTGTGATAGAACAATCTACATCAGAAGCTGAATTTGTGCTAGAAATTACTGCTGCTAGTGTTGAGAATGAGGAAGAAGTTGATATAGATGTTGATGCTGAACCGGTTAGTTTTGCACTTGTTGGAAGACTCGTGGATGTTTCTGAAAATCATATGATTAAAAAGATTGCAGAAAGAAGGAGACTGTATGTTGAGATAGATGCAAAGTTAGATGAAATTGACGATGACGAGGAGGATGATGACAAATATAAAGATCATAGTAAAAAGGATGACGACGATAAGGGTGATGATGATGATAACACTCAGGGAGATACTGGAGTTACGGTAGTTAAAAATACAAAGATAAACGAATTTTTTTATTACGATGCTTATCTGAATGATTCTGCTAACCAAGAAGATGATACACAATGCCAGGGGGAGCAGAAAGAGCAAACTCACGATGAAGAACAGTCAGGAATCGTCACAGCTACTTCATTTACAGTTTTTCCTGATTGTTATACGTCACGAATTTTAAATCTGGAGCATAATGTTGAGGAGGGCTAGTGTGTGCACAATTATACAAAAGAGGAGATTGCTATTTTGCTTGGAATTGATGAATAGTCGTTCGAATTTGACTTTGAAGAGAAACTGAATAACATCAGTGCATTTGAGCCAAATGATTATGTTTACAAGCATACACCAGATGCTGATACATATCATAGAGTGATTACTGAAGATGCACCAGATGATAATGAAGCGATCAATTATTCTGGTGTTCCAACTTTTGAAGAGTTATTCAGTAAAGCAAACGATGATGTTAAAAAGAAGGATTGAAGAGACATTTGCAGAAGGAAGTATTCCGAAACGTTTATCCAAAGAAAAAATTGTTGAGGCTAAAAAGATGTGGTTTAAAAAGCTACCAAAAGAAAGGAAGTTCAAGTGACCGTTAGCATTCTTTACACGCGATAAAGATAAATCTTTGCGTGATATTTTGAGTTGGGGATGGATTCCTAAGTTGGATATCTATGCGATCAAAAGAGAATATGGTGTTCAATTCTTCAGGTACTTGAATGATTTGAAGACATTGCCATACTAGGATATTGAAGAGCTTGTACAGACAAAGAGTATTAACTTCCAAATGAAGTTTCATAATCAAAGATTATAGAAGTTAATCAAATACGAAGCAGCTCATGGTTTTAACAAGTGGAAACCGTTGATTCCAAAGAAAAGAATAAAGATTGACAACGTTACGAAAGAGAAAGAGGTTACGATTGTGATGAAATGGCCACGTTTGGTGAAAAATGTGTCGTGAATGAAGATGGAACAAGATTTCCATGAATATTTTCAATGGTGGCAAATGGATTCTTAAATAGTGAAGCTGTTATTGTTTTGAAAGATGATGACACATGGGAAATTGCTGAAGATTTGAATCCAGATATTATAGAATGAAACAGGATATGGGGTTTGTGGAGAACTATTATTATACTAGACCCAAGGTGGCTAGTTAACTGTTCGAAAGAAGATATCAAATGCTTGTTCTTCAACAAGATTTGTTTTGATGTAAAGGATAAGATACAAGCAATGCAATACCAGGGTGTGATTAATGTATGCTACACATGGTATTAATTTGGGTAAGATGTGGGAATCGTCATGAAGAGAGTTAGAGAAAGAAGAAAATCTGAAAGAGGAGAAATGTTTTGAAAAGATTGAAGAAAATTCAAAAGAAGCTCGTTTATGGAGATTTCAGTTTATGAAGTGGGCTCCTACGACTGATCAAACGCCAATACCATATGAAGAGCGTAGGAAGCCGCGCAAGAATTTCTTTGGGCATTAAAGTCAAATATTTGAAGATTTTGAAGACAGACCAAGACTACAACAACATCCAAGGGGGAGTTTGTTGGTGCGTAATGTCTATTGTCTATGTCTTAGGGATGTGTCTATGTTTGTAATAGGACGAAAATGTTAGATTTTACATTGTTTGTATTTAACTTCGCACGAAGGTAAAGTCTATCTTCTCACAAAGGTAAAGTCTTTCTTCGCAAGAAGGTAAATTACCTTCGCATGAAGGTAAATTACCTTCGTGCGAAGATAAGCTACCCTTGCACGAAGGTAACATGTCTATATATAATTAGTGTGAGGTGTTAGTGGGTAGAACTTTTTTGACTGAGACGGCAAAGCTCTATCGGATTTCTTGGTCTTGTAAGTGTTAAACAATGAATGAAATCAGTTAATTGATGAAATAATCTTGTTAATTGTCACTAATTCATATGAATTCCGCACGTATGGACTAGATACTCAAATTAGGACCTTTGTTATTGGACAAAAAGATCCTACATCCATGTTCTGTCTCCTGGGAGTCTTGCAAAGTTTTCACTACTTCCCGAAGCGTAGTGAAGTCCCGAGGGAAATGGATTTTCATCCAGATGAAAACATTCCACCAAATACTTTTAGCGAAGAGACAATCGACAAAGAGGTGGTCAGAGGTTTCAACCTTAATACCGCACCTTTCATAGTTCACATCAAGGAACAAAAATCCTCTCCTACTTAATCCCACCTTCGAAGCAACCCTTCCGGCTAGCGCACGCAAGAGCAGAAAGTTACTCTTTGGCATCGCCCACGAGTTCCACCGAAATTCCGACTACTTGTTCCGAATTCTACCTGTCGACTCCATCTCCCGCCTAAGACTTTTCATAGAGAAACAAGTCCCCATGTCATTCTCCCATATCCACACATCCTTCCCTTGTTTCAGACACACTTCACTGAGCAGCCCCATTATTGCCCCAACTTGGTTCCACTCGGAGTCGATCAAAGGGTTTTTTAACCATCCCCAAGCCCATATGTTTCCACTACTTCCTCTAGCCAAATAGGACTGAACTGAGCTATCCTTATCAACCGCCTAACGGTAGAGGTCGAGGAACACGACGGCAAACGATTCAGATGTAATCCAAGCATCCTTCCAAACTCTAGTTAAGGCTCCATCACCAACTGAAACCTTCAGCTTTTCTGGAATCACAATACTAGACTTCAACAACACATTGTCCAACGAACCAATGTCTTTCCAGATTCCCGGAACTGTTTTCTTGACCGAGATCAACGTATGATTTCCTTTGTTCGCATGAATGGCAACTACGACTATTGCCCAAAGTTGACCTGGGTTCTCACGAAAGCGCCACCACCATTTTGACATCATGGCGATGTTAAACTCGAAATGCTCCCAAGCCTAGCTCCACCAAAAATCTTTGCTTTCAAGATATTATCCCACCGGACCCATCGAATTTTATGCCTTAACCCGTTCTTCCCCAGACAAAATCCCTCCTCAAACCTTCAAGCTTCTTTAGAATACACTTTGGCGCCAAAAATAGAGAAAGGTAATAAGAAGGAATGCTACCTAACACCACTTTAGCGAGAGTGATCCTTCCCGCAAAAGACAAGTGTCTAGCTTTCCAAGCCGAAAGTTTTCTATGGAACTTCTCCACCACGGGTTGCCAATGGCGTTATTGCTTCATATTTGCGCCTATCGGTATCCCAAGATATGTGAAGGCATTCACCCACTCTTTACTTCAAAATCCCAGCCACTCTAGCCACCTCCTTCTCGTCAACCCCTACCCCAAAAAGGTGGCATTTTTTATGATTTACATTGAGCCTGGTAACTAGATTGAGGCACCTAAGGAACCGAGTCAAGCTAACTGCGTTGTGGTCCGACCATTCCCTGATAAAAAGCACGTCATCTACAAAGCAAAGATGGGATATTAGTGGGCCCCCATTCGGAAGTTGCACCCCATGAAACAGCCCCAAAGAAACCGTTTTTTTCTAGCTTCTTACTGACGTTATATCTATATATAGTTGTTTTGCTGTTAAAAAAACATTTTTAGTGGAAACCATTAGAGGTGAAGATAAATCGATAGAAACCCTAACATCAATTAAGCAAATCTGCAAAATGTCTTGATAGGTTTTAAAGTCAACCACCCAAAACAACCAATAAAATTTGTATCTACATTTACATTTACATTAATATACATATTAAAACAAGCTTATGATGATAGTATTATAAATTTTTCTTAAATGGTATTAATTTGTCTTAATATAAATTGTTTTTATGTGAACATATAGACACCCACGTTAATAGGAATCTTTTTTCCTTGAAATCAAACATAACTATTAAGTTTAACACTCTACTATTTACAACATATGCTTTTAAACATTTAGATTTTTACTAATTTCGTTTATTTAACCCTATACTATTTACTACATATACTTTATTTATTTAGATTTTTACTAATTTCGTTTATCCATGATAATTTGCGTTCTCAGCTTCTCATATAAAAATTGATTACACAATTATGTTTTATTTTTCTCTCGATAAATTTTATTGAAAATAGAAATATTTAACATAGATTGTTATAATAGAAATGCAAGCGTAAGCTATACGAGTGTTCGTACTCTACTACTTCCCTAACAAACTGAAACAATTTCATCGTGACCGGTATCCGTATTATCAGATTGGTGTTCATTATATACGCTATTAACTCATTTAATTTTAATTTTGTTTAATTTATCTCTTATAATATGTGGTCGATACCCATATAGTTATTACCGGAGCCGGTATCCATTTTTATTGTTTTAGGTCGATTTAAAACACAGGTTGGTATTTCTTTTTGGCATACAACGACTTTATATTTTAGTTTTCTTTTTCAGTTACTATAGTGAGTGTGGACACCACGTCGAATGAATTCATGACGCGTAGCGCAGGGGAATACAACTAGTTAATATTACTTATAAAGAAAAACCCTAAGCTATATATATTGGTAGAATCTACCCTAAACTTTAAATGATAAACTAAACTGGCCAACCCTAGAACCTGATGGGTTTGACTCGAACCTAACCAGTTTAGCTAAACGGGTTCGTGTTTTTGAACTGAAACTAACCCAAACCCAAAAATTTCGTGTTCGGTTCATCTCAGGTTTTCGGGCTGCGTAAAAAATTCAAACCCTTGGTGTCTATTAGACTATTGGTGACAAATCTCTTAAAACAAAGTTGTCATACAAATTATTTATCCACAAAAAACATATGATCCTAATGTTATGTTCGTTAATATATTTTACAAGTGTTGCAATTTCCAAAAGCATTTGTTTAAGCCACACTGTCATTATTTTAAAACACTACGTAATTTATTGCAACATCAACATTAACCCTAGCATTGTTTCATCTGTAAAGTCCATAAATGAGTAAGAAGAATACAATATAAAAAAAATGTCTGGTAGAGGTAATACTGTTCTTATTACTTGTTAGGGGAAAGGATCAAAATAATTTATACGCTAAAGCAACACTAATAGAGAGTATAGTAAGCATCCTATTAATATATCATACACACATCATTGCAAAATCAGCAAAAATACATATTAGAAGTAGAAGTGAACATAAATTATCCATTTCTAATGAACTTTAGTTAACAACACACACTTAGGATGATAAGATACAACATAAGTTAGAAATCTATTTCTTAATGAACTTTAGTTAACAACACACACTTAGGATGATAAGATAAAACATAAGTTAGAAATCTATTCCTTAAACCATGTCAAACGACTCAATTGTTCTTTTATTAGATTTGGCTCTCTTTTTAAGCTTGTCCTAGTTAACAATAACGTTTGTATCAATTTCATAACAATATAACACTTACTACATTATTCCACACGTCTTATTTAACCATAAACCATTTAACATCTCCAAACGTGGGTGGTGGTAAACTAAGAAGGGAAAGAACATGATGGTGCAAATAGGCGAATATGACAACGGCAAGGATTAACCTACAAAGAAGAGTTAAAGGCATGGGCAAGAAGAAACTGACATTGTCTTGAAAGATGCTTGTAGCGGGTATGATATATAAAACTCGACCGTTTAGTTGGGTATTTTATAAAACTAATAGCCTCAAGGTATCAAACAAAATATAGGTTAAAAGGTTAAAAGTAGTCAACCTTAAGGTATCAAACAAAAAATAAGTTTAAAAACTATGATAACACTTGTTTTGACTATGATTTGAGACCATCCAAATGGCCGAAGGTCTCACCATGGTTTCCATAGCAACATCCATTGCCAATTTTGGTTTCTTGTGTTTACTTGGATTTACTATATAACTTTTATGCTATTAGTTTGAGTATTTCTATGTATAGGTCAGATTTGTTTACTGGTTTCTTTTTTCTTTTTTTTGTTTTTAAGTTAAGCATTCGATTTTTACTTTTTAGAAGATAGTAAAGAATTGCTATAGTTTGTTTGTGGTTTTGCGAACTTTTAAATAAATAGTAAACTACTGTTTCCCCTAGGTTTATAGGAGGATAAGGTTTACCTCCTAAACTAAAAATCTTACTACTTTAAACCATGTGTTTGTCTGCTTGTATCAATCTCGGACTCTTTGCGTATACAAAGTCGTTTTTGCCCTGATTATTAAGATTATTATTTATGAGTGAATTGCAAGTTTTGTCTTTTATCTTATATCACATTTCAGGCGGTGTCCTTTGTCTTTAAATTGATTACTTTTGTACTTAATGTTTCAAAATATTGCCCGTTATGTTCTTTAGCTGTAACTCAGTTAGTTTTTTAGTTAAGTATGGTCATGTGCCTGGCACATAAGGGCAGTTCTATCATTTCATCATTCCACGGACTATTATGTAAATTATTTATATGTAGGGACTATTGTGTAAAAAACTAACATTTATATATATAAAACTGATGTGCCAAAAGTAGTTAAACAAAAACAAAATAAATTAACCAAATCTAGACACAAAGTAATACTCTAGACTCTCTAAAACTACTAACCGGCAAGTGAACTGATCGACTCTAGTAAAGCTAAGTATGTCCAGATATCGTACCCACGAGACTCTATTTAACTACGTTAACGACTCTATCTAGACCTAGACTATGACTGACTCTACACTAACCATTTTTATATTTGTTGGGGGGGGGGGGGGTTCTAAAAATCCTAAGTTTGCGATTAAATTAAATACTAATTAACTACACGAACTAGAACACTACTTGGAACGAAGGTTTTACTTAGTGATGATAAAGAACTACCTAGGTTGGAATCCCACTTACTATCGGATGGCTTTCTATTGGCAACTAATGTGATATAGAACCAGGATCTTTAAGTGCTAAACCGTAAGAGAAACTGAATAGGACTCCGAACCCTTCTCGGGAAGATACCTATAGAACTCTAAAGGATTGTTACGATTACTGGTTAACTAGACTCCCCTACGGTTGTCTAACTTTCTAGAAAAGTGCCCTAAAGTGAAAAACTACCTCACCACGGAACGTCTAAAGCAACTAAGGACTTGATTTGGTTTAATAAACAAGGAAATGACAAGGCAACTAAAACCGGCTTTTTACAAAACCTAAACCTAGCAATTTACCAACCTAGACCTATTAATAACCTAGCACTTTACGGTGACTAAAGTTAGTTGTTGGTGCATAATGTCTATTGCCCACGTCTTAAGGATGTGTCTATATTTGTAATAGGGCGAAACTGTTAGATATTACGTTGTTTGTATTTAACTCCGCTTGAATGTGAGTTTACCTTCGCACGAAGGTAAATTACCTTCGTGCGAAGATAAACTACCCTCGCACGAAGGTAACATGTATATATAGGTTGTGTGAAGTGTTAGTAGGTAGAACTTTTGCGACTGAGTGGGCGAAGCTCTTTCAGATTCCCTAGTCATTTGTAACTGTTAAACATTAAATGAAATCAGTTAATTGATGAAATAATCTTGTTAATTGTCACTAATCATATGAATTCCGTGCATATGGACTAGATACTCAAATTATGACCTTTGTTATTGGACAAAACGATCCTACAAGTGGTATTAGCGTTCAGGGAGCCTGATTTGAAGACAATTGTTCAAGATTCAGCCTAGAAGACTTCTTATTCTACTCATTCTTCTTATTTTTTTCTTTTTAAAAATGAATCCATTGTCAAAATGAACTGATTTTCAAGTATAATACGTAAAACATGATTAGATAAATCTTTGGGAAAATCAGAGCTGAAAACAAACGAATTCATGTTGAAAATTGCAAAAAAAAATGTCAAGTTTTGAACCTATCTTCGCACGAACATAACTTTACCTTTGCACGAAGATAATTTTATCTTCGCACGAAGATAAAAATTGTAAAGGTATAAAAATCATTTACCTTTGCATGAAGATAAATCTATCTTCGCACGAAGATAAATCAGTTTTTGACATTTTTACTTCACTCGAACCATAATCTTAATCGTTTAAGTATTTAACGTTGTTTCAGGCTAGTAAAATGGGGAATGAATTTTACAACGCATTTGCTATGTCAATTGTTAATGTATGAGTTGCAGCCGCACAGAATCTGAATTTGGAGAACGAAATGGTGACAATGGTGAAATCCCCAAAGTTGATGGATTTGGAGGATTATGACAGTTGGAGTGAATGGTTTGTTAACTGGTTGCAAGCGAACCATTTTAACTGCTGGTTTACTATAGAAGAAAAATATACCGCACCAATTAAGGAAAATGAATTGGAGAAGACATTGACTCAGTTCACAATGGCTGAAAAAGAAAAATCCTCAATGAGAAGAAAATGATGAGCATATTGCAACAATGAATCAAAGAAGATATCTTAACATTGCTGCAACATGATGATAACACACAATCATTATGGAATGCATTAAGGTTGAAGTTCCAGGGAAGTTCACAAATGAGGAAGAGCAAAAAGGCACTGCTTAGAAAATAGTTCGATATTTTCAACCTTTTGAAAGGCGACACTATGAAGCAATTGATCGAGCATTATCGTCACCTCGTTGTTCAAATGAAGAGGATAGGAATTCAGAAAACAAATGAGGAGTTAGTCGGCAAGTTGGCAGATGCTTTGCCTAAGGGAGAATGGACTAAGTACTTGACAATTCTGAAAAATGATGTTGAGTATAGTGGCTACAGCCTATCAAAGTTCTAGAAAAGCTCAAAGGTCATGAACTAGAAATGCAGAAGATGGCTAAATCAAAAGGTGCTCAAATGCAACAAGATGTAAACCTTTACTTTGAAGCCAGTTCTGATAGTTTGAAAGTACAATTGGTACTCAAAGTCCGAAACTACAAATCGCCTTCTATGCTGATAGTAATGCAAGCCCATCTTCTAATCAATCCGCTTTCAATCATTTTCTAGCTTTGAACCAAATTCACCCAGTTCAACTCAGTCTTAATGAGCTAAAACAGTTTCCAAAGTCAACAATCTGGTCCGTCTAACTCAAACCAAAGGATTTTAAAGTAACATAGCTGTGAATCTCCAAAACGTACAAGATTTTAATGAACATACTGCCAAGCAACACATGTCGTTGCTCGCATCAGTTCTTGAATCTTACGAAAGCATGGTTGCTGGGAAGATACAAAATCCAGATATGACCAAGGAAGATTATGATCAAATAGATTCAGAAGAATTAGAGATTATTAACATCATATCGTGTATGGCTTCTATAGTTCGAAGAGCTTAGAAATTTATGGAGATTACAGGCAAAAATAGTTTGGGAGGTTTGGATGGGAAGCTTGGATTCGACAAATTAAAAGTTACATGTTTCAAATGCAGAGAGAAAGAACATTTCAAATGGGAATGTACTAACCGAGAAGTCAACAATAATCAAAGTCCTTTTGGTGATGATTACTACAAGAAAGCTATATATCATAAGCCGTCACAGCACAATCAAATTCAAGGATGATTCAAATAGAAGAAGGTCCATCTAATGCTAAAGACAAAGCTTCAGTAGTCGCCCAAGAAGACGAAGGATTTAACTGGAGCAAGTACATATCTAAAAATGAAAGTCTCGCACTTCTAGTAGAGATAATCGAAGAGCCTGAACCTGAAATAGAAGATTATTCAAAAAGCAGTATTCGATGAAGCTCTTGAGGAAGCTGTTCTTGAATGATATATTCATGAACAACATGATGTAGAATAGAATATATTGCATAATGCTTTTAGAAAGCTGATTTCACCTAATATGTTTTCATCTTTTGTAGGATATTTTGATTCAAGCTATCAAGTGAAAGAAGAAGAGAAATTAAAGTCTGAATGTGGAATTGATAGACGTGGAAAAAGAGATGAATGCCGAGAATTTGACAGAGTTGCAAACAAAGCAATGATGGCAAACCTTAAAGAGGTAGTTTCTAATGAAGTCAAGGAAGAGTCAGTGACTGAATTTATCAAAGAGTCGGTAAGGGAGGTTGTCAAAGTTCAGCTTGTTGAGGTTGAAAATCATGCAAGAGATGCCAAGAATCTTGCAAGGAATGTGTTGAGAAAGATAAAAACTATTTTGATCTGAAAAAACTTTCAGATAATTTGTCAAGTGATTATAACGAAACTAAACAAGCCTATGAGAAATTATCTAAAGCAATTAGACAATATGAAAAGGTTAACAGTGAAGATAGTGCAACTTTGTCGATTCTTAAAGCAACTCCTATGGACAAACAAATGGCAATTAACATTAATCTGAACAAAATTGCTGAACTTAAAAATGAGCTTGAAAAAATGAAAATCAAAACGGAAAGGGTTAACAAATTGTTAATCAGTTATTTCACCAGTTCATTTTGTTATTGATCATATTCTTCCAAAAATTGAAAAGGAAGAAAATGATAAGAATGGTAAGAACAAAAGTTTTGGTTGTAACCGTGTTCCACCACCCATTTGGGAAAGCTATGCTATAAAGAAACCATCAGGGGTGGAAAAGGCACTCAATCTAAATTTGAAAACTGAAAAGAAAAATGAGTTTCTTGAGAACATTGATGTAACATACACTAAATCAGACAATGATTGTGAATCTGATGTGGTTAAAATAGTGTTTGAAATGGTTTTGGGAAGTGAAAGTGATAGCACAGAGTATGAAAGTGTTGAGTCGAACTTGGAGAAAACTAGCTCAAGTTTACCTTCTGAAAAGTAGCTCAACTTAGGAAGTGAAAGTGATAGCATAGAATTATCTTGTTAATCAGATTCTAGTTCGGGTAATCTTCCAGGAGAGTAAAGATGAGGCATTTGATAATCTTATGGTTCTCTTTAGAAAGTTAGAGAACTTGCACAATCTTCCAATCAAATGAATATGAAGTGATAATGGTACTGAGTTCAAAAATAATCGAATGCTTGAATTTTGTAACGAAAAACGTAATCTTCACAAATTCAGTGCCTCCTATACTCCGCAACAAAATGGAGTAGCTGAACGTAAGAATCAAACTCTCATTGAAACTGCACGCACGATGCTCGCTGATTCAAAGTTACCTGTTTGTTTCTGGAGCGAAGCCGTTCCCTCTTCATGTTACACGTTGAACAGGGTTTTAACTATCAAGGCAATAAGAAGACATGTTTCGAACTACTTAACCAACGAAAGCCAAACTTAGAGTTTTTGGAACCATTTAGATCTCCATGTATGGTCATTGACCCGGATGGTAAATTTGGTGCCAGATCTTTTGGAACTTTCGATCTACAAGAAGAACCAAATGAAGAGGAACTTGTGTTGTTATATCAACAACAGCAAGAGTAATCAAGAACAAGTTCCAAGACCGATGGTGGTTACTCAACCATCTATTGGCACAAATGATTCTAGAGCAGGCCCGAGCACGACTCAAACAGAATACGTCATTGTACCAATAGTGAATGCCACAGAGCCCACTTTCGACTAATCTGGCGATTCTGATTAAGATGTTGGGCCGACATATGATCAAGATGGTGAATCCAGCTCCGATGAAGGTTCTAAGAAGATAACAAGTTTGTTAAATCAAACTGTAGGTCCTAGCACTAAGAATGAAGCTTCAATGAGTACTCTGGTTGCTGAACAAAACATCACAAATTTGGAAACCGAATTAAATGTTCCTAATAAATTAATGCCGAGAAATTTGTCCTTCCACCCTTCAGAGAATATTATTGGAGAGCTGCAATCTGGAGTTAAAACGCACAATCAGATCAACAAGGATCTTAGTTTCTTTTAATACCAAAATTGCAACAGTTCAAGATATATGCTTACATTATTGTTTTATTTCGTAGATTAAGCCGAAATCGAATAAGGAAGCGCTTGCCAATGATAGCTGGATAAATGTAATGTAGGAGGAGCTTCAATAATTCGAAAAGCTTGGTGTCTTGAAGCTTGTTGACCTACCGGCAAATCACAAAGCTATTGCTACTAAATGGGTTTTCAAGTGCAAAAGAGATGATGGAGGGGTAATTGTGCGCAATAAAGCTAGACTTGTTGTCAAAGGTTTTCATCAGTAAGAAGGCATTGATTACATAGAGGTTTATGCTTCGGTCGCAAGACTAGAAGCAACGCATATTCCTGGCATTTGCGTCTTGGAAAGGTGTTAAAGTGTACCAGTTGGATGTCAAATCAGCTTTCCTTTATGGAAAAGTGAAAGAGGAAGTGTATGTTGGACAACCACCGGGGTTAATCGATCAGTGCATAAAGACAAGGTTTACTTACTAGATAAGGCGTTATACGGGTTGCATCAGGCCCCGAGAGCCTGGTATGATACACTCTCTCAGTACCTATTAAACAAGACTTTACTAGAGGCACTGTTGAGAGCACACTCTTCACAATGGAAGTGAAAGGACATCTGCTGATCGTACAAATATGCGTGGATGACATCATCATTGGCTCTATGAACGATGCGTTGTGTAAAGAATTTGAAGAAGTTATGAAAAAGGAATTTGATATGAGTTCAGTGGGAGAGATGAAGTTCTTCTTAGGGCTTTAGGTCGATCAGTTACCTGATGGTATCTTCTTAGGGCTTCATCCATCAGACAAAGTACGTCCATGATATCTTGGAGAATCGATATGTCTGGAACGTCACAGTTATCTACCCCATTAGCAATTAATCATGGCATCTGTCCAGATGAACATGGAGTTAAGATAGATGAAACCTTATATCGATCGATGATTGGATCACTGATGTATTACAACATCAAGACCAGGCATCATATATCCAACATGCCATTGAGCCCGATATCAATCGAGTCCTCGGGTGTCACACCTGATGATAGTCAAGTGGATTTTCAGATATTTGAAAGGTTACCCAAGCACCGGCTTGTGGTATCCGCAAAATGACAACTTTGACCTCGCAGGATATTCAGACTCATATTTCGGATGCTGCAAACTTAATGCCAAATCTACAACAGTTGGTTGCTAATTCTTCGGAACACGCATAGTAACGTGGCATTGCAAGAAGCAAACGACGGTCGCTCTCTCTACTTGCGAGGCTGAATATGTTTTGGCTTCTAGTTGTTGTTCCCAAATTTTGTGGATACAACAACAGATGAAGACTTTGGATTGCAATTTCTTGATACGCCCATATATGTAGATAACAAGGTTGCCATCAATATAACTAAAAACCCGTTTCATCACTCTAAAACTAAATGTATTGAAATTCGACATCACTTTATCCATGATTGCCACGAGAAAAAGTTGATTCGAATAGAAAAGATCCACACTCATGAACAAAAGGCAGATTTTTATACCAAACCATTTGATCGAACAAGATTTTAATATCTTTTGAGAATTAATAGTATGAAAAATCTAACATCAGGTGGGGAATTAGAGGTTGAATACGGATCAGATGACGAGTTTTCGTGATCCTCGTCGATTTGTCACATTTTATACAGTTTTTCTAGAATTTCTTTCTTTAAAAACAAAAATCCAAAAATATGTTTTTGATTTTAGGGGGGGAAATGTTATAGAAAATACAAAAAAAAAACATTAAAAAATGCAAAAATGTACAAAACATGAAAAAGACAAAAAGTTTTCATGTGAAAAGAGGAAATGATCGTAGATTAGTGGTCTATCACGGTATGCTAAAGATTTTAGTGTTAAAAAGTTTAGACAGGTCTCATTGAGGATGTGCCAGTAGGCTACGCACATTCAATAGATTTTTTTTGAGATTTAAACTTAAAAGAAAAAACTACTTAATTAGTGGCTTAACATCTCTCGAATATATGGTCTTAGTTCACCGAAATTTTGTTTGAGAGATTGCCGGATTCTGAGACACTTGGTCTTTATAAATAATTGATATCTGGGGTATTATACAAGTTCTTATGATTTTGCGTCGGCAATGGACTAGAACTTGTAGAATACTTTTGCTTTTAAAAACCAAAAACTGCAGAAAATTGTAAGTATCGAAAGGTCCAACAGTTGCAGTAAAAGATTCCAAATTGAAAAACGACATTCAAGATGAGCCTTCATCTCTTTGTCGGTACGGTGGTAATAACCTGAGCTCTCAAGGTCTCACATTACCCAGATATAGATATCAAATAGATATATTCACCTGTAAGGTACGGGAGTATATTCTAAGGTGGGAAACACGGTTAAGTCAAGTTCCTAAAATTACCTAAATGTATCTCGTATCAATTGAGAAATGTGTAGAAGGTTTTTGTGGACAAGTATACAGACAGCCTAAGTGAATTTCTTTAGTACTTAAAGTCTTACAAAAGTCAATGGTACTTGTGATATGTCTCATAAACTGATAGGATTCTCTTACACAAACTCACAAAAATATGTCTGTAACCATGTTTGTACATAGTTTATTACATCTTATTTTAGAAAAGCCCAAAAAGGTTCAGTGTGTTTTAGCATAAACTTTGGAAAAACCAAAAAAAATTATTTCTATCTTAGTTTTGACTACCGATGATGGAAAGCGGATCTTCAAAATCCAGAGACGCCGAATGCTTAAATTCGGAAGACAACGGGTTGGGAGCTTATCTGAATTGTGAAAATACTTTGAAAAGATCAAAAGTTCATTAACTTGAAACTTTACATTGCCTAAAATATCAGCTTGATCACAAAGTGTTCAACCAAGGTAATTAACTTGGACTTGGTAGACAAATTAGTTAACCGGGTTCATTAACTTGGACTTGGTCAACTGAGTGGGTTGTTAAAACTGGTTAAAATGGACAGAATGTTAAAAATCAGTTTTACCTTCACTCAAAGAAGTTATCATCGCACGAAGATAGCATGACTATATATATTATCTTTGCACGAAGATAATACATATGTTCATTGTACATATGCTCTGAGCGAAGATAAAAGTTGTTCGAAAGTTGCCTTGTAGTGGTTGAGTGGCACACCACTAACAATGCCTAAGGTAGATTGGACCTAAATAAACACATATTGGAGGTTAATTTGACGATTTTGATAAACCGTATCTTAAAACGTATATCTAGAACAATCTAATGAGCAAAATTTAAAATTGAACATACCATCATGTTAATCGGCCCTTTTAAGTCGTTTTAGTAACATCAATTTCACGAAAATCGAGGAAAACTTATCTAGTGTGTATAAGGTTCATTTCGCACGAAGGTAATTTATCTTCGCACAAAGATAAAGTGCAAAATATGTATTTTGATTATTTACCTTCGCACGAAGGTAAAGGTCAACTTCACACTAGTTACCTTTGCATGAAGGTAAAAGTTATTTTTCGAAAAAAGTTCTAAGTGTTTTTGTGTTTGTGTTTCTGCAGGAAAAGTAATCGAACTTTGACAAGAAACACAACATCTGTTGTTTTCTTGATCAGAGAATTGCTCCTTTCAAGTCAATATTGAAGTTTATGAGCGAGTTACCAATTGATAAAGCGCTTACAGACCCTCACAAGGCCTATCACTCACACGTAGATTAGTTCTGGGAGCTTGTACCAGAGATGAAAGCTATATGATCTTTCGTATGGATTGGTAATGAAGATAAAGAAGTGTACATTACTAAAATCCTGATTCGTAGAGTGTAGATTTTAAAGATAAAGACGAAGATCCAATGATGTATATTGAACGTATGTGCAAAGGATGCTTCTACAGAATGGGCTATAAGGGACATGTCAACACTCAGTTCAATAAAGCTTATCTTGGAAGGCCTTACAAGTTTTTCGTACATTCTGTGATATCTGCATTAAGCCACAGAAAAGGGGGTGGTGTTGCTATAGTTGATTATCAAATATGCATGATCGCCGTACTTGCACTGAACAAGCCCTACGACTTCACCAAGATGATATTTGAGCAGATGAAGTTGAAGGTTGACAAAGAAAACTTCTTGCAATACCCCAGATTCGTGCAGATGATGTTGGATGACCAATTTTCCAACTTAGCCAAAAACAAGAATGATGTTCTGCCTTTAGATCACGTGACAGGGTTATCTTTTGTGAGATTGAATCAATATCTGAAGTAGACTATAGAGCTAGTGGCATGGAAATTCTTTGGAAGATTTAAAGGTAAGAGTTACAAAGCACCTCCGAAGGATAAATGGAGAAATGAGGCTGCTCAGATGGAGGGTTTTGAGCCTAAGAGAAGTGTGTGGTACGAGAAAGAAGGTGCTAAGAAACAAAGTACTCCAAAAGCCAAAGCGCAGAAAAGAAAAAGAGAAACTATCCTCAGAAACGAAACTAGAGACGAGGAAGTAGAGATTGAGCAAAATATTGAGCAACATGTTGACGCCGAAGTGAATGTTGAGGATGAGGTATTTTCTACTACCTCGGATAGAGAAAAGGAAGACGCAGGTGGTGATAACAATGAAGATTCTGAGGATACATTTGACGGAGTTGAAAAAGTTGAAAGGATGGCTCAGATCAAGAAGAAGAAAGTGGTTGGAGATGAATATGACGTGTCTGATAATGATTTCTGAAGCTGAACGGCCAACTAAGAAGGCACAAGGAGTCAAAAGTAAGACTGATTCACAGAAAAAGACTATTGGGTCTCCAACAGTAAAGAAAGCCAAAAGGAAATACAGGAGGAGAAAGACAACAGTGGTTGAAAGTGTTGAACAACCACATACGTCACCTATTTATATTTCTTTACCACAACAACCACCATCACCACCACCACAGCCATCACCACAACATATCACACCCTCACATCAAACTCCACCACAACCAATATCTCCACAACGTCAAACATCTCGACAAACTCAAACAACACCCAAACAACCAACATCTAAATCACGATCAACACCCAAATCAGCTCCGAGACAATCATTGTTAGATAGATTTCCTACATATTTTGGGGAGATTCGTTTATAGAAGGGCTTGATGAAAATTTCGATTCAGACATGTTCAATGACTCCAAAATAGCAGAACTGGAAAGCAAGATCAAAGCCTTGGAAGATAATAAAGTAGTATTGGAAGGCAGAGTGAAATTTCTGGAAAATGATCGAGAATATATGAAAGTTGTGATAGAAAGCCTAGTGACTGATAATGATAGTTTGAGACGGATGGCAAATGATTTTGAGGATGAACGTGCTCGGAATAATCGAAAATTTGATTTTTTTAGAAGGTATTGGCTAGCAAGTTGGGAATAGATTTGCTATTGAATTCGATCGTTTAGAAGTTGAAGAAGCAAGGCAAAAGGCAGCTGAGCGGACTAAGAAGGTAGAGGAAGATGCTAAAGCTTTAGGCAAGCGGAAAGAAAAGATTGATGAGGTTTCTGTAATAGAACAATTTGTGCCAGAAGCTGATTCTGTGCCAGATTTACTGCTGTTAGTGTTGAGAATGAGGAAGAAGTTGACATAGATGTTGATGCTGAACCGGTTAAGTTTGTACTTGTTGGAGGACCGGTGGACGTTTCTGATAATTCTATGATAGAAAAGATTGCAGAAGGTAGGAGAATGTATGCTGAGATAGATGCAGAGTTCGATGAATTTGATGACGACGAGGAGGATGATGAACAAGATAAAGATGTCGGTACAAAAGATAACAAAGATGATGATGACAAAGGCGACGATGACGATAATACACAAAGTGGAACTAGGTTGATCATTGAAATAGCAAAGATTAATGAGTTTTTTGATTACGATGCTTATCTAAATAATTCTGCTAACCATGAAAATGATACACAACGCCAGGGGAAGCAGAAAGAGCAAACTCACGATGAAGAACTGTCAGGAATCCTCACAGCTACACCAATTACAAATTTTCATGATTGTTATAAACCCTGAATTTTGTATTTGGAACACAATGTTAAGGAAGGCGAGTTTGTGCATAATTATACGAAGGAAGAAATTGCTATTATGCTTGGAGTTGATGAAGAGTCATTCGAATTTGATTTTGAAGAGGAACTGACTAACATCAGTGCATTCGAGCCAAATGATTATGTTTACAAGCATATACCAAATGGTGATACGTATGATAGGGTGATTATTGAAGATGCATCGGATGATGAGGAAGTGATCAAGTATTCTGGTGAAGGAATAGATAACATTCCAACTTTAGAAGAGTTATTCAGTGAAGCAAACGATTTCAGTGAAGCAAACGATGGTTTGTTAAAAAGAAGGATTGAAGAGACAGTTGTAGAGGGAAGTATTCTGAAACGTCTATCCAAAGAAGAAATCGCTTAGGCTAAAAAGACGTGGTTTAAAGAACTGCCAAAAAAGGAAGTTCAGGCGACCGTTAGCATTCTTCACATGTGACAAAGATAAATCTTTGGGTGATATTTTTGAGCTGGGGATGAATTCCTGATTTGGATGTCTATGCGATCAAAAAGGAATATGGTGTTCAATACTTCAGATATTTGAATGATTTGAAGACGTTGCCATACTGGGATATCGAAGAGCTTGTACAGACGAAGAATATTAACTTCCAAATGAAGTTTCATGATCAAAGATTATGGAAGTTAATTAAATACGAAGCAGCTCTGGCTTTAACAAATGGAAACCGTTGATTCCAAAGAAAAAGGTAAAGATTGGCTAATTTACTAAGGAGAAAGATGTCACGCTTGTGATAAAACGGCCATGTGTGATGAAAAACATGCCATTGATGAAGATCGAACAAGATTTCCATCAATTCTTTCAGTGGTGGCAAGTTGATTCTGAAACAGGTGAAGCTGTTATTGTGTTGAAAGCTGATGATACTTGGGATATTACTGAAGATTTAAATCCAGAAATGATCGAACGAAGGAGGATATGGTGTTTGTGGAGAACTATTCATATACTAGACCTGATGTGGCTAGTAAATTGTTCAAAGGAAGAAATAAAATGTTTATTCTTCAACAAGATCTATTACGATGTGAAGGAGAAAACGCAAGCGATGCAATACCAAGGCGTGATTAATATTTGCTATGCGCATGGTATTATTTCAGGAAAAATGTGGGAATCAACATGGAGAGAGTTAGAGAAAGAAGAGTTTATAAAAGAGGACCAAAGATTGGAGAAGATCGAAGAAAAGTCTAAAGAAGCTCGATTACGAAGATTTCAGTTCATGAAGTGGGCTCCTACAACTAATCAAACGCCAATACCGTCTACAGAGCGTCGGAGGCCGTGCAAGAATTTCTTTAGACATTAAAGTCAAATATTTGAAGTTTTTTGAAGACAGACTAAGACTATGGCAACATCCAAGGAGGAGTTTGTTGGTGCATAATGTCTATTGCCTACGTCTTAGATATGTGTCTATATTTGTAATAGGGAGAAACTGTTAGATATTACGTTGTTTGTATTTAACTTCGCTTGAAGGTGAGTCTACCTTGGCATAGGTAAATTACCTTCGTGCGAAGATAAACTACCCTCACACGAAGGTAGCATGTCTATAGATAAGTTGTGTGAGGTGTTAGTGGGTAGAACTTTTGCGACTGAGACGGCGAAGCTGTGTCAGATTTCCTGGTCATTTGTAACTGTTGAACATTAAATGAAATCAGTTAATTGATGAAATAATCTGGCTAATTGTCACTAATTCATATGAATTCCGCACGTATGGACTAGATACTTAAATTAAGACCTTTGCTATTGGACAAAACGATCCTACATTCGTAGAATTTCAAAATAGAATTAAATTTTGTATATTGTTTCTATGGTTTATTGGCCAATTCACCAAAATATTACCAAAACCGCAAGGACCCAATAATCAACACAAACTCATTATATGAAAGACATTTAATAGAACTTATGTCAAACAAATAAATAATCAATAATTAAGTCAAGATACGCAAAAACACCAAATCAAAGAATCAAAAGTCTTTTACTTTCAAAGAAAATCCATAATCAACATTAAAAACCAATAAAAATCCAAACTTTAGCAAGCTTTCATCCTAACCTAAGTAGTTTAAGGAATTTAGCCAAGAAACATAGTCGTGAAAATCAAAACAAATATCTTAACAAGAGATTTCATCGACACAAGTAGAAAAACGAAAAAACAAAGTAAACCGGGAGACAAAACTTGTTAAATCTTCAATCTCTCGACTTTCAGCTCCTACCGAATGATTCTCGTGCTTCATAAGCTTCAAAACCTTGCTAGAATCGCTGCTGAGTTAGCCTTAATTCGTCCAAATTCGTAACTAGGTTAACTTGCATGATAAAGATGTTTATATTTAGCTTCAGCAAGAATCCAACATCAACAACAAGTCTACCGCAAATAACAACCCTGTTGCGTCACGCGACGGGTATCCCCTAAGACGTCGCGTAGTGCGGCGCGTGATATTCAACAAACAGTATTTTTATGCCGTCGAGTCATGCGACGACCTAACTCCAGAAGGGTCGCATAGCGTGACGAGGTGTTTTTCCAGAATTCCTTGATTTTCATTCCTGTTTAGCTACAACTTGAGTCGACTCTCGTTGCCAGCTCTTTTCCAGCCGATTTTAAGCGTTTTCTTATCTTTTCAGCAACCGAGACCTGCAAACAAACAAACGATCAAAAGAAACTATATCTACCTAAAAACCGAAACAAACGGATGCGAAAATCGTACAAAATATACACGATAAATGTATGTATTTCGCAATACATCAAATATCCCCACACTTACTCTTTTTTCATCCCTGAAAAAGAATTATGCAAACGGAATCATAGTCGGAATAAAGGCACATGTTCAAAACTTAGATTACTTATTAACATTAAAACTTGTGTTAACCGCGATTGCAAGTATATGTGTCCACTTAAACCTAAACTCAGTTCCAAGCCCTTATCATGCAATTTAAGCTCAAGTTCGGTCAATCTACCTAGGATCTCACTCTAAAAGTCGCATTTTCACCTAATCCCGCCTCAAGCTCATGGAACAAAAGGAACGAATAAATTGACCCTTTACTAACCGTTTTATACCAAAATCTAAAGAATTTAACAACTTTTTTTTCTCTTCTATTTTTTTGTCTTTCTTTAGCACTAGACTTTGCATACCTAACCCAGAGGCTGTCTCAACCACACTCACCATCCCCAAGAGCAACAACGTGAACGTCAGTATTTTTCGCATTTTTTATTTAACCTAGAGGGATTCTCGATCAGAGTCACCATCCCCAAGGGAGATTCCATAGGTCTCGTCTTTTTATTCAATCTAGCTCACTTATTACTTTTTTCTTTTTTTAATAAAAAATTCTAACAATTTTAGCTTATAACGGCATTCCTTAGACTATTTTTTGGCGGTTTCGACTTCCCCACTTTTTCTAGATGAGCATCCACTAGTAAAACGACAATTAAGGTATATTTATATCAAAGGAACCTAGAAACCAGGTCAGGCCTATTCACATATCCCAAGCTAGACACAAGTTCAACTTACTCATATTATTATTATTTGAAACCAGAACAAAACCTAACTTTTCTATCACTTTCCGTTTTTATTTGCAAACTTCTAAAATGAGAGACATTTTCAATCTTTCAATTTTTTTACTTTTTTTCAATTTTTAAATTTTTTATGACTCGACTAGCACTACGACTTAAGTGTCCCATCCCCACACTTAAATTTGCATTGTCCCTAATGCAAGAATGAGAAAACGACTCAAAATTAAACTAAATAAAATATACAAAATATACAAGTGGAAATGACATAGCTGGTATGCGATACTGTCAATGTGCCCATCAATTCCACATATGCCCTCCAATTCAAACACGCTCAGCAAACAATTCCTAATCTCTCACTCGCGAACAGACGCGGCAACAAAACACCATACCTATCAACAACCACAAATATACCCAAAATGCATAATATATTGATAAATATTAGTGTCTTAAACAACCATCACAAACAGACATCACCAACCCACCCAACCAACATGTTCAAAGTATTCAAAAACTAACAGCACAAACCAAATGAGGATAAAAGCAGCATAAAAGAAAAACAAAAGAAAAGATACTCTGATAAACACCAGTTGTTTCTTCAATCCCCACACTAATCATCACTTTCTTCACTCTCCTCCTCTTCTTCTTCGTCACTCTCCTTGTCATCACCACCTTGCCCAATTACCTGAAACTCGGGTGTTGGATATCCATAACCATACTGTCCGGAACCATGACCAACCGGTTGACTCGAACCACCCTCACCACTAGAACCAAACTTCCTCGGCATCAGAAACGGATCGAATCTACATATGGGTTAAAGAAATCAAGAACTCCTATGCTCATACGAGTCATAATATACCTAAGTGCATCATCCTGCCGGTCATGTCTAGTGTGTATCATACAAAAACCCTAATCTATGCTATTATAAAGCAACTTTAAAGTAAGCGGATCCGGTAGTGGCTGACGTCTCGGGTACTCTAGTGCTGGTATCTCCTGTCTCTAACGAGGTCTCTGCCTACGAGTCGGGTAAATACACTGCATAACATCATGAGCTGGGTGACACTCAGGTGGCTAAATCTGAGGTCCTTTTCTAACCCCATCCCATGTAACCAGGTCAGTCAACGTAAGAATACCCGTCAGTTGCAGGTCCCAAATAGAAAAGAACTTTTGAAATCTGACCCCGGGTCAAATTCTCTGGATTATACTTTGTAAACACCCCTAAGTTCTCAGCCGACCTAGGAATATATGGACCCATGTCCAACGCACCCCTGTGACCCCCCTCTACGCACACGGTTTAAACGACCAAAACACTCGCCATGTTCATATTCTGACCCTCCATCAAACACATAAGAATAAACAAGTCCGTCCAATTAGATTTGTTCTTACCTGATTTCCTAACAACCACAGTGGTAGAAAATACCTTCAACCCATATCTCAAAAATAGGGTCATTAACCGACGTAATCAAGTTCACACCGACGAACGCATGATTAGAGATGGTCGCCCAAAACCTAGCCAAGTCAGTACTGCCCAAACTCAACTCTCTCTGATTCACATAAGCACCCCTCAAACCTGTAAAAAAACTCTCGGGTCACTACCTCCTCTGCTGTGTAAAAGCCACTAGCTGCAACAAACTGTGGAATGGGCATCTCATGTATCATCCTACCTAGGCTAAACAAGACAACATCATTCTCAGCAAATGCACCTTCCTTATGTTGGTAGGTGGAATGAAACTCTAATTCCAACTCTTATTATTGCTCTCAATAACAGTCTACCATATCCCTAACCTTACCAGCCAACAATTGTTAAACCTTTTCATCGCCCATCATACCTAACCAATCCATGTCTATCATAATGTACTCAAACACTTCAGTATTAATTATTTTCTGCTGCTTTTTCCATTACTTAGAATTAATCTCGAACTGTAGAACTGGATGGTCTCTCAATCGTGCAACCCGGGCTAACGAAATCTGTTCCGGACCCTTATATTTGATACATCTCCTTCTCGGGTCCGGAACAATAGCTTGCGACACGTGGGCGTTATGGTGGCCCTCTGCGTCTTTTACCTCCGGCCCCACTACTACTACCTACACCTGACATATCTACAAAACACGTTAACACAAAGAAACATGAAGCAAGTCAGTAATCACAAATTATTTTTGGTATTTTAAATTTTTATTTTTTTTGTATTTTTCAATTTTTTCTCTCTTAATGGAAACAATCGTATAGCATTACATTCGCGGTTGAATCCAAAAATAAAATTGAATATTAAAAAAAATTTTGGGTTACCGTTTACAAAAGCATAAGTTATAAACAAACTTGACCAACTCTAACTAAAACCAAACTCGAATTAAAACACAAGACTCAATGTACACTACCTCCTCCCAACATTTTAATTGTCCCAATAAAAATCCAAGTGCCTACTAAACCAGACATTGAGTCCAAAGTTGCGTAAAGATGTAAGCTTTATTATGTTGAAAACAGAATTTAAGTCAAAAAATCTCGCCTTGTTAAAAGAGAGTTTAACCGATTAAATCTAAAAATCACAATGCAAGTTCGGAACTTTATAACAATGTGATACTAGTAATACAATCTAATGTCCATAATATCCCCAAACCATGCCTCTCGCAACCATTAAACACTAGACACTTTGTTAAACTACGACTCAAAACTGATCCGACAAAAATGACACCTAAACATGCAAGACTGAACTCAAACTAACTAAGAACGAATAATAAGCAAAAAATGTACAAGAAAACATACCAGATTCGTGATGAACAAGAGATAAATTTCAACTTTTTGGTTCGGAGAGTAAAGCCCATGGTTTGGTTAAATGTGTAATGAGACAGGTAAAATTGATGGTGTAGAATGATGGGGGAGTGAAATGGGTGATGTGGGGTGAAAATGAGAGAAGAATGGTGAAATTTGGTGGTGGTTATGGTGGAAATGGTGATTTTGCTACTGGGTTCGCGTTTTAGGGTTGTGGAAGTGATTTGGGGGAATGGGGAAAGGAAGAAGATATAGCTGGGTAAGGAAGGCGTCGTGTTACGCAACGAGATTAGGCATCACATAGCGTCTGGCCTTGCTTCAAGTGGAAAGGTGGTTCAAGGAGGGTGTTACGTTACGCGAAGCCCATGTGGTCTAGGGGTCGCGTAACGTGGCGAGTTGTTTTTTTGGCTGGATTATGTGGGGCATGGCGCTACGCGACGCACTAAGCATTTAGGGGTCGCGCAACGCCACGAGCCCTTTTTCATAGAAAGTGAAATCTTTCATAGCCTTTCATGCCTTACAAAAGATTTCCAACTTAACCAAACCTCCCAAAAACCATTCCCAAAACTTTTCTAACACTAGGACTTACCTAGAACTCTGTTTTCTCTTCAATTCTTGCTCTTCAACGGTGATGAATTCCTACAAAAGACTCAAAACCACAAAACACAAGACCGAGAATCTACAAAAACTATCGTTAGCTATGAAAAAACTCGAATAATGACTCGATACAAACAGTACAAACTCTACACTTGAGTGTCCATTCAAAACTCTAAACGGTGGTGCGAGGTGGGACTTCGAGAAGAGTTTCCTCCGTCTCAGTAGGTTCAATCGGCCAGCCTAAGTAGTGTTTCAACCTATGGCCATTCACTTTCCAAGTATTTACATCGGTTTCATTTTGCAACTCCATTGTACCATACGGAAACACTTCCTTTACCAAATACGGCCCTGTCCACTTCGAATTCAACTTTCCACCGAATAATTTCAACCGTGAATTGTATAAGAGAACCTTGTCTCCCGCCTTAAAGTCCTTCAAATCCCTCAATTTTTGGTTCTGCAACGCTTTCGTCTTTTCCTTAATACTCCAAGAACGTTCTTACGCCGCATCCCTAAGTGCTTCCAAGTTATGAAATTGGAAGTAACGCTTCTAGCCGCTTCAGTAAGATCTAAGTTGACGTTTTAAGAGCCCAAAGCGCTCGATGCTCTAATTCCACAGGAAGATGGCAAGCTTTTCCATAGACGATCATGAAAGGAGTGGTCCCTAAAGGTGTCTTGTAGGCAGTTTGAAATGCCCACAATGCGTCGTTAAGCTTGTCTGACCAATCTTTCCTACTCTTCCCTACTATTTTCTCTAAGATTCTCTTCACCCCTTGATTCGCATTTTTGACTTGATCGCCAGTTTGAGGGTAGTACGCAGTGGAAAAACGATGAGTGCTCTGTAGCATGCTAATGCCTTCACCATCGTGACATTGCAAAAGTGGTTGCTACGGTCACTTATAATGGCTCGCGGTGTACCAAAACATGAGAACAACTTTTTTAAGAATCTCACCATCACTCGGCATCGTTCGTAGGTAAAGTTTGTTTGCTTCAACCACTTAGAAACATAATCGATTACCACGAGGATGTACCTATTCCCACTAGAGACAAGAAAAGGTCCAAAGAAGTCGATGCCCCAAACATAAAAAAATTGTGAATTTGGATTGGATTTTGGGGCATCTCATCCTTGGATAAGATATTGCCGGTACGTTGGCATGCATCACATTTCCTAACAAACTCTAGGGCATCATTAACTACCGACGGCTAATGGAAACCACAATCGAAGACTTTATGGGCGGTAACATGTGGAGCGTGGTGACCTCCCGCCAATCCCTCATGAAGGTGCCTTAGGATCTCTAACCCCTCTTCTCTTGGAACACATCTCCTAAGGATTTGATCTCCTCCTATCCTAAAGAGGTACGAATCATCCCAAATGTACCTCCTCGCATCCCGAAATAACTTCTTTTTTTGTTGGGTGGTCATACTCTTCACTATGGCTCCATACGCTAGATAGTTCGCCAAGTCAGAGAACCATGGCAAACCCTCTTTCTCGGCCGCTACAAAATCTATGGATTCGTGAGGGAATTTATCTCCTATCACCTCCTTACGAATTTCCTCGCTCTTGGGATCCTCTAAGCGTGACAAATGATAGGCTGCTATGTTCTTCGCTCCCTTTTAATCCCTAATCTCCATGCCGAACTCGGAGAGCAAAACAATCCACCGAATGAGACGGGTTTAGCATCTTTCTTTTGAAAGAGACAATGCAACGCAGAGTGATCGGTGAAAACTATTGTCTTGGAAAGCACAAGGTATGAGCGAAACTTATCAAACGCGAACACTACAACTAAGTGTTCTTTTTTGGTAGTGGTATAGTTCTATGAGCATCATTTAGAGTTTTACTCGCATAGTAAATCGGGTGAAAGTGCTTCTCGATCCTTTGGCCCAATACCGCACCAACGACATAGTCACTTGCATTGCACATGAGCTCAAAGGGTAAGATCCAGTCAGGTGAAACATGGATGGGGGCACTGATTAGCTTTTCCTTCAGAAAGTCGAAAGCTTTAAGGCATTCCTCGTTAAAGACAAAAGGTATGTCTTTTTGAAGGAGTCGGTTCATGGGGCGAGTGATCTTTGAAAAATCTTTAATGGAACGCCTATAGAAGCCCACATGACCAAGGAAACTACGGACGGACTTCACACTCGTGGGTGGTGGCAACCTACTAATCGTGTCTATCTTAGCCCTATCCACTTTAATCCCCTCTCTCAAAATTTTGTGGCCTAACACTATCCCCTCAGTAACCATAAAGTGACACTTCTTCGAATTTAGCATCAAGTTGATCTCTACATACCTCTTCATCATCCTATCTAAATTGAGAAGACACTGCTTGAAAGTGCCACCATAGACTGAGAAGTCATCCATGAAAACTTCCATCGAAATCTCAAGCATGTCCTAGAAAATGGCGACCATGCATCGCTGAAAGGTAGCTAGAGCGTTACATAACCCGAATGGCATGCGTTGGTATGCATAGGTGCTGTAAGGGCATGTGAAGGTCATCTTATCTTGATCCTCTGGTGCGATGGGGATCTGAAAGAAACCCGAAAATCTGTCGAGAAAACAGTAGAACTGTTGACCCGCTAGATGCTCCAACATCTAACCGATAAATGAAAGAGGAAAGTGATCTTTCCAGGTCGAGTCATTTAACTTTCGGTAGTCAATGCACACGCGCTAACCGGTGATAGTACGAGACGGGATAAGCTCATTCTTCTCATTCATTAACACCGTCATCCCACCCTTCTCTAGGACAACTTGGGTTGGACTAACCCATGGAGAATCGAAAATGGGGTAGATCACCCCGGCATCTAACAATTTGAGGACCTCCTTCTTCACTACCTCTTGCATGTTCGGATTTAGGCGTCGTTGAGGTTGCACCACCGGCTTGTATTCATCTTCCGTGACTATCCAGTGGGTACAATAGACGGGGCTTATGCCCTTGATATCCGAAAGTCTCCATGCAATGGTGTTGGTGCATATTTGTGATAACAACTTAGATTTGGTCTTTGGATATCTTGTAATTAGTAAAATGATAAATGGTTAACGGGATTAGTTTTGTAACCCATTAGCAGTCCATGTAGGAAACCCTAGCCCAGTTGCAAAACCTATCTCTATATATAGGGAGCTTTGCATTAGGGTTTAGGTTGCTGGTTCTATTGCTGTGTTGCTGGTTTAGCTGTTCAGAGAGATTTGAGAGAAGAGTCTTGAATTGATTGTAAACATTCATGTTGGATAACCAATAGAAGACTGTTTGAAGGAATTGTGTTCGTGTTCTTGTTGTTTCTGTGAAATCTGATCTAGGGGATTCCGCAATCTAGATTAGATAGACGATTCTGTAAAGATCCATAATGACTAGGGGACCTACAATTGGTATCAGAGCATTCGGCTCTTGTTTTTGCTCGGTTCAGAATCTTGACAACAGAAAAAATTGAGTTTTTGGAGTTTGTGACGGTTGAATTAGGGTTTCGGAGGCTGTTCTAGGTTTCTGCAGTGATTTTGGATTAGCAGCAGTCATTCCGGATTGAAGACTTGCATTTCGGATCAAAAAGCAAGAGTATTTCGGAATGAAGACTTGAATTTCAGATCAGAATCTGCATTCGGATCATCAGACTTGCAATTCGGATCTGGAAAAGTGCAATTCGGATTGAATTTCTGATCAGAAGCTATTTCGGATTCCATTCCGGATTAAAATTTTGAATCAGAGTTGTATTCCAGATTCCATCTCGGATCAGAACTATTACGGATTCCATCTCGGATTAGAATAATCTATTCCGGATTTCCATTTCAGATCAGATCAGTGCATTCAGGATTTCATCTCGGATCACTATTCTGGATCACCATTTCGGATTACTATTCCGGATTTTCATCTCGGATTGTTAATCCGAGTTACTGTTTCGGATTTGACACTATTCCGAGTTAGGATTAAGAAGGTGGAAAGTTAACCAACTGACGTAACCGAAGTTAATCGTTTTCGGACATAGAATTTGATCCATAGACAATTTTGACGAACCGATCGGGCAGTTAGACTCGTGTGATTTTTAGGACAAAAAAAGGCACGAAAATTCCTAAAATCACTATCGGACAATATACATCATTGGATTCGTATCGTCGAGACGAGTCTAACGGTACAATTTGGTAACCACACTTTTCGGACAAATTTTTGAACGTTTTTAACGGTACGGTTACGGTAAAACACGAAGAAGGACCAGAAGAGAGGTTAGATTTGGATTTTGACACAGGTATACCAAAATCCATTTAAACTGTTTCCTGCGTATTAAAGATGGTCAAATTGAACAATCTAAATGAGGGTGGTAAAAACTGGCTAAAGCTAATAAATGATGAATAGTATGTAGATTGGAAGAAGAAGTTTGTGGCTTCGGTTCTAAGTGAAGATACTAAGATGTGGAATTGTATGATCGATGGGTACATTGCTCCCACACGTCGAGTTAACGGGAGAATTATGGTACTCACATATGAGAAGATGAAAGATTCTGAGAAACGTATATATGAAGCTGAGAAGAAGGCTTTAGCAGTGATAAAGATGTCCTTGCCATTTGATAAGAAAAATATTTGTAATAGGTATGGATCGTCTAGAGAGCTATGGGAAGATTTAAAAAACGTTATCAGAGTACTTCAAAACAAAGTACATGTGTGAGTGAGACTGCAGCTGTGAAGATTGGTGAAGAAGCTGCTAAGATAGAAGAGAAGAAGAAAGCTTAGAAGGAGAAAATGAAAGTCAAGGATGCAAGTGCTACAGTGTGCATGGATGATACAGCTGAGCTTACAACAAAGGCACAGCTACAATTTCAATTTGTAAGTCATACTTGTCATAATTGTACTGAACTACAAGGTACAGTTGACAAACTATCGGAGCAAAACAAAATTCTGTTAGCTGAATTAAAAAATCAGAAAGAGCCAAATGTTCTTTTGAGTAGAAGTGATTCAAATAGTTTAAATGAACTCAAATCAAATGAACAAGAAATCAACAGTTTGACAAGTAAAGTCAATGAATTGTTACAGATCATTGAGTTGGCTCGTGAAACTGTGAAAGATAAGAATAGCGAGCTTTCAGAAAAGTGCACAGAATTGGCTGGTGCACAGGCCAAAATTGTTGAACTTTATGCAAAGTTAGACAAATTTGGAAAATCCTCGTTAGTAAGTACTCAAATTTAGAAAGGTTTGAAAAGGAGTAGTGATGAAACAGGAGTGGGGTTTAGTAAAGCTTCATCTTCGGAGGATCAGGATTACTCCTTTTTACCAAATGAAGAAGAGCTAACATATTTGTGCCTACTACACCAGCTGTTTTTAAGAAAAGATCTTGTTTTAAATGTCACAACAAAGGACATGTGGCTAGTTGTTGTTCTTTTAAAAAGGGTAAAAAAGCAGAGGCTGAGGTTGAGGTTAAGGATGTAAATCAGGTTGGTTCAAATAAAAATGTTAAATCTAGTTTTCAGAGAAATCAACCGAGATTTCAACCTAAACCTTCAACATCAAGAAGATTTGTTGGTTCAAGAAACTCTTCTTCTAAATCATATCATGATAATGGCCAATCAAATTCTTTTCAAAGTAAAAATTTTGGATATCGAAATAGATACCAAACTTCTAGTAATCAAAACTTTCTAAGAAGAAATGAATATAGGGGTTTTAGTAACTCAAATGTTCAAAACAATCCAAAAAATTTTCAAAGATCAAATTATGATAATGGGAGAAGAAGGTTTGGAGATAATTATTTTCAAAGGTTGGAAAATCCGAGAGTTTATTAGGATTCTCCCAATCAAAGACCTCGTGAAAATTATAAATCGTGTCCAACAACTTGGAAGACATCCAAGACACCAGTAGGGTATGATGGATATTGGATAAATGTTCCAGTGGTTGATGAATCTGGACGACCCAAGACCTTTAAGGCTTGGGTCCCACAGTCTAACTAAGTTGTTGAGTGTGTGAAGGATGACCAAGAAGGACTATTGATGTGTTCAACAGTGGTTATTCCTGTAAATCATCTGAGGTGAATAGTAGGTTACACATGGTAACGAATTATTTAATTATGTGATAGAAAATGTTTACTAACAGTGAAAAACCTTTTGTCAGGTTGAAGTGGGAGTTGTTTGTATTTAAATTTCTGTTTTTAAAATCTTACTCCATAAAAACAAAAACTTAGGGGGAGAAATTTCCCTAAGCCAAAAAGAGTTTTAGTTAGCGAGTGAGTTTAGGGGGAGTAAGTTGAAAAGTTTAAAGTTTTTTCAAAAATTAAAAAATGAGTTTCCACTATGTGGAAAAGAAGAAATGATAGTACATCAGCAAGTTAGACTGTCACACTAAAATAAAAATGAAATTGCTTTAGTGTGATAGGAGCTTCATCATATGATGTACCAGTAGGCAAAAGGCATGAATAATCAACTTACCTTGGTGATATAAAATTAATAAACTGTGTATGAGTGGGTAACATATCAGTGGTGCATGGTTTTATAACCTTAAATCTTGCATTGATAGATTGACAAAATCTGAGGTTTTAGGTCTTTATATCGTTTATTCATCCGGGGTATCAAGGCTGTCCTTTTGCTGCATCCAGATATATACTGACCTAGGCACAACAAGGATATCTTAAAAGAGCTAAAATGCCAAATCCCAAAAGTTAAAGAAGCTCTACTAGAGAGTCATTCAAATGTGCAAATTGCATTATTCGTCCCAAAATTTGGTATTTTCCCTAACCCTCGTTGGATATTGGTCTCTTTGCTGTACGGAAGTACTGACCTGATCACCAATTATCTAACGTTGTAATTCAAAAGGATAAATTTCGGTATACTCACCTACTACGATGAATTTTTGTGCATACCTTGATCGCGGGGGTATATCCTGAAGTGGGACACACTAGTATATCAGTATAAATTATCTAAACAGATCACGAGGTAATGGTACTTGAAATGTTCATGCATTTTTGTTTAAGTGGATAAACAATGCTGGTAATCGTCTTGAACTGCTTTTCATGAATATTGCATAAAGAATTATAAAATAGTGGGAAAACAGTTTGATGTTGCTGATTTGATCTTCTTAACGGAGATACTCACAAAAATAGAGTGTTTATATTTCTTTCTTTATTTGTTTTCAAAAAATATAAAAATAAAAAATATTTCATTTTCTTGTAAATTCTTAATGTACATGATATTGGTTGTTCATGGAGGAGTTGTTACCGATAGGGGGAGACGATGTTAGAAGTTGAGTTCAAAATTTTCAGATCTTGCAGGTTCTGTGTGCTTAAAAATTTTGAGTATGTGTTTTGAGTTGAGAATTGCTTAATCTATGATATAGTTTTACTATCTCTTGAATTATAATAATTTGTGTTACTTGTGTTGAAAAATTCTTATGGTTTCTTGAGATATTTGTTTTATAGTATACAGATTGTAGCATTGTGTTGCTGAGAAGTTTGGTGAACAGAAGTTTGTTTGGATGCATGGTAGAACCTCCTTTCTACATTGCAGACAAAATTGAGGGGATTGAAGATTGCTATGCAAGGACTAAACTAGAGTTTACTCAAACACTAACAATTTAGAAGATTTGGTGATTGGATACATCAGCTTAGGAGGAGTCTGCTGCTGACAGAAGCTGTTAAAACTAAAGCTATCTAAAGACCAACATTTTTCAAAGATGTTGAAGATTGCAAGAAGACTGGAGACTAAGTTATTTTATGAAGCTATTGTCAAGGGGGATTTTGTTGGTGCATATTTGTAACAACAGCATAGATTTGGTCTTTGGATATCTTGTAATTAGTAAAATGATAAATGGGTAGCAGGTTTAGTTTTGTAATAGTTAATTAGAAGTATTTGGGCTAAACTAGATACAAAATAGTGCATGGTAGGCGAATTGGGCTTTAAACCCATTAGCAGTCCATGTAGGAAACCCTAGCCCAGTTGCATAACATATCTCTATATATAGGGAGGTTTGCATTAGGGTTTAGGTTGCTGGTTCTATTGCTGTGTTGCTGGTTTAGCTGTTCAGAGAGATTTGAGAGAAGAGTCTTGAATTGATTGTAAACATTCATGTTGGATAATCAATAGAAGACTGTTTGAAGGAATTGTGTTCGTGTTCTTGTTGTTTCTGTGAAATCTGATCTAGGGGATTCCGCACTCTGGATTCGATAGACGATTCTGTGAAGATCCATACTGACTAGGGGACCTACAAATGGCCTCTTTGTTCACCCTTAACACCTCTAAGAACCTAGCTTTCTCCTCTTCCTCTAATTTAGATGAAATAATGGCGGGCAAGTTTGGCCCTTCGCCTAGAAAAGCATACACTAAATGGGATGGAAGGACCTTAAGCTCTAATGGGCGGGTGTCTCAATGGGAACTCTCTTACTCTCCTCCCTAACGTCACTCAATTCTAAAACTTCAGGGACCCAGTCGATCCCCTCTTCATCTTCACTCTATTTGACAACCTCCTTAGTTCCTCAACTACCCACTCTCTTACTAAATCGCCTCCACTAATGAAATCGAAGCACTAGTCAACACATGATAAGAATGACTTGATGAAATGGACTGAGTGACGCGGACCACTATAATCATTGGAACCACTAGGGTGTTGCATGAAACGGGCTACCTTGAATGTAACCTTTTCCTCACCGACTCGAAGAGTGATGTTACCGTCAAAGACATCAATGATGGCCTTTGCGGTACACAAGAACTAACGTCCTAAAATGATAGTAACTCTCTCATTAGCTTCCATATCAAGGATGACAAAGTCTATAGGAAAGACGAACTTATCGACCTTAACTAAGAGATTTTTGACTATGCCACTGTTGGTGCATATTTGTGACAACAACTTAGATTTGGTCTTTAGATATCTTGTAATTAGGAAAATAATAAACGGTTAGCGGGTTTAGTATTGTAGTAGTTGATTAGAAGTGGTTGGTCCAAACCAGACCCGCTATGGTCCCGGTGATGGTGGTTCTAGACGGAAGCTTGGACGTATGATAGTACCGATTCGGTAGAAAGAAAGTAGGAACAGAATCAGCGGAAACATTCATTAATTCATACCGAAAGAGTATACATCTTGTCTGGCTGGCGGAGTTCCTAGAGAGAATCCGCCAGCGTTTCCCCTCAGGAAACATCCAAAACATAACATGCAATGAACACAAAACCCATATTTATAGACATGATCAGCTTGTGAGAATGGTTGCCCGTACGAGTGACAAGATGTCACTCGTACGAACCATATAAGCTCACTCATAGGAGTGAGATGTTTATCACTCGTACGAGGCACATTGTCACTCGTACGAGTGACATTTTTGCTCGTACGAGCCAATTCTCATTCACACTTGGGGCGTGTGTTCGTATCTAATCTATAAAATATTCAATACACACTCTTTCTAGCCTTTTCGCACAGTGACGGACATAAAGTGCATCAACAATTTCCCCCTTGGACGTCACTGTCGAAGCTTGAACTTGATCTTGAAATTTGAGAGCTATGTTTAAATATTTCGCAACTTCAATCAGGTATCTGTCGATGTCATAGAACGCGTCAACAAATTCCCCCTTGATTGATGATCCAGGTTTGCATTATCTACTTTAAGCGATATTCCCCCTGAAATAATTTTCTCTAGAAATTAATCTTCAGGTCTTATGTTTGCACGGTTCAAGACCTCCTCTGATTTGCTTAATCTACAAATTTTCTTGAATAATCACCAACTTGAAATTAAATAATGCAGCTTTTCTGTTTCGACGTTAACCACATCCGCGTTCGATTTATCGCACTCCTCTGATGCTCGATCCTCTGATCTTCAACACCCAACCGGCAATTGATAGAAACTTTGAATTACCACAACGATAAACTTCAAATCAATGAATATCCGCGTAAATTTGAATTCCCGATTTCCGTAATCACGATTGATCAGCAAATCGATAATCTTCTCAATCAGCAAATCCTCATCGGAATCATACTATCTGGTAACACATTAAATTTGAGAAACATTCTTTGGCAATCAGAATCACATTCTTCCTTTTTAGTCACAATAACAGATGTATAGCTATCTCCGCTGGAATGGGGATCTAAAACTACAATACATCCTTGTTTCCTGGCGGTTAGTCCAAAAAACAGCTCATTTGCCTTGCAGAGTTAAAGATAAGAAGTCGTATGTGCTTCCAATTCCACATCAGGGATCAGGAATTTAACCTATGAGCATCAATCTGTAACATGATCTAAAAATTCTGAACATTCTTTGGATCACGGCATTCCAAATGATGAATCTTCGATCCTCTTTTTTTCCCAGATAATCTACAGTAGGAACCACCCGGATACTGTTGCATCGTCACGAATTTCAAAAATGCCAGAATTTGAACATATACGTGAAAATTGTTATTCCCCCTCATTTTTGCAAAATCTGACGTCTTGAGTTCTTATGGGAATGAAGGTTATGGCGCGACTACTTCATATGGTACTCAAATTTTGCGAAACATTTCCCAAAATTGTAGTTTTGATCAAATGCTGACGTTAAAGCCCATTAATAGTCACTACACCAGATGATCAACGTATTGTGCAAGTATTAGTGACTACCCCAAAATCTTCATCTTTTTGTGACCCTATCATCAAATCTATACTCTGAAGCTCCAGACGGTGTCCCCGAATAGCCCAAATTAGACGTTAAAATGTCGAAAAAAATTGTAATCACCAAATTTTTTTTGTCACCACTTCGTACGAGCTGGAATTTGTACGATTGATGCTTGGTACGAGTGGTGCTTCGTACGAGTTGTTTTGTTTCGTACGAGTGATGCTTCATATGAGTGGTGCTTCGTACGACTTGTTTTGCTTCGTACGAGTGACCAATTGTCACTCATACGAGGCACAGAGTCTCTCGTACGAACGAAACTGATTACGTCTTTTCGATCCTGAATTTTCATTTCTTCGAATTTCAACATGATTTTTGCACAGATCTAGTCGAAAATCAATCTCTAACAATCCTATGGTTTCAATTTTACATTATGTCCGTGGAATGTCCGATTATTTTATGTTTTACATCCAAAACCACTCATACATCCAAAATTCATGAGCGTAGGTGATTCAACAACTGTTAGATTGAATGAATTGGTACCGTAGCTCTCATACCAGTTGTGGTCTAGGTGACGGCGGTTCTAGATGGAAGCTTGGGGGTATGATAGTACCGATTCGGTAGAAAGAAAGTAGGAACAGAATCAGCGGAAGCATTCATTCATTCATATCGAAAGAGTATACATCTTGTCTGGCTGGCGGAGTTCCTAGAGAGAATCCACCAGCGTTTACTTAACAAACAATGAACACAAAAGCCATATTTATAGACATTCTCAGCTCGTGCAAATGGTTGCTCGTACGAGTGACAAGATGTCACTCGTACGAACCATATAAGCTCACTCGTACGAGTGAGATGTTTATCAATCGTATGAGGCCCATTATCACTCGTACGAGTGACATTTTCACTCGTACGAGCCAGTTCTCGTTCTCACTTGGGTCGTGTGTTCATATCTAATATATACAATATTCAATACACACTCTTTCTAGCCTATCCGCACAATGACGGACATAAAGTGCATCAACAATTTCTTGTGAAAGGGAATCGGCTCTCCTCCAATGAGCACCAGACTGATCTTACTCATCTAACAGCGGCGAAATTCATTGTTAGCGAGTTGGACAAACAAGCAAGAGAGATATACTGCTTAAACGCCTTGAATTGTATTGATAAACGTGAACAGTTGCAGAACGTGTAAACAGTTTGACAGGGCTTCGCCACACACCAACAGATTAGTTTTTTGACACAACACTCAAGCTCCTCTATTTATAAGTCAACATGACTCACACAGGAGGAGCGTGTGTATGTGACTCGTGCGAGTGATGCCTCGTACGAGTGACAATAAGAGGCATGAAGCTCACTCGTACAAGCCATGAACAACCCATATAAATCATATATTAACAAACACTATTTGACGTTCTAGACCCGATATACATAAACAACATATCTTAGACATAGGTAATAGACATTATGCACCAACACCCTCATGTAGGGAGTGGTAGGCGAATTGGGTCTAGTCCAATTTGCAGCCCATGTTGTAAACCCTAGCCCAGTTGCAAACATGTCTCTATATAAACAGTTGTCTTGCATTAAGGTTAAGGTTGCTCAGTTAGTCACTTCAGAGAGAGTTGAGAGAAAATTCGTAGATAGATTGGCTTAGAAGAATTCGCGTGATCTAGGTTAATTGTAATCGTTGTGATAGATAATCAATAAAGATCGGGTTTATTGTGATTTTTGTTCCTACTTGTATTTTAGTGATAATTTGATCTAGAGGATTCCGCACTGTGGATTTGATAGACGATTCTGTGAAGATCCAATACATATTAGGGGACCTACAATTGGTATCAGAGCAATAGGCTCTTGTTTTGCTTGTTTCGGAATCGTTACTGCAGAAAAAGTTTGGTTGTTGGACATTTTGACCGTTGTTCTAGGGTTTTTCCTACTGCTTCAGATAAACATCAAGGATCTCGGATAGAAGGAGTGCATCTCTGATCATAAGTGAAGCATATCGGATCAGAAAATTTGCATCTCGGATCAGAAAACTTGCATTTCGGATCAGAATAATGCATCTCGGATCATTAGTGTTGATTCGGATCATCTTGGATTGCATCTCGGATCAAAACAGTGTATTTCGGATAAATTGGGAAGCATCTTGGATAAACTAGGAAGCATCTCAGAGTAACAGCGCATCTCGGATTTTTGGTATTGATTTTGGATCATCTCGGATCATCTCGAATACCATCTCGGATCACTGTCCTGAATTACCATCTCGGACTTAGAAAACTGTTCTGAATTTCCATCTCGGATTGTTAATCTAGTTACTGTTCCAAATTGGGTACTATTCCGAGTTGAACTCGAAAAGGTGTAAAGTTAACCAGCAGACATAATCGGAGATAAACATTTTCGTACATAGAATTTGATCCGTAAACAATTTTTACAAACTGACTACACGGTTAGACTCGTGTGATTTTTAGGACAAAAAACTACAAGGCACGAAAATTCCTAAAATTGGTCTCGGACATTATACATTATTGGATTCGTATTGTTGAGACGAGTCTAACGGTACAATTTGGTAATCACACATTTCGGACAAATTTTTTGAACGTTTTTAGCGAGCCGGTTCGGTAAAAATGTCGAATATGTCAAACTTGAACGAATTGTTGAGAATGGAGCATGAGGCCGGCACGACTAACAAACCGCCAAAGATATTGAAGGTAGAGAATTACCTTACATGGAAGGATAGATTTCAGCCGTTCATAGAATATCAAGAGACACGGATGTGGATCTATATTCAAGATGGGTATGTAAACCCAACTCATGACTTTGAAGGCAGACAACATGTCACTGCCTATGTAAACATGTCAGAGGCTGATAAGAGAATGTATGAGACTGAGAAGAAGGCCTTAGCTGCAATAAAGATGCCGTTACCTGATGGCATCAAATATACATTCAAACGACATACTACTTCGAAGGAGATGTGGGATGCTCTAGAGAAGAGGTATGAGGGCAGTCCTGATGTGAAGAAAAACAAAGTTGACTTGCTGAAGAAGCAATTTGTTGTCTTTAAAGGCATGAGAAATGAGTCCCTTGAAGATTCATAACTAGATACTATCATCTAATGTCAGAAATAGACAATTATGACAAAAAGGGATACATAGAAGTTGAGATAAACGATAAGTTGCTAGATGCTTTACCTACCAAATGGGATATTTATACTCTTATGATAAAGGGTGATGCTGATTATGAAGATAAAGACTTGGAAGAGGTTGTTGGGAAACTGAGAGCTTATGAGCTCAACATGAAGAAGAAGAAGAAGGAAACTGGATATGATCAGGTTCAAGATTCGGGAATTTATAAAGGGATTCCATCTTCATCTTCCAATAATGCTTCAAGTGATTCAGCAACTGCATTTCTCTCATGTGAAAATGAGCAGCTTGTGACAAATGCTGATGGTGATGTATGTGTTATAGCTGCTTCAGGAGGATCGTCAGGGGCAAAGAGACAACAAGCTAGCAGTGATAACAGCAGTACAAGGACTATGCCTCTAAGTGTCAAGGCTGCTGAAGATCATCTGGCCTTGCTTGCTTCATTCGTTGCTTCATATGAGAACTACATTCAAGGAAGAATATCTGATCCTGCTACTTTTGATGATGATTATGATCAGATTGACCCTGATGACCTAGATGAGATGGATTTACAATGGCAGATGGCCATAATCTCTAGAAGAGTGAAGAGGTTCATGAATAGGACGGAAAGAAAGTTCGTTGGAAAGAATGTAGGTTTTGACAAGTCTAAAGTGAGGTGTTAGAATTGTCAAAATTACGGACACTTTGCTAGAGAGTGTCAAAGACCTAAGACTGGATTTCAGACTATCTAATCTTTTCAAGATTCTCCTGGTCATGGATCAAGCAACAGGAATGCATCAACTAACACTGATTTAAAAGCCTTGATATCTACTGCTAGAGAAGGTTCTTATGATTGGAGTGTTCATCTGGAAGGAGATGAGAATGCCACACAGGCGTTCATGGTTGAGATAGCCCCAGTTGATGATGCAAAAGTAAAGGTTGATGCTGAGGTAGAGCAACAGACTGTAGCTGAAAAATTTGATGATGATCAAGTGACTGAAAACATAAAATTTGATGTAGAACAGAATGCTCCAGATAAGAAGATGGCTGCAGATTTTGCTGCTTTCATGGTTGATCTAAGCAAATCAACAGGAGAGGTACATTCTAAATCTGGTAGTTCTGTTTGCTTAAAATGTCATGAACTGCAAAGTGAAGTTGACATGTTAACAAAACAAAACCGAAGTCTGGTAAATGAGCTCTCGAGCGTAAATAAATCAAACTTTTTCGTAAAAAGAAATGAGTCGTTATATTTGAAGAAAATTAAGGGTTATGAAGAAGAAATCAATATTTTAACCTGTAAACTAAATAAAATCTTCAAATTATTGACTTAGCTCATGATGCGATGAGTGAGAAAACAAAAGAGATTTCTGAAAAATGCAAAGAGTTGTCAGAAGCACAATTGAAAATTTGTGAACTTGAAAAGAAATTGAATCCATTTAGAGATTCATCTTTTGTTATGAAACACATGATGAATGGCTTGAAGAAAAGTAATGACAAGACAAGTGTGGGCTTCAAAGGTTTCAATGAAGTTCCACCACCTCTTGGTCATGACTACTCTTTGTTGCCAGATGAAGAAGGGCTAATAGACTTTGTGTCAACTACACCTAGTAGTTCCACATTAGGGAATGTTGATGTGTCTGAACATGCCAAGAAGGATAATAACAGGGAAGCGGTTTTGAAAACAAAGAATGCACACCCTAAGAATAAAAAGCAATTTTTTGTTAAAAAGTTGTATTTGTTAAAGGAAGTGATATGAAAGAAAAGACCACTGTTGTTGAAAGAGAGTCAAATGTGTAGTTTGCTAAAAATAAAAATATAGAGAAATCAGAAATTGAACAAACTAAACAAGATCCTTTAAGGGCATCATCATCATCATCGTCACCTGATGAATCTAAACCAAAAATTCAATTAAGAAGTCTTCGGCTAGAAGATCGTGCTTCAAATGTCACAACAAGGGACATGTAGCTAGTTGTTTTCCTAACAAAAAGAGTGAAGCACAAGTGACTGAGAGAAAGAAAGAAAAATCACCAGAAAAGATTGGCGATGGTGAGCCGAAAGTTTCTAACTCACCAAAGACATCTGCTCCCAAGCAACAGAGTGTTGCGGTTGGTGTAGATAAGGTTCAAAAAGGAACTCACCAAGTTCCTCGTTTTCAAAGAAATTAAGATTTTAGCCTGAATCTACATCATGCAGATATGAAAGACCTAGAAGTAGTTCACCAAGAATGAATAACTTTAATGGTCAATCAACTAATTTCAAAAGTCAAGGTTAATATCAAACTTGATATCAGACTGTTGGTAGTCAAAATTTTTATAACAATAGCTTCAGAAATTATCACAATCGAAATTCAAGGAATGAAAACCAAAATTTTCAAAGGTCACAGAGTCCAAACATGTATAGAAAATCTCAGGACCAGAGACCTAGTGGAAATCAAAAACCATTTCCATCAACAGGTCTGAGATCCAAGACTCCAGTTAGGAGTGATGGATATTGGATGAATGTTCCGGTGGTTGATGAATCTGGAAGACCCAAGACCATTAAGGCTTGGGTCCCCCAATATAACTAATTTTTGTTGGGTTGTGCAGGAGCTGCTAAGGAGGATTATCAACTTATGGTATGTTGATAGTGGTTGCTCCAGGCACATGACGGGGGATGTGAGGTTATTGACTGAATTTGAAAACATAGATGGAGGTTATGTGAATTTTGTAGGTGCCAAAGGAGGGCACATTACAGGTCAAGGAAAAGTGACTAACGGGAAGATCACATTGGACAAAGTGAACTATGTCGAGCAGCTGATGCACAATCTGATAAGCGTGTCTCAAGTCTGCGACAAGGGTCACTCGGTCCACTTTACTAAGTCTGAAGCTTTGGTGTTGAAACCGGGTTTGGTGATACAAGATGATTAGACAGTGATTAGAGCGCCAAGGAGAGATGACACGTATGTCATGGACATGGGTGCTAAGGATTCTTCCACTGTGGTGGCATGTTTATTATGAAAAGCATCTGAGGATGATTCAATGTTGTGGCACAGATGCATGGCCCACATCCAATACCGAAAAATGAATTACATTATTAAAACGGTTTAGTGGAAGGGGTGCTAGCACAGAGGTTTCATCTGGAAGATAAATGTCTTCCATGTCAAAAGGGAAAACAACATAAGAAACCTTAGAAGTCCAAAACAGTAAATTCCAGAGATGCCCCTTATGAATTACTTCATATGAATCTTTTCGGCGGTGAACGTAAGGAGCATAGGTGGAAAGTACTACTGTTTAGTGGTCTCAGATGATTAATCACGGTATTCATGGGTTTTCTTTTCTGGTATAAAAGAAGAGACAGCGGAGATGCTGATAGATCTTTTTAGAAAATTGGAAAATGTCCATGCTGCACGGATAAAAGAGGATAAGGAGTGATAATGGCACGGAGTTCAAGAATCAGATTCTAGATCTCTATTGTTTTCACAAAGGAATTGAACATCAATATTCTACTCCTTATACACCTCAACAGAGGAAAAACATGACGTTGATTGAAGCCGCTAGGACTATGCTTTCTGATTCAAAGCTTCCAGTTCTTTTCTAGGGAGAAGCTGTGAACATAGCTTGTTATGTCCTAAACAAAGTTTTGACTGTTAAACGGTTTAAGAAAACATGTCACGTGACTATTGTTTAACCAGAAACCGAACTTGAAAAGCTTTGAACCATTTGGATTACCCTGCACCATTGTGTGAAATAAAGATAAGCAAAAATTTGGTGAGGTAGCTGACGAGGGATACTTTCTAGGCTATATGCCTAGACCACCGAATAAAAGGGTTTTTAATCTAAAACCTGGTAAAATTGAGGTTGTGTTTAACATGGAAATCACTAGTTATTCACCTTAACAATCAACGAGTGGTCCTGCTATATTATATGATTATGATAGCGTTTTTAAATCATTTAATATTCCTGAGTTTCCAATGCAGATGAGTCTCAAGTGATTCAAACTGTGATCAGTGAAGATGAAGAGGGTGACTTCATACCTAGATCGAGTATATCAATGACAGATGCTCGATAACTTCCTCCAGTGCAGCTCCACATGAGTCAAGTGATAGTGAGTCTGAACCTATTCAGGGGAAGGATTTTACTAATCAGTTTGCTAATAAGAACATTCAGAGGGAGATTGGATCTAATCTGGGAGATAATTTAGTTGTTGACACCATTGCTACTACACTCGCAAACAGAGATCATCTAGTTGAGAACATCAAAGCTGATGCTGCTGCAGGTTTTCAGACAAGAAGAGGTGTGATCGAAGGTTCTTGTTTATTTACTTCAATTAAGAAGACAGGGATGATATATGAGTGCTTGTATAGCTGCTTTATTGCCTAAGAAGAGCCAAAGAATGTTCACATGGCTCTAAAAGATAATTCATGGGTTGAAGCTATGTAAGAGGAACTAGCTTAGTTTAAGAAGTTGAAGGTTTGGGAGCTAGTTGACTTGCCTAAAGGAGAGAAGGATATAGGCACCAAGTGGGTGCTTAAGTGCAAGAAAGACGACTGAGGGATCATGAAAAGGAATAAGGCTCGGCTAGTGGTGAAAGGGTTCAATCAGTAAGACGGGATCTATTACAATGAAGTGTTTGCACCAGTAGCTAGGTTGGAAGTAGTTCGCTTGTTACTAGCTTTTGCTTCATTCAAGGGTTTCGAATTTTACCAACATGATGTGAAGAGTGTTTTTCTTTACGGGAAAGTCCAAGAAGTGGTCTATGTGAAGAAACACCGGTTAAACCTAGAGATATATGGGGATATATAAGTTACAACCTAGGGGATTATGCATAAAGGATGGCCTCTTCGTTCGTTCCTCGGGGTGATCTCACTAAGACTGATCTGTAAAACCAGCAGTGCCGTTAGCCTCATCACGGGGAAAAGGGGTGGTTTTCTCCATGACCACACTCCAGCGTGAGAATAAGTATTGGGTGATTACAAGTAAAGAGCGCAAGTGCTTGTTAATGTGATTGTAGGTGGTCACGGATGTAGATCGTTTACCTTGTGGTCTGATACTTATTTTATAGCCGAAAGTAAGTGGGCCCAGGAGATGGGCTGATGGGCCTTGGGCCCGGTCCAGACGTTCAGAGACATCCAGTTTGTCCCTCTGCATCAGACATTAAATGTTCCCTGCAGGAGAATTATTGTCTTCTGTTAGGAGGTGTGATTTGTCAGATGTTGAATGGTGCCATGTGTAAAGGCAGTTTGGGCAGCCGTCTCTTTCGTCAGACCTGCTACCAGCCGAAAGTGGAGAAGGTGGTACAGTCACTGGCATAGATATGGTTGGTGTGCAGTCTGGTGTCTGCCTTACTGTTCATTCGACACTGTCATACGCAACCTGTCGAGCAACCATTCGTCACAGTTCTGCCACTCCGTACCCTTGAGTATGGTCAACACCTCTTAGTGCGTATCCCTTCTGCGAGGCTGTCAGTGTTTTCCCGCCAGCGCAGGGTGGCAGGGATAAATCCTTTTGTCTACATGACTATGAGGTGCTCTCATGTTTGTCTTGCCCTTGCAAGGTTTTAGTATTTATGTCTAGAAGGTTGTATGTTCCGCGTAGGGTCTAGTAGCCTGCGAGTGTAAGTCTAACTTTCTGTTTCGCCAAGTACACAAGGCTTGTTGTGTGACTTATTGGTGTTGGTCTATTTTACCGTTGCGCTGAGTGCACAAGGTTCTTTGCTTGACCTATTGGTGTTGGTCTAATTTACCGTTGCGTTGAGTGCGCAAGGTTCATTGTGACCTATTGGTTCTAAGGAAGACGCACCGTTGAACATCGCATACAAGGTTATCCTTGTAGTCACGCTGTTGAGGGTATGGTTCTTTGCATAGGTGCAAGGTTTATGGGACCATACCCCTCCAAGTCCCCCAGTCCAGTGCTTCTCCTATGCGCATGCTGGTAAGTAGGAGGAGTGCTGGACTAAAAGAATTATTATATACGCCATATTGTAGTGTCTTAAATTCAATAAGGGTTGGAGAAAACATGTGTGTGAGGGAAACGTGTGTGATGATGATCTTGAAATTTGAAAACTCTGCCAGGCTGACGTTGCAGGTGAGTTGGTGAGAAAAAAGTGGGGATTTAAAAGGACATCTACCAGCTGTAGCATGTTGTCAGCCGTATCGCCTCCATTTCATTAATGAATTGGCAGAAAGAGTGATGGCCACGCGCGCATGTTAACCGTCAGTGGCAACTTGCCTGCCACGCGTCTTTTTCTGGTTGGTTGTTATTATCTCGCATGCGTCACGGTTCCCAAACGCATTAAATGCAAGTAGTATAAATAGGAGTAACCGCAAGGGTTTCTTCATCTACTCAACTTTTCCTTCAGTTTTCCTCTAAAATTCTTGTGTTCTTGAGTTCTTCTCTTTAAATTTTTTCAAGCCTTTTTTCTCTGATTCTGAAGGTGTCCAGGGGTCCAGAATCTGCCTCTGCCGCTGAGGCTTCGACCTAATTGCCGGCATGTAAGATGAGTCGGCCTACCTTTGATCACATAGTTGTCGGCTACTGGTTTTCCCAGAGCTGGGGCGCCCGGTTCCCGGCGGAAGGTGATACAGCCGCCGATGCTCCGGCCGTCTACATCACCGTTTTTCAAGATTTTTTCGGTGAGAGCAACTTTCGGTTTCCTGTTACCAAAATTTCTACTCGAGATTTTGCATTTTTACGGCTTCCACCTCTCCCAATTGAACCCAATGGAAATGGTAAGGATTAAACATTTTGAGTTCTTATGCCGGTCGACGGGGTCTGTTCCAACCGTCGACCGTTCCCGTATTTTTTACCAACTCCATTGCTCAATGGGGTTTTATTCTTTTCAGCACCGTGTGCAGGCATGGAAAATTTTGCTCTCTCCCCAAGTCCTTCCATTACTGGAAGGCAAAATTCTTTTTTGTGAAATCTAGCATCGTTCCGTTCCCCATGTAGTTCCGGGGGCAGGAGGAGATTCCGACGGAGACCCTCCCTATACCAGTGGTGGACCCCTGGTATACGGATTTGAAGGAGATTCCAGCGATTCAGTTGCCGGAAAGGATACTGGTGGCGGCCATGATGAGTTTGGTGTGGAAACCCGACCGCCGGTATAGACTGGTGTACATGGAGGGGGTCGGAGTAAGAACTTCTATTCTTTGCTGTGTTTCTTGATTTTGCCTTATTTGTAGCCTGACATGCATTTCTTTTTTGCAGGAGCCCCGTTGTTTTTGGCCGCCTTTGAGAGGAAGGAAGGGCGAATTAAGAGACTCCCCATGGGCCTGGATGAGCCCACCTGGTATGTGCAGGTCCTGGCAATTTTTCACTTCCCAAGGATACAGATTTGGATGCCCCGCGCCTCCAACTGGTAAGTTTCTGTTGTTGAATGTTGGTAATTCTGCAGATGACTTATCTATTGTTGTGTCGTGTTGCAGGCGCTTTGAAAAGCTTGGGTATTGGCCCAGATCATAAGAAAAAGCGGCGCGCGGGGCTGGGCACAGCGGTTGAGAAGGAGGTGACTTAAGCCGGGGCAGACCCTCCCAAAGGTAAGCGCATTGTGACTGACCGTTGGAAGCATATGTAGTAGTCTCTGACTCATGCGAGGGTCTTGATTCTGTAGGTGTGAAGAAGCCCGTGCCGAAGCCGGTGGTTATCCCTACCGCCAAACCTGCTAGTCCGGTGGCGGGTATCTCGGCCGCCAAACCTGCTAGTCCAGTGGACGCTGAGTCCAGTCCGGAGGTGCCTCTTAAGCGTAAGAGGCATCCAAATGAGGACCTCTCCGCGTAGCCCCCTAAGAAGGTTGCGTGGACAGTGATAGGGAAGAGGGGAAGTCTAGGAGCGGTTACCTCCAAGATCTCCCTAGGTAACTTTGTAACTCAGTTCGACTTCTTCATGTTTCTATACAGTGTATAACTGACTTTTTGTTATCACGCAGTGGGCGATGAGCCAGTTTTTGTGGAATCCAGCATATGCGTCGCGCCCACGGATACTCCAATGTCCCCGCCTGTTGGTCAAGGCGAGGAGTCTGCTGCTGGGGCAGCCGAACCTGAAATGTTGAGGGAAAGGCCTCATGTGGTGAAGGTTCTGGTAAGGGTACTAATGTGGGTTCTGTGGTGGTGGAAGAACGCGCGCCGGTGGAGAAGGAGCTGCATGTGGTGGTGGAAGAACGCGTGGGGGTGCAGAGGAACCACAGATGGTGGTGGAATCACCTGTGGTGATTATGGAAGAAGCACGGGTGGCGGTGGAAGAACCTGTGCTGGTGGAGGTAGAACGCGCGCCGGCTGGTGGCGCGAGTTTTGTTGAAAGGACGGAGCCGTTGGGGACGGCTTCCGTTCATGGTGCGTAGGCTGATGCCCCGCAGGGGTACATGGGGATCTATTAAAAGCCCTTCCTCTGAAGGATCTCCAATCCGCCCGGATGAAACCCCAGGTGATTATTATTACAGGTCATACTCCGCGGCTCAAACTGAAGAGATCCACACCCCTGTGTGGAAGTTAGAGAAGGGAGAAGACTTCTCTCATTGGCCGACAAGCCGTGAGTGGTTCAAGGGAGCCTTCCCTCCAGCGGAGGTACATGTACTTGCTGAACATGAACAAGAAACCACATGCCACACGTACCTCCAGGCAGCTACAAGGTCCGCCTCGGTTACTTATAAGATTGTCCGCGACTGGTGGGGCTTGCTGAAACAAAAGCAAGATCTCGAGGCTACCCAAGCGGTCCTAGGTAAAGAGCGAGCCCAAATGGTTGCGCAAGAAGCTGAGTTGCAGGTGAAGGAGACTGCCTATGCCGACCACCAACGAGCCGAGGAATGGGCCGCGCTGGGGTGGAAGAGACGGGCCAAAGCCTCTGATGCCAAATTTGCGGTGGAGCGAAGGTTGTCGGAAGAGGCTTGTGAAAGAGACAACAACGAGATAAAATCTTTAAGGGATAAACTAGCCCAGTTGCGCGCTGATGTTGCACGCGAGAAGAGAGAGAAGGAGGCAGTCGTTACTGTGGTTGCGGAGTCCAGGGCGGACCGTGAACGTAGTGAGCAAAAAAAGGTAAAAGAGTTGCCCTGTTTCTTCCCTTTTATTTTTGTATGGTCTGCAAGATTGTTGTGCTAACCTTTGTGTATGATCAGGTCACTGCTCATTCTGCTCTAGAGAATGCAAAGAAGGATCTCCAAGTGGCCTTGATGGAAAAGTCGAAAATCCAGCGTAGGCACCTTGAAGATAAGGAGCGGTTGCGATTGGTGGAAGCCAAGGTGGAGACGGGTGAGAAGAAATTGGAGAATTCTGAGGATGCCCGTGCCATCGCGGAGTCGTTGGTGGAGTCGCTGACCAACAACATGTTGTGGATGCAATAGCATGGAGTTACCAGTGTAAGTACTCAATTTAATTTTTTATTATTCCATGTTGATTCTGACCCTGTTCTTGTATTGCAGGTTGCCAACTCCATTCTAAATTTTGTAAAGTTGGATCGTAGTGGCCAAGCTGGTGTTCACTGCATACTGAGATGGGTATTGCAGGGCTATGCTGAGTGTGCACAACATGTCACTCATGCAATGGATGTGCCATGGGATTCCAGTCGCGCTGCCACCTATGGGGTCGATACCGGAGCTGCTTTTACTCGGGATCAGGAAGGGTACGACCGTCTTGACATCCCAGCTTTAGAATTGGTGAGCGAGGCCCTCACCCACGACGAATTTGTTGATCGCCTAAGAGACATATTTTTGGGAGAAGCCGAAACCGCTGCGGATGAAGAATAGTGTAGGATCCTTAATGTGATATCTTTGTAGGATCGTTGACTGTATTGCGCACTGTGCAGGTTTGTAAATATTTTTATCTTAAATGAAATGTTTCCTCCTTGTTACAATATTTGCATGAACAGAATGGCCAACTTTGTGTAGGTATAGCGAATAAAACTGGTAACAGACTCGTATATGAACATTCACTCCCATTCGTAGGCAATAGGTAATGAATTTTGATTCAAGAGTCTTTATGTATCGAGGTGTTTTTGCGTCGACCCAAAGTGGCTTCACGCATTTGTAACGAAACATTAAGATAAAAGAAATCATGCAACTCTTGTCTTTATTAATGAATAAGGCATAAGAGCCATGTACAAGGTAGACAATAGGATAATGAACTTGCTAGTTTACATGTAGCACCTTCTTAGTTGCAGCGCATTCCATGTCCTAGGTATGTTTGTACCATCTAAATGTTTAAGGGTGTAAGCGCGCTTCCCTATGACTTCATGGATAATGTAAGGACCTTCCCATTTAGGCGCAAGTTTTCCCGGACGCTCAGCGTTAGACGCTTCATTGTCGCGTAGAACAAAATCACAAGGTAAGAAGGTACATATGCGGACTCGCGCGTTATAGTACCTCTCGAGCTTGGACTTGTATTTTGCTTCATTGATAGCGGCATTTTCGCACCTTTATTCTAGTAAGTCCAGATCGAGTATGTGCTCGTCTTAATTGTTTTTGCTTTGTGCATCCAACATACGCAGTGATGGGAGGCCTATCTCTGCATGAATTACTGCATCCGTCCCATATACAAGGCTGAAAGGAGTTTCACCTGTGCTGGTCTTTGGTATGGTTCGATGAGCCCAAAGGATGGTTGGCAACTCATCTACCCAGCCTCTTTGCGCCGTACTCAGTCTAGTCTTGATCCCTTCGACGATGCTCTTGTTTATACTCTCCACTTGGCCATTCCCTTGGCGGTGCGCAACCGAAGTGAAGACGTGTTCGATGTGCATTTCCTTAATCCATTGTTGTAGTTCTTCTGTTGCGAAATTGGGCCATTGTCACTGACTATGCGTAGGGTAACCCGAAACGGCATATGATGTGCTCCCAGATGAATTTTTGAACTATAGTTGTTGTGGTGGATGCAAGGGGTTTGGCTTCGGCCCATTTGGTGAAATAATCAACTGCCACGATTATGAACTTCACCTCGCAGGGGGCATCTGGGAAAGTTCCTACCATGTCGATTGCCCATTGCTGGAAAGGCCAGGCCGTTGTCACAGGGATCAAAGGATTCTTGGGGCGCAATATCTTTGGAGCATGGCACTGGCATGATGCGCACTTCCGCAATGTTTCAACCGCATCTAGGTGCATGTCTGGCCAATAGTAACCGGCGTTCATGATCTTTGCCATGACCATGCGCGGACCGGCGTGAATTCCGCATAACCTTTCATGTATTTCGTGGATCAAGTACTACGCATCTTGCGGATCAACGCAGCGGAGGAGAGGTCTTAGATATGACTTCCAGGATAGGATACCGTCTGCCATTTCGTAATTGAGTGCCTTGTTCTGGACCTTCCTTGCTTCCGCTTTATTTTCGGAGAGGATCCCATGTTGCAAGAACATGATTATGGGGGACATCCAGGACGGATTTCCCGCTTCAATGATGTTGACATGGCGCAAAGGAATAGAAGGGTTTTTGAGTACCTCAATGTGCACTTCACGCGCTAGGTGCTTGAATCTTGTAGCGACAAGTTTGCTAAGCGTGTCGGCATGTTTATTCTCACTTCGGTTGACATGGCTTATTTTGAAATGTTGGAATTTGGTTATTAAGGCTTGCGCCTGTTCTAAATACAATGCCATCGTCTCACCCTTTACGTCGTATAGGCTGTTGACCTGTCCTGCGACCAGAAGGAGTCGACGTTTGCTTCCAAATTATGTGCACCCATTTTGATTGCTAACCGAAGGCCTGCCAGGAACGCTTCATACTCAACATTGGTACTTTTGAAATCCAATCTAATGGCGTATGTGAACACTTGATTATTGGGGCCTATTAGGCGAAGGCCTGCCCCTGCGCCATCATCTTTGGATGCACCTTCTGTGTAAAGTATCCATGCGCGTTCATCCGTAACCGGCGTTGGGTTCTGTACAGCTTCACACTCTTGCGCTTTATTTTGTGGTACTTCCGCAATGAAATCGGCTAATATCTAGCCTTTTATTGCTGGGCGTGGTTTATACACAATATTGTGTCCACTAAGCTCAATCGCCCATTTTGCTAGACGACCAGAGATGTCCGGTTTTGACAAAACTTGGCCCAAGTGATAGTTCGAGAGAACTATTATCACATGGCCTGAAAAATACCGACGCAACCATCGAGGGGCATGGACCAAAGCTAGAGCAAGCTTTTCCATAATGGGATATCGTGTCTCTGGGTCAGCAAGCATCTTGCTGACATAGTAGATCGGAGTTTAAACTCCTGCGTGCTCTACTAGCAGGACTGCTCCAAGAGCGATATATGATGCGGAAAGGTAAAGTATAAGTGGCTATTTTTTGTGGTGCTATGAGCGTTAGCAGCTGAATTAAGCACTCCTTCATTTGGGTGAAGGATTTCTCCGCATCCGGAGTCCACTAAAACTTATTTTGCTTCACACAGTTCCGCAAAGTGCTGATGATTGGGAAGGACTTGATCGTGTGGTTGGCTAGGAACCTGTTCAGCGCAGCCAGTCGCTCCGCCAACTGTTGCATTTCTTTGATATTTGAGGGTGATGGCATACGCTGAATTGCTTCCACTTTATCGGGATTCACTTTAAAGCCATCGCGCATGATGATGAATCCTAGAAATTTTCCTTTTTCCAATCCAAAAGAACACTTGCTGGGGTTCAGCTTCAAGTTTGCCTTGCGCAACGATGTAAACGTCTTTTGGACGTTTGCCAGCATCTTCTCCTCATACGAGCTCATGATGACGAGGTCATCGATGCAAACCTCCATGGTTTCTTAAATATCATCCCCGAAGACATGGTCTATTAAACGTTGGTAGGTGGCTTTAGCGTTTCGCAGTCTGAAAGGCATTTTTGTGTAACAAAAAATCCCTTTGTCGATTCGGAAAGCTGTCTTATCTTCTTCCTCTTTCTTCATTTGGATTTGGTGGTAACCCTTGTAGTAATCAAGGAAACATTTCCACCTAAATGAAGCGAGTAAGTCCACCTTTTTGTCAATTTCAGGTAAGGCGTAGCAGTCCTTAGGCCCTTGTTGAGATCCTTGAAATCGATGCACATGCGCCAACTGCCGCTGGACTTTTGGACCATGACCGGGTTGGCTACCATCTTTGATTGCGTACCTCTCGGATGATTTCTGCTTGGAGAAGCTCTAACACTTGCTTGTTCAGGGCGCGGGTCTTTTCAGGACCGAAACTGCACTACTTCTGAACTATGGGCTGAACTGAAGGGAATGTGTGCAATGCATGCTCAGCAATTTCCCTTGGCACTCCAGTCATATCCGCTGGTGACCATGCAAATATATCTACGTTGCGGAACAACAGTTGTTTTAACCGCGCCTTGATTGCGGGTCTTAATACGGCTGTTTGCTCTGGGTACTTGTTGTTTAGTACCCCATTTTCTGGTTCACTGTTGGATGATGGCTTTGGTTGCTTCACTGGTGGTTCCTCTTCAACGAACATGATTTCCTTCCCGGCGTACATAATGGCCACCCTGGTTTCTTTGGGGAAACCGCAGGCAGTGTGGGGAGTGGAAATGATCATGCTGAACTCCCGTTGAGCGCGCCGGCCCAGTAATACGTCATGGCGCGAGGTTACAGGCATGACCATGAAATTTACCGAGACCGTGGGGGACTGTCTCCCGTTGGAAAAAGTCACCAGAAAAGAAATTTGGCCTAGAGGAAAAATAGCCTCGTTGCTGAACCCAGTTAGTAGGAAATCCACCGGCTCTAGGCGCGCCTTGTCCTCTAGGTCTAGCTGCTGGAAGCACTGTTCATAGATTATGTCCATAGAGCTCCCAAGGTCTATGAATATATAGTCAATGCGATAATGGCCAAAGATGCTAGTTATCACGACCGGTCGGTCTTCTTGTGGGCCCCCAAGAACTACGGGGAAGATCACCTGTTGTTCATGCCAGTAAGGCATGCAGCTCTTCTGGTGGCCGCGCTTGCGCGACGGGCCACCCTGGATCATATGAACAGACTTCATTTTTTATTACTCGGGCCCTCGCCGCCTCGTGTGATTTGGCGCACCTCCTTGCGCACATTTTGCATTAAGTGGATGAACTTCCCACTCTTGAGTGCTTTTTCGATCTCCATGCGCAAGGAGATGCAGTTATCAGTTGTGTGCCACGTATCCTTATGATAATAGTAGAAAAGGTTGGGGTCTTGACCTTTCTTATTGCGCATCAGCATCGGCTGTATGAACTGATGGTCTTCAGTGCTGAGGACCTCTGCTGGGGTCTTCTTCAGTGGGGTCCACTAGCGATCGCGATTATCTTGCTTTATTGCTCGCTGGGTAGCTAGCTTATTGATGGTCGCACGTGCGTCAACTGGTGAGTGGGGAGTGTTCTAGTTGTGGTCCCTCCACCCTTTATTCTTCTTCCCAAAACCTCTGCTCATGTCTTGGGGGTGGTGTTGAGGTAGGGGATGTCTATCATTATTGAGATTGCGCTCTGTCTGTGTGTAGACCTTTGCCGCTGCCATGAGTTTCTCACAGCTTTTGGGGAGGCATGTAGTTCATGAAAAGACTTTGATCATCTCGTCAAAGCGTACGACGTATTTGAATTGTGCACGAATCAGGTTTTCATGCACATCCCCTATCTATAGCACCTCTTTATTATAGCAGGTGATGAAGTCCTCCAGACTCGTCATCACACCGCCAGATGTTCATTACGTCAAAAGAATCTCTTACGTAACACCGCTGTTGGCTGAAGTGCGTCATGAACATGTATTTTAAATCGTTCCATGACGCGAGCTTGCATGTTGGCAAGTTATCGAACCATAAGCGCTCAGTGCCTGTGAAAGTTTGGACAAAACAGGTCACACCACATAGGCAGCGTCCAGCCTCCGATCAGTCTTGTGCCCGTGAAGAGACGCAGGTGGTCATCTGGGTCTGTCAACCCATTGTACTTCCCGACATTGGAGGGAAGTTTTGTGCGCTCCAATGGTGCGAGCGCGATCTCCTTGATAAATTTTGAGTGTTCTGCTTCTTCACCCGACCTGTAGATCAAGTTATAATTATGCTCCGCTTCCGGGTTATAGCCACCCCGTGGAGCAGATCTGTATGCGGCATGACCCTTTGGCAGCCGGTGGAACACACTTGCGCTGTCACCCTCACCATATGTCTTGTCCACCTCTTGTTAGGTGTACCGCTCCCCAAGGGGGTGTGGGCCCAAACACGAGTGGACAAATGCTCGCCTCTGAGTATGAGACTCAGGTTTAGGCGACGGTTGAGTGTACTCCGTCTCTTGGGTGCGGAGCTCAAATGGTACGCTCGACCCAGCTGGCGAGTCGTAACTCAATATTCTTGGTGCAGGCGAAACCTGCACCTGGGTGGCGGGCTACACTGGGGCAGCAGGAGTGTTTGTTAGTGTGCAGAGCTGCGTGTAGACGGCGTTCAGGGCCGTCTGAGACTTAGTGTTTGACGTGATCGGTATGAACGGAGTCTCCATCTTAGCTCCAGGAATAATTGTAACGTTTACACAACCGGAGTCGTGACAAGCTCCGACATTCTCGGAAGAATCTTCTTCCACTAGTCCGTTGATTCGAGAGGCATGAACCGGGTTCTTGCCTTCGGCTCAAGGACCTCGTGGAGTGTTGGATGGAAAATCAACCATTTGGTTGTGAGGTTTACGGAAAATCGAAACCGAAGGAGCTGATGAGAAAAAGAGAGAAAGTCCAACGGATGGCGCCAATGAAGAAACACCGGTTATACCTAGAGATATCCGGGGATATATAAGTTACAACCTAGGGGATTCCGCATAAAGGATTGCCTCTTCGCTCGTTCGTCTGGGTGATCTCACTCAGACTGATCTGCAAAACTAGTAGCGCCGTTAGCTTCGTCATAGGGAAAAGGGGTGGTTTTCTCCGTGACCACACTCCGGCGTGAAAATAAGTATTCGGTGATTACAAGTATTAAGCGCAAGTTCTTGTTAATGTGATTGTAGGTGGTCGTGGATGTAGATCGTTTACCTTGTGGTCTGATACTTATTTTATAGCCGAAAGTAAGTGGGCCCTGGAGATGGGCAGATGGGCCTTGGGCCTGGTCCAGACGTTCAGAGACATCCGGTTTGTCCCTCTGTGTCAGACATTAAATGTTCCCTGCAGGAGAATTAATGTCTTCTGTTAGGAGGTGTGCTTTGGTGGATGCTGAATGGTGCCACAAGTAAAGGTAGTAAGGCAGCCGTCTCTGTCGTCAGACCTGCTACCAGCCGAAAATGGAGAAGGTGGAATAGTCACTGGCATAAATATGGTTGGTGTAGAGTCTGGTGTCTGCCTTACTGTTCATTCGACACTGTCATACGCAACCGGTCGAGCAACCATTCGTCACAGTTATGCCACTCCGTACCCTTGAGTATGGTCAACACCTCTTAGTGCTTATCCCTTCTGCGAGGCTATTTGTATTTTCCCGCCAGCGTAGGGTGGCAGGGACAAATCCTTTTATCTACAAGACTATGAGGTTCTCTCATGTTTGTCTTGCCCTTATAAGGTTTTAGGATTTATGTCTAGAGGGTTGTATGTTCCGCGCAGGGTCTAGTAGACTGCGCGTGTAAGTCTAACTTGACGTTGCACCAAGTACACACGGCTCGTTGTGTAAATTATTGGTGTTGGTCTAATTTCCCGTTGCGCTAAGTGCGCAAGGTTCATTGTGTGACCTATTGGTTCCAAGGAAGACGCACCATTGCACATTGCGTACAAGGTTATCCTTGTAGTTACGCTGGGGTATGGTTCTTTGCGTAGGCTCAAGGTTTTTAGGACCATACCCCTCCAGTATATTTCACAACTAGATGGGTTTACTGATCCAGATTATCCAGATCGAGCCTATCGACTTGATAAGGCATTGTATGGATTGCATCAGGCATCTAGGGTGTGGTATGAGACACTGTCTGCACATTTGTTAAAGAATGGTTTTGTAAGAGGTCAGATTGACAATACACTTTTCATTAAAAGATAGAAGGAAGACTTTCTGCTAGTACAGGTATACGTAGATGATATTGTTTTTGGGCCATCTGATTAGAAAATGTGTCTGAATTCGAGGAGGTAATAAAGAGCAAGTTTGAAATGAGTGTGATGGGTGAACTTTTTGACTTTCTGGGTTTGCAAGTTGAACAGAAGAAGGATGGGATATTTATACATCAGACGAAGTATGTATATGACATTTTGTCTCATTTCAAAATGGAGGATTGCGCTACTTTCAACACACCTATTTGCGAGAATCACAATCTTGGTCCAGATCATGAGAGTGTGGAGGATGTTGATCCAACTCAATACAGGGTAATGATTGGTTCTCTAATGTATTTGACTGCTTCAAGACCACACATCATGTTCGCAGTGTATCTTTGTGCCATATATCAAGCAAATCCAAAAGAGTCACATATGAAAGCGGTGAATGTTAGGTCCTAGAAGTGTGAGATTGAAGCATCAAATATACGCAACGGTCTATGGTGGTTAACTGGGATTAACTGGGTTAGTTTGTATTATGTTTGGACCTTTATAGGTCATTTTGGCATGCCATAGGCCATGTGGGCCAGGCAAGCCCATGAGGGGCATGCCTTACCCTAGGTGTATAAGCTAACCTTATTCATTTCTAAGGTTAGACTTTTGAAGACTTTTGTGATTTCTCTAGAGAGAGCCCCCATCTTGTACCAGACGGTTTTGCTTGTTCAAGTAATAGAATCATGTGCAAGGTGTTAAAGTTGATTCGTGTTGTTCTTCGTTTCGGTTTTCTTGAAGATCACCAAGTTTGGATTCCGCCCATCCTTGGTGATTGTGTGATATCGTTGATAGATCCGGATTATCGGGACTTACAAGTGGTATCAGAGCCTGTTGAACCTATTTTCAGGCTTAGATCTGATATCACACTGATTCTGTTTGGTTTCTGCTGAAAAACACGAAGAACACGAAGAAGATTCAAGCATTTCGGATCAACATTCAAGGATTTTGGATTTTCTGGTTAGAATTCGGACAAATATCGGATCATTCTGCTGCGTTTCGGATTGATTTCGGGTTAATCTTTTGTATTTCGGATTAAAATCTTGAATTTCGGATAGATTCGGATAATCTTCAAGCATTTCGGATCGTAATGGTTGCATTTCGGATCCGAATTCATTGAAGATCACAAAGAACACGAAGAAGATCATCCAAGTCGGATTGATTCCAGATTAGGTTTCCATTCCGGATCAGACTTCGCATTCCGGATCTGTTTCTCCATTTTGGATTCATCCGAGTTACTGTTGCTGTGTATCTGATAGCATTCTGGATTACTGTTCCGGATTCTCATTCCGGACTGAAACAGTGCATCTCGGATACTATCTCGGATACCATCTCGGACACTGTTCCTAATCACCATCTCGGATTAGCATCTCGGATCACTGTTTGAGATTCCATCTCGGATCGTTAATCTGAGTTACTGTTCCGAATTTGGTACGGCTCCGAGTTGTTCCCAAAAAGGTGGAAAGTTAACCAACTGACGTAACCGGAGTTAAACGTTTTCGTACTCAGAATTTGATCCATTAACAATCTTGACAAATCGGGTGCACGGTTAGACTTGTGTGATTTTTAGGGCAAAAAAAATTCCTAAAATCACTATCGGACATTATACATCATTGAAATCGTATCGTCGAGACTAGTCTAACGGTACATTTTGGTAAAGTAGTTTTCATACATTTTTTATCGTTTTTACCAGTACGATTTCGATTATCCGAAGATGTTTACAACCCAAGCTCAGTACTCGAACATAGTTTTCATTCCAGCAGAAAATCAAAACCCAAACTTGCGGGATCAAGTGAAGGAAAAGCTGAATGAGTTTATCGGAAACTGCAATGTTGATCCGGTTGCTGACTATGTGATGCGTTTGCTTTAACATGGGAGGCGAAAAGAGGAAGTAAGAGATGAGTTGAATAGCGTTTTGGGAGATGACAAAGACTATTTTGTATCTTGGTTGTGGGATTATTTATAATCAAACCAAGATCTCCAAGATCTATACGCTAAATCAACAGAGTCTCATCCTGAAGAAGTGTCCGAACATAACTCAACAGCCCAGCAAGCAGCAATCAGCAGCCTAGCACCCTAAACTCGACCTCAAGCCCAAACTAACGCTGACAAATCAAGCTCGCCCATTGACACAATCAACTATCTTATGTGCACTGAACCTTGCAGGAATAGGGTTGCTCAACTCAGGGCTCTTAAGTCCAAAATGACCGATGAATACAACAATGCAATGGCTCAGTGCATCAGCCTTCGAGAAAGTAACAAGTTACTCAAAGAAAAGGTTGAAGCACAAAAGAAAGACATAGCTCAGCTCCACCTGGATGTAAATCAACAGAAATGTTGGGTCCATGATTACAAAACCAGATTAGATTCAAAAACCATGGAATGCGACTTGGTAAGAGTTGAGCTGGGACTTCTTACTGGAAAATAACAACAAAACGAAGTTAATATAAAGAAGTTTGATACATCCAGCAAGCTTGTTCAAGACGTGTGCAATGTGCAGCTAGCATATAAGGGGAACATAGGGAAGGGTTTGGGATTCAATCAGGTTGCCCCACCGTATAAAAACAACTACACAACAATGCCTGAAACCGACGAAGATATTGAGAAAGCACAACATATGGTGTACGGCAAACCCAATGTTATACGTCAGAAACACGGGAACCATCTGGTGCTGTTGACACTTCTAATGATTCAGCTGATGAAGAGAGAGCTGACGTGAACAAGGCTCCAAGTGCGCAAACTGAACAATCTGAACCTTCTACTTCTGATGAAAAGGTCAGAGCAAGCTAAAATAGCAGATCAAGCAAATCGGAGATGAAGAAAGCAGAAGTCCAAACGTCAAGGACAGTCACGCTCCCTAAAATCATCAGTGGGCAGTAATAGCCCTCAAAAGGCTAGTGTTGTGAAAAATGGTTTTTTAAGCCGGTCTTCAATGGCAAATGTGAAAAATAGGCTTTAACAGTGCTAGCAAAGCTTTTGGAAAGGTTGGGGAGATTTCTGAACAAGACTTGCAGTCTAAACAAAACAAGCAGAAACAAAAGAAATCTCCACAATAGAAGAAGGCCCTTGCAAATGACAAGTACAGACATCCAAATTCATCTTCTTCTGCAAGAAAAGTGCAAGGATATCAAGCACAGAAGGGATCAGTTCACCTTCAAGGCCTGCACGAGCAAATCAAGCTGATCAGAATGCTTTATATGTGAAGAGACAAACGGCTTCAATTGCGTCATTCCTGGTCACATCGCTCGAAACTGCACACATAGTCCCCTTGTTCCGTATCATGTTCAAAATCAGAAGGTTACACCTAAGGATAAAATTCATCCAAAGCCAATGAAGGTATCATCACCTAAGGCAATGAAGAATGTGAATCCCAAGGTTAAACCATCTGATGGGGATTCGAATGTTGCCAAAAACAAATGCAAGGTTGTTCAGAAACAAAAATCTTTTTCTAAAATGACTAAACCTGAAATAGCCAAAGTTGCTCAATCAAAGGCAACAACCGCGTTTGTTAAAACGAAATAGATTTGAAAACCCAAATCCAAAGCGGCAGCAACATCACCAATCCTCGAAACAAAAGGGGACTTATGTCTAAAAGAAGTGTCTTATTTTGATGCTTCAGGGAAACCCAGGACCATGATGGCCTGGGTCCCACTGTCTTACTAATCTTCTTATTTTTCAGGAATAACCAAGGAGGAGCCGTTGACAATCTTTGGAGTGTTGATAGCGGTTGTTCCCGGGATATCTCGGATAACATCTCACTGTTGCAAAAAAGTTCAAGTTTTTTACGAGTGCAATGTTTCCTTTGGAGGAGATGAGGTAAGAAAAGATCAGCGAAAAGGTACAATTTAAATTTCATGCTTTAATTTGAAATTGATTAGTTTTTCATCTAATGACGGAGGGGTTAAGCAAAAAATAACAAAAATATTTTCTTTTTCTTTTGTTTAAAACTTTGTACATGCGTTTTCTTTATTAGGTAAATTTGTGCATAAAGTATGATGCACAAATTTAGGGGGAACAGAGCGATATATGTATATATATGTATTGTTTGAGGGGGAGAAAATCAGAAAAATACGAATAACATTTTAGAAACAGAAAAATACAAAAACATTTGAAAAACTAAAAATTACAAAAGGTCTTTTTGCATAAAATGGGAAATGAAATGAATAATTGTGATAAAGGGTGTGGCTAACACATGTAAGGTGTCAGAGCTGAAAAGACTAGGATCTATGGTGATATGTTGATAGGCTTAACGGTCAAAGTGATTAAAAGATACTAAGTGATATAAACATAACGAACTATGTATCTTGTGGGTAACATACCATCGGTGTATGATTTCATGGTCTTAAATCCTGCGTTGATAGATAGTCAACATCTGAAGTTTCGGATCTTTATGCTGTTGAGTCATCCGGGGATATCTTGGCTGCCCTTCTATTGCATCCAGATTATATGCAGACTTGGGCACAGTCAGAATATCCTTAAAAGACCAAACCAGAAGGGCCAAAACCTTAAAAGAAAGGAAATCTCATTATGAGAAAATTCCATGAATTCAAACATACCAAATAAGGTATTTGCTTAACCCCTGTCAGATACCGTTCGCACTCTGCTGTACGAAAGTACTGACCTGTTCACCAATAGTCTGACGTTGTAAAAATATAGGATGATCTCAGTATACTCACCTGCTACGATGAATTGTTGTGCTTACCTTGATTGCGGGGTATGTCATGTTATGGACGCATGGATATTATAGCATAATACTACCTTAAGCATATCACGAAGTTGAAAAAATGAGAGTTGAGCGTTAAAGTTTAAGTGGACAAATATATTGGCAATCACTTAGACCAGTCTAAACAAGTTCACATTGAAAAGTGTTCCTTGGTCCACCTAAAAATGATTTTGATCCCATTGGAATTGTATAGTTGTAACTGTTGAGTTCGTTTCATTGTTTATTTGTGTTTCTGTTTATATTCTTATATTTTAAAAAATATAAAAATCCAAAAATAGAGTGCTTTATTTGTTTTATTAAAAATTGTTAATCGTTCTTGAAGATTTGACTAATCATCAAAAGACGAAAGAAATTTGAATTTCAATCCGAGTTCAAGTACTTGGAAGTTCCAAGTATTCATGCGGCACTCTCCCTATTGCATAAGAATGTTTGCTTACAAATTTCTAAGAATTGTGCAGATCTTGATTTAGATCAAGAAACAGGGGTTGCTGAAATTGAGATGTCAACAAAGCATGAAGCATCACAACAGCAAAGTGTACCTGAGTCAGAAGAACTAGATGCCAGTCATCGTTTGAAAATGATAGTACATTTGAAGAAGTACCTAAGAACCTGCTTGCTTGAAAGAGGAAGATTGAAGAAGAAAAGAGTTGTTGAGGTTCCTCCTCTCACATTCTTTTTGACAAAGATGCTTCAAGCAAAGCTAATCAAGGTCCTGATATGAAGCTAGCCACAATAGATAAAGAAACCCAGTGCTAAGAGTTCGTAGAAGTGTGAGGTCCAAGAAGTATGAGACTGACTTCCAGAACACTTACAGCATAGCGACAACCACAGTCTCTGTTGAAGACGTTGCTGAATTTATGCTATCAAGACAATTTGATGCATCAGTCTAGGGGGAGATTGTTAGGTCCTAGAAGTGTGAGACTGAAGCATCAAATATACGCAACAGTCTATGGTGGTTAAATTGGATTAACTGGGTTAGTTTGTATTAGTTTTGGACCTTTATAGGTCATTTGGGCATGCCATAAGCCATGTGGGCCAGGCAAGCCCATAGGGGCATGCCTTACCCTAGGTATATAAGCTAAGCTTATTCATTTCTAGGGTTAGACTTTTGATGACTTTTGGGATTTCTCTAGAGAGAGCCTCCATCTTGTTCCAGACGGTTTTGCTTGTTCAAGTAATAGAATCGTGTGCAAGGTGTTAAAGTTGATTCGTGTTGTTCTTCATCGTTTCAGTTTTCTTGAAGATCACCAAGTTTGGATTCCGCCCATCCTTGGTGATTGTGTGATATCGTTGATAGATCCGGATTATCGGGACTGACAGTGAAGCAGATTCATCATTACTTGAAGGGGAAACCTAAACTTGGGTTATGGTATCCAGTTGCTAGTGATTTGAAGTTTGTTGCTTTCACTGATTTGGACTTTGGAGGATGCAAATCAACCAGAAAGTCTACCACAGGTGGTTGTCAGTTCTTAGAAGGGAGGATCGTGTCATGGCAATGCAAGAAGCAGTCCCGCGGGTCTACCTCTACGTGTGAAGCTGAATATATTGTTGCGGGTAGCTGTTGCTCTCAGGTTCTCTAGATACAACAGCAGATGCGCGATTACGGTTTGAATTTCACTCGTACTCCTATTATAAAAGACAATAATGCCACTATTTCAATCACAAACAATCCCGTAAAACACAGTCGCACAAAACATATTGACATTCGTCATCATTTTATACGGGATTGTGCTGAAAAGAAATTGATTGAACTGCATCAAGTCGATACACTAGATAACCTTGCAGATCTTTACACAAAAGCATTTTACATAGCTCGTTTTGAACATCTAGTCAAACTCAACGGGATAAGGAATCCTGAATAACTAGTTTTCAATAAGAATTTTATAAAAAATTTACTGTGTTTCAAAAATCAAAACATAAAAACAAAAATAGAAAATCAAAATTGAGTTTTCACTATGTGGAAAAGAAGAAATGATAGTACATCAGTAAGTTAGACTGTCAAACTGAAATTAAAATTTAACTACTTAAGTGTGATTGCAGCTTCATCATATGATGTACCAGTAGGAAAAAATCATTAAATAATAAACTTACCTTGGTTATATAAATATAACGAACTGTGTATGAGTGGGTAACATATCAGTGGCATATGGTTTTATAACCTTAAATCTTGCGTTGATAGATTGTCAAAATCTGAGGTTTTGGGTCTTTATATCGTTATTTCATCCGGGGTATCGGGGTTGTCCTTCTGCTGCATCCAGATATATGCTGACCTAGGAACAACCAGGATATCTTAAAAGAGCTTAAATGCCAAATCCAAGAAATTGAAGAAGTCTCCTAGAGACTCATTCAAATGTGCAAAATGCATAAATCATACCAAAATTTGGTATTTGCCTTAACCCTCGTTGGATATTGGTCTCTTTGCTGAACGGAAGTACTGACCTGATCACCAAGTATCTAACGTTGTAAATCAAAAAGGATGAATTTCGGTATACTCACCTACTACGAGGAATCTTTGTGCATACCTTGATCGTGGGGGTTTGTCCTGAGTGGGACACACTAGTATATCAGTATAAAATTACCTTAACATATCACTAGGTAATGGTACATGAAATGTTCATGTATTTTGTTTAAGGTGATAAACAATACTGGTAATCATCTTGAACTGCTTTTATGAAAATTACAGAATAATCTAATAGTGTGAAAACAATTTGATATTGCTGATATTATCTTCTTCCTGGTGATTCTCACAAAAACAGAGTGTTTATTATTTTGTTATTTATTTGCTTTTAGAAAATATAAAAATCCAAAAAGATTTTCTTTTTCTTGTAAAATCTTAGCGTATGGAATATGCTTGTTCATGGAGGAGTTCTTACCGAAAGGGGGAGACGGTATTAGGAGATGAGTTCAATACTTTAAAATCTTGTAGGTTCTGTGTGCTTAAAAACTTTGAGTGTGTGGTTTGAGTTGGAAATTGCTTAATCTGTGATACAGGTTTACCAACTCTTGAAGAATAATAATTTGTTAACTTGTGTTGAAAAATTCTTATGGTTTCTCGAGATGTTTGTTTTATAGTGTACAGATTGTACCAGTGTGTTGCTAAGAAGTTTAGTGAAGAGGAGTTTGCTTGGATGCATGGTAGAACCTCCTTTCTACATTATAGACAAAGTTGATGAGTTTGAAGACTGATATACAAGTGATAAACTGGAGTTTACTGAGACGCTAACGATTTAGACGATTTGGTGATTGGATGCATCAGCTTAGGGGGAGTCTGTTGCTGATAGAAGCTATTAAAGCTGAAGCTATCAAAAGACCAAAGACGTTGAAGATTGCAAGATTACTGAAGACAAAGTTGTTTTATGAAGCTATTGTCAAGGGAGAGTTTGTTGGTGCATATTTATGACAACAGCTTATTTGGTCTTTGATATCTTGTAATTAGTAAAACGATAAACGGTTAGCGGGTTTAGTATTGTAGTAGTTGATTAGAAGTGGTTGGGCCAAACCAGACCCTTATTGTAGGGAGTGGTAGGCGAATTGGGCCTAGACCAACAGCCCATGTTGTTAAACCCTAGCCAAGTTGCAAACATGTCTCTATATAAACAGAGTTTTGCATTAGGGTTAAGGTTGCTCAGTTAGTCACTTCAGAGAGAGTTGAGAGAGAATTCTTAGAGAGATTGGCTTGAAAGAATTCGTGTGATCTAGATTGATTGTAATCGTTGTGATAGATAATCAATAAAGATCGGGTTTATTGTGATTTATGTTCCTACTCGTACTTCTGTGATAATCTGATCTAGAGGATTCCGCACTCTAGATTGGATAGACGATTCTGTGAAGATCCATACGGATTAGGGGACCTACAGCCACGGGGATGTTTAACTGACCAATCGACTAAAGACAAGGGCATGCGAGTGGGTGACAACTCTCCTAGGTCTAGTTTATCGTAAATTGAGTAGGGCATGAGATTTATACTAGCACCTAGATCGGCTAAGGCTCTACACTCGGTGTCACTCCCGAAGAGATATGGAATGGTGAAAAGGCCTGGATCCGTCAACTTTTCAAGGACCTTGTTTAAAATAATGGCTGAACAACCCCAATTCAAAGGGATGTTAGAGAGCTCTCCTAACCTATTTTTGCGTTTAAGAAGAACCTTTAAAAATTTAAAAATTTGCGCATGGATTGTAGGGCTTCAATAAACGGTATTTTAAACTGCTTGAACATGTCTAGAAACTGATCATATTCCCTTAGCATAGTTCTGATTCTTAAGGTAGGCGTGGTATGGGACGTGTGAAAGATCGATGCTTGGTGATTGCCTAACCTCTAAGGGTCGCTTTTCTATGCTCCTCTCGACTTGAGTGTGCGGTAATTGCTGGGTCTAGTCTAGTTTGCACCTTATTGGGAGTCTCTATCTCGATCTCCCCATCCACTAGCTCCTCATCTTCTTCCTCAACTACCTCAGGCATAACTACCTCTCCTAAGGTTCCACCACTACGGGTTGAAATGGCTTTTAGTTGGCCAGACGGGTTCAGTTAGGTATTGCCTGAGAATTGACCGGGAGGTCTTTCTTGCAACTGACGAGTAATGTTCCCAACTTGCCTTTGAAGATCTAAAAAGTTAGAATGATTATTCTTTAGGAGTGTGGCATGTTCCTCTAAGGTTCTTTGGGTGGTTTGATCCTTAACAAATAATTGGGATAGCATGGACTTAAATCTCATCTAGACCACTATCCAAGTCTTGGTTGTTTGAACCTAGACTGTTGGACCCCCCACTAGGATATTGCCTATTTGAACCCCCTGAACCCCCACCAGAATACTAACCCTGATTTTTTAAACTCCACTATAGAATTGACCCTACTCCTAGTTTTGAGTTGAACCTGTTTGGAATCCCTAGGGGTTACCGGAAGATCGGAAGGTGTTGTTACTACGCCAATTCAAACTACATGAGTTTTTGTTACTAAAGGGTACGTTGGACCTTGGCCCGTGATGAAATCAACCTGCTCCTAAGTGAGCATTGGACACTCAATAGTACCTTGACCTCCCCTACAAACCTCACACTTATCTACTTTAGCCTTCAGCTCTTAAATTTCTTTAATAACCTCTCAATTAACACTATCTAGACAGCGGCTACTGTTGTTTCCAAGCTAACTTGGTGTACTCCTCGAATGGGCGAGGAGGTACTAGTCACAGGAATGGAAGTCCTGGTGGTAGCTCGATGATCCGTGTCAGAATGTGCGAAACTCTCGAATAAGTCATTGCATTCGGCCATTGTTTTCTTACCCACGAGGTGGCCTCCTGCTGAAGTATCAAACCGGGCCCTGGTTTCAGGGGTGAGACCATTGTAGAATTTCTCTACAAGTGCCCAATCAGATAATCCGTGTTGAGAGCAACGAGAAAGTAGGGTTTGGAACCGTTTACAAGCTAAATGGTAGGGCTCGTCAGTCTCCATCCGGAATGAATGGATCTGATTGCGAAGGTGAGATGCTTTGGCAAGTGGGAAGTATTTGGCTAGGAAAGCATCTAAAGGCCAGGCCAAGTAGTGAAGGTGTTCGGTGGGTTTGAGTCAAGCCAGATGGTTGCTCGACCGGCTAGTGAGAATGGGAACACCTAAAGGAAACGGACGTCATTGCCAGCACCTTCCATGTTGAATGTGCTACAGAGCCGGTGAGGTGGTTAATGTAAGCTGAGTCATCCTTATCACCACGACCATGAAATTGGCACGACTTAGTGATAGTGGTCATGATGTGGGATGGGATCTACCAAGATTTATTATTATTGATGGCGGGGTAGGGTGATGGATGAGTTCGCACCGGTGAAACCGGTGGTTGCTTGTTGGTAAACAGTTCAATTGTTGGCCATTTGGACAATAGGTGGCGGACCTCGGAAGATGGAAGGTGGTGGGGAATTATGGGGTGACGACTTCAGTGTGAAGTCAAAGCTCGATGGTTTAGATGGAACGGTAGAGTCAGTAGGGGTAGAAGATGAAAAAGAAGATGTACTAACCTTTGGGATGGAAGAGGAGAAGGAATACTTGTCCGATGGTGGCTTCGGCGGTGGTCCTTGCGAACGTGTATGGAGTATCCACTACAAAACCGACAAGAAACAAGTCAGACGACTCTAAAAATGACTCGATAAAAATATTAAAGACACTAGAATATTTAGACTCCTACGACTCAAGGAAACAAATAACACATATGATGTCAATTAAGTCCAAACAAAGTAAACAACGCAATTGCCAAAAAGTCCCCGACCGCCAAAAACTTGATGTGCTAAAAGTAGTTTAATAAAAACAAACTAAATTAACCTAATCTAGACACTAAGTAATACTCTTAACTCTTTAAAACTCGACTAAACTACTAACCGGTAAGTGAATCGATGGACTCTAGTAAAGCTAAGTAAGTCCGGATATCAAACCCATGAGACTATTTAACTACGTTAAAGACTCTATCTAGACCTAGATTAACACTTACGTGACACTAACCATTTTCATATTTGTTGGGGGGTTCTAAAAATCCTAAGTTTGCGATTAAATTAAATACTAATTAACTAGATGAACTAGAACACAACTTGGAACGAAGGTTTTACTCAGTGATGATACCGAACTACCTAGGTTGGAATCACACTTACTATTAGATGGTTTTCTATAGGAAACTAATGTGATATGGAATCGGGATCTTTAAGTGCAAAACCCTAAGAGAAACCGACTTCTCGAGAAGAAACTAATGGAACTCTAAAGGATTGTAACGATTACCGGTTAACTAGACTCCCCTACGGTTGTCTAACTTTCTACAAAAGTGCCCTAAAGTGACAAACTACCTCACGACGGAATGTCTAAGCCAACTAAGGACTCGATTTGGTTTAATAAACAAGGTAATGATAAGGCAACTAAAACAGGCTTTTTACAAAACCTAATCCTAGTAATTTACCGACCTCGACCTATTAATAACCTAGAACTTTATGGTGACTAAAGTTAGTAGAATATCAAAATCAAATTAAATCTTGTATATTGTTTCTATGGTTTATTGGCCAATTCACCAAAAGATTACCCAAACCCACAAGGACCCAATAATCAACACAAACTTATTATATGAAAGACATTCAACAGAATTTATGTGAAACAAATATTCAATCAATAATCAAGTCAAGATACACAAACACACCAAATCAAAGAATCAAAACTCTTTTACTTTTAAAAGAAAATCCATAATCAACATTAAAAACCAATAAAAATCCAAACTTTAGCAAGCTTTCGTCCTAAACAAGAAACATAGTCGTGAAAATCAAAATAAATATCTTAACAAGAGATTTCATCGACACAAGTAGAAAAATAAAGAATAAAGTAAACCAGGAGAAAAAACTCGTTAAATCTTCAATCTCTCAACTTCCAGCTCCTATTAAATGATTCTCGTGCTTCGTAAGCTTCAAAACCTTACTAGAATCACTACTGACTTTGCCTTAATTCGTCCAAATTTGTAACTAGGTTAACTTGCATGATATATATGTTTAAATATAACTTTCAGCAAGAATCCAGCATCAACTACAAGTCTACCGTGAATAACAACCCCATCGCATCACGTGATGCGTATCCCCCTAAGGTGTCGCGTAGCGCGACGTGTGATATTCAACAAACAATATTTTAATGTCGTCGCGTGACGCGACAGCCTAACTCCATAAGGGTCACGTAGCGCGATGAGGTGTTTATCACAATTCCTCGATTTTCATCCCCGTTCAGCTACAACTTGACCCGACTCTCGTTGCTAGCTCTTTTCCAACCAACTTTAAGCGTTTTCATATCTTTTCAGCAAACCGAGACCTTCCAACAAACAAATGATCAAAAGAAACTATATCTACCTAAAAACCAAAACAAATGAATGCGAAAATCATACAAACTATACATGATAACTGTATGTGTTTCGCAATACATCGAAAACTTATATCATTTTCCCCACTCTCGTTCACACATACACTCTCTCTCTCTCTCTCTAGACTTCTACCATCCACCCACCCTCTACACCCCAACCACCCCTGGACCCTTCCCTGCCATCTACCACCCAACCTTTACCCCCAACCACTCCGGTCACCTACCCACATTATTAAAACTAGTCAAACCACTATACTTTCTTCAATTTAGGGGTTTGGTATCAACACCACCACTACACACGTCGCGTGCAATTACCTTTTTATAGGTATGAGGGATTTAAGATGGTTACTTTTATTAAAAGAAACTATGTTATCAAGATATTCAAATTAAATACGAACAAAATTAGAAAGTAATAATTTTGGAAAATGTTAAAAACTTCAGAATATTTAGCTATGGCAGCTAGTAGCGAGTTGCGATTCCATTGAGAAGAGTCTGGAACAAAGATTTCTCTTTTGAAGAGGAAGCTTAACATTTAGCCTTCTCAACTTAAGAACATCTATCTCAACACAATTAGCAACTCCTTTGCTTTCTTGCAACTTCTAAGTGTTCAACTGCTCAATAAGACGAGCATTTTTCAATTCAAGCAAATCGATTTTACTTTTAAGAGCATCATTGCACTAATCTTCGATTCAACGTTCATTCGACCTCCAAAGCCTAGTGATTTCTCTTCTATAATTCACCTAACTAAGCCTACAATTTGGCTTCTCTGTCTGTAGATTTTTGAAGAAAGCTTCTGAGTTGATAAGCTCAGCAAACAAATCATGAGAACCCGATGAAGTCGACGATTTATACGGCCCTTGAGGAGGAACTTGTGTAGTAGTGACAGAACACGATTAATTTCCAACAAGTGACTATTTCGCTTGATTCTGAGCAAAAGTGTTTTTTGAATTTGTGTTGGAGACATGGTGAGAAGACAGTGAGTGGTAAGAGGCTGGGGTGTAGAGGATGGGTGGGTAACTGAAGTGGTTCGACAGGTGACGTCTAGAGACAGAGAGAGAGGAAGGGGGGATGAAATGAATATATATATATATATTTTTTTATTTAGACTAGTCCCTACATATAAGTTAAATACACAATATTCCCTACAACGATGAAAAGATAAAAATGCCCTCACGTGCAAGGCGCATGACTACACCTAACAGAAAAAAACTAACTAACTTAGCGCTAAAGGACATAACGTGCAACATTTTGAAACATTAAGTACCAAAGTCATCAATTTTAAACACAAAAGATGTTGGGTCTAGTGGACCCCACAAATGAACAGATGATTGGAAAGCCAAAATAGTCTACAACCTCTAATACCAAATAACAGTGTTTTGAAGATCTCGTCCTCCCCAAGGCGAAGACTCAACATCTGCTACTCTAAAGTCTGCCAAGGCCAAGGTCTGTTTACAAGATCTGTTGAAGACAAACTCTTTTTAAAGGCAAAGGTCTACCAAAGAGAACCTCTGCTAATGAAGACTGAAGTCTTATTAAGCTAAGGTCTGTTGTGAATCAATAGATAATAAAGCTCAACAGAGGATTCTTAACAGATAATGTTTAACATAGTTTACTTGTATTATTAATGTAACAATGTTTAGGCTCTAGCAGATGTTAGGAGTTTGTTAGGCTGTTAGATGTTGTCGTCTAGGTGACGTCAGCTTAGATTATTCAGATGTTTCATTTGTATTATAAATAGAACAATGCATGTACTGTTCTATTCATCACTTTTCACCCAGACATTTTTGTACGAACAAACAAGGAGTGATCAGGCTGAGGGGAGTTGTATTCTTCATTCATACATAAACTTGTGATTACAAATTTATAAAAGCATGTTGATGAAAGAAATATCTTCATTTTTGTGATTGAAAAGTTAATTATTCTGCTGCATATTTCATCTCTGTTTTATCTTCTTTCAATATTTCCATTTTAACTATCACAAAAATCAAACTCAGATCCAAATAATTGGTATCAGAGCTTGGTCAATAAAATTCGATCTAAACATTCAATTTGATATAAACAGATCAGCTCTTACTACTGATATTGTTTGTTCGTTGGATGGAAAAAACAGAGTAAAAGTTTATTTACATTCAAAAGTATTTTAAACAAAACCTATTTGTAAACAATCAAAAATATCTCAAAATTCACAAGATCCACACAACACTGGTACTCTGAACAAACCTTTGATACTTGTCAGGTCGGAATACAATATCTTGCAACATTGGATGGATCACATACTTGCTCAACGGAACACGGGTTGTTGGAAACCAGTTATCTTCGGACCACATGTTCCTATGGTGCCGAGTGCTGAAGACCCCAAGGTTCAAGTACCAAAGAAGCTGGAAAACTACTCCGAGCATGATTTTCAGAAAATCGAGCTAGATGCCAAGGCATTTAGTATTGTTGATACGGCTCTGCCGAATGATATCTATGCTGGCTTGTTGCATTGCATAAGGAGTTGTGGGATGCTTTAAAGAAGCAGTTTGGTGGTACAGAAAAAGTTATCGATAACAACCGAGAAGTTTTAAACCAACAGTATGAAACATTCTGTCATGTTAAAGAAGAATCATTAACTCACCAATTTGGGAGGTTTACTTGTCTAATAAGTGAAATTAAACTGGGAAATGTTGATTTTCCTAATTCAACCTTGAATAGCCGATTTCTAAGATCATTACTAGATAAATGGGACACTATTGCTTTCGTAACAAGAAACTCTATTGGTTTCAAAGAGATGAGTTTAACTCAGCTTCATGGTAGGCTCCTAACTAATGATGAGCATAACCAAAAAAAAAAGCTTCAAGAGTCAGGAAAAGTTGCTAATTACTATGCCTTTGGTAGTATAACACTTTTCGGTCAAGAAGAAACCTCTGGTGGAAGTAAGGATCAAGTTTATGATCATTTTATTGACATAACTTCTGGTGGAGGACTTACCTCTGACTCTAACTCACCCAATTATGCTTTTGCAGCAAATGGGAAAACCAAGTTTCTAACAACTTATCTTTTGAGTTAAATGATCTTCAACACTTTGACCCCACTGATTTGGAAGAAATGGACATCTTGCACCAACTTGCTATGCTAAGTGTGAGGACTAGCAAATTTTACAAAAGAACTGGCAGAAAATTTCCAAGGCTGCATGGGGGGTTGAAACTTGGGTTGGATAAATCTAAAATCAAGTGTTACAAGTGTAATAGGATAGGCCATTTGCTAGAGAGTGTAGGAGCCAAACAAGTGGTCATATTGTCACACATCCAAGTCCTAGACCTCAGAACATTGTCCATTACACCCAATATACCCATGCTTCACACATGCAAAGAACTATTCACTTTGTACACCCTACAACCACTGTTCTAGTACAGTATGTCCAAACCACTGTTCCTCGTATACAGTATGTTCTAACCTCAGTACCTCAGGTTCAAGTGCAACCAGCACCACAAGCTTCACAAACTCCTGCTCAGGCAGAAACCAGTCAACAAAGCTTTTTCACACAAGGCTTTGTTGATTGGAGCAGCTTACCTGATGAACTTATAGATGAAAATTTTGACCTAGTTGCAAATTTTGAAAACAAACATGATGATTTTTGTTTTATGGTACTAGAGACAATATTGGAAGGGGTAGAGTCTGAGGAAGTGGTGTCCAATTCCGATGAGGTTTGTGATAATGTTAAAATGGATGTTTCAGAAGAAAAGGTTGGTGAAGAAATGGTGAATCCTCTGTCAGACCCATGGGAGTCTAGTGCTTGTGAAGGAAAGTGTGATTGTGCCATGATGGCTGCTTCCAAGTATCACCTCAAGTCCTTAAAGACTTATATTCTGACAAATGTGTCATTGCTTTTGCAAACATTAAAGAGGTGAATGAAAACCTTAGGAACAATATCTTAGATGATGAAATTTAGCTTGAAAAACTTGTTAAAAAGTTAAAATCAAAAGTGTTTGAAAAAGAAAATGAAATCAGCAGTCTCAAACATGAATCAAGTATAACCAAGGATCAACACCAAACAATGATAGAAAAATATCATAGTTGTAAAAAGGAGCTTGAATCTACCTAGATCACATGTGAAAAATGGGTAGAGTCCTGCAAATGTTATGAGTTGAAGTAAGAAAAACAGATCAAAAGCGATGTAAAATTTGGCATAGGCTTTTGCAAAAATGACCAAGTTTCTGAAACATTGTTGTAAATGATTCTTGTTTGCTGAAATCATTCCTACCTACATGGCTAGTCAAGAAATTAAAAAACAGAACCAAATGGAAAGAAAATTGTTTTCAAAGAACCTTAAGGATCCTCAACTTTTGAGGAAATTGAAAAATACCAATTTAAACCAACATGGTCAGATGAATGTGACATTCTTGAGAACTTTAAGCCAATAGACTTCTCAACCATTGAGAGTGTGAAAGCACCAAAAGTGAAAATCATTCCCTTAAAAGACCTTCCTACAATGTTACAACATCTGTTGACAAAAAGGTTGAAAAAGTGAAGAAGAAGAAAGAGAAGATATCAAACTTGTTTTGTGACTTTTGTGAAAAGAAAAACCATGTTACTAAAAATTGTTTTCTCTTAAAAGCATATGATATAATAAGACCAGTGTGATTGTTGTTGCACCTCATTGCACTATTTGTGGCAAGAAAAATCACAAAACTCAAGAGTGTGTTTATCTCAAAAATTTTGATGTCCGAAAAAATGAGTATAATTCAAAAACACTTGATAGTCCACGGACTAGTACTAAAAAAGGAAAGTCCAAACAGACATTCATCCCTATCCAAACATCTGTTACCAAACAGCTTAATGCAACCTCTGCTCCAAGAGAGGTTCAGGTAACAGATGCACCACCAACAAACAAATTTCCAAGAGGATATGGCCAACCACCTTATCAAAAAGTACCACATGGTTATGAGGTCTACAAAAGACCTTCAAAACCAAGAGTGAAAAAGCATCCTCATGGTTACAACCACTTGATAGGAAATGGTCCATAGCAGATGTTTTAAAAATATGCTCAAAACTCTGACCATTCTCCTAGACTTGAGGCTGGAATGTTTGCGACCCCATCCAAAGCCATTTTGGCTTTGGACACTCACCAAAACTAATATGTTACTAATGCGAAGGGAGCTTCTACTTACTTTAATAGTTTATGGTATGTATATAGTGGAGGCTCCAGGCACATGACAGGATGTAGAGCCCTTCTCAAAGATTTTCTAGAACATGGAGGGGATGATATATCCTTTGGTAACAACTCCAAAGAAAAGGTATTAGGGTCAGGGACAGTACAAGCAGGGAAACTCAAGTTTGAACATGTTAATCTTATAGACAATCTGAAATTTAACCTTCTTAGTGTATCTCAAATGAGTGATAAAGGCTATGCGTCTTTCTTCACTAAGAAAACTTGTATGATTGTTAGGCCAGATGTAGTGAAAAAGATTGAAAAAATCATAGCCAAGAGCAAAACATAGCTTGTTGCTCACAGGAGTGGCAATGTGTATGTGGTAGATATGTTGAAAGATAATCTAATATCTAATGCTTGTGTGTTCTTAGCTGCCTCTACCAAAGAGACAGAACTATGGAATAGAAGACTTGGTCACACAAATCTCAAAACTATCACCATATGTGAATGGGGAGATCGAGCTCCTGAAATGAGCAATCGACCTAATTTCGCTCAACTAGCAGAGGCGGAATCCATTGCTAGAGAGGTAGACAAGACAAACAAGATAGTACTTACTGTTTAACTGCTTCCCATGTATTAATGGCGTTCAAATACAGATGCAAGTAAACAAACTGGCAGAGCTTCGCCGTACCAATTGACAAATTACTAACTAGCTCTAACACAACACTTTCCTATTTGTAGGTCGACATGACTCGTACCGAAGTGCGTGCTAAACAAACAACTATATTTTGTACGAGTCTGTGTTTCGTACGAGTAAGACACTCGTACGAAACATGTATACATTCGTACGGAACATAGTGACAAAACATATAAAAATTACTTTTTAACATAAAAACATTGGCGTGTAAACTTTATAACCATTACAGACATATCCTAGACGTAGGCAATAGACATTATGCATCAACAAACTCCCCCTTGGATGTTGCCGCAGTCTGGATAGTCTTCAAAAATCTTCAACTAGATTTGACTCTAACGTCCAAAAAATCTCTTTACAGGCTTTCGACGCTCCTCAAAAGCAATTGGCGTTTGATCTGTCAGAGGAGGTCGTTTCACAAACTTAAAACTCCTTAAAGATGCTATTCTTGTACATTCTGCAATTCGAGCTTCTTTTTCTTCCTTTTTCTTTGACTCTTCCTTCTCAAGCTTCCTCTGAGTTGTTTTCCAATCCGAACCAGAATATATATCATTTGCAAAACACACATTAACGATCTTTTGAAATTGAAGCGCTTGTTCTTGATCCTTCTCTTCAAAACTTATCTTACTGTAGAATAAACATTCTATATCTTTCTTTGAACAGTTGACTAGCCACATCAGGTCTAGTACTCGAATGCCTCGCCATAGACCATATATTCGTTTGTGCGCTGTGATGGCTTCGGTTAATTCCTCAGTGATTTTCCAAGAGTCATCATCTGGATGCACACAAATAACAGCTTCTCCTGAACTCGAATCATAGTGCCACCATTTGAATATCTTGAAGAAATCTTGCTCCATTTTAATCAGAGGCATGTTCTTCATCATCCGCAGTTTCTTCACAATCAAAGTAACATCTTTCACCTTCGTTACTGGATCAACTTTAATAATGCGACGAGGATAATGAGGTTTCCAATGTACAAAACCGTGCATAGCTTCAAACTTAATCAATCTCCAAAGCCTTTGGTCATGAAACTTCATCTTTAGATTTAACATCTTTGTTTGAACAAGCTCCTTTATATCCTAATACAGCAATGTTGTGATGTCGCTCAAATATCGAAAGTATTGGATACCAAATTCCCTCTTTATCGCATACACATTGAGTTCTTCAATCCATCCCCAGCTCAGAATATCCCCTAGAGAAATATCAGCATCTCTAGTAAAGAATGCTAGGGGTCTTTTAAATTTACGCTCAGTTGAATTCACGCGAAACCATTTCTTCTTTTGTTCAGCAATTTCAGCTTTAAACATTTTCTGAGGAATTGTTCCTTCTTTTGCAACTTCAGATACTTTTCTTTGCAACATCTCAGAACTTTCTGCTGCAAATAGATTCAGTAAACGTTGGGAAATCATCTGTACCCTGATTGGCATCATTAGCATCGTCATCAGAATCACTTTCCATGACAACGTTATCATACATATTTGCATCTTCTACGTCTTCGAATACATATGCATTTGGTTCAAAAACATCTATCACATTAAGTTCGTCTTCAAAATCAAAATCAAAATTCTCTTCACTAATCCCAAGAATTGCTGCTATTTCTTCCTTTGAGTAGCTGTGAACAAACTACCCTCTTCAACGCCATGCTCAAGATATAACACAACGGCTTTGACACGACAGGAACAGAAGATATAAAATTTTCGGTGAAAATTACTGCCTGCTGAGCATCAACTGATTCATCAGCTTTGTTTGTCTTTTCTTCTCCACTAGTTCATTAACATTCGAATCAATTACACGAATTCCAGACCCTCCAACATTATCATCATCCGAACTACTAGAATCCTTAACATCAACATCAGCATCCTCTACTTCTACTTCCTTTTCAGTCTCTTCAGCAGTTTCTTTACTTTCTTTCACCATCTTTTCCTTTAACAGCCAATCCCGATGCCTTTGAGTAATATCAAGCAATGCTATATCCACATATGTTGGCTTTCCTATCAAGATAAACTTTTTCGGTTCTTTATAAACCACAATATCCCAACATGTTACTAACTCAGACTCAGCTTCTGACACAGTTTTGTCAATCACAAATTCCTCCACTATCTTTCCTTTTCCTTTCCCTTGTTCGTCAGATTGTTGTTTAGATAAACGTTCTCTTTCCGCAACCCTTTCTTTCGCTTCTACTCGTTCTATCTCATCTATTGTAACAGAAATATTCAAACCTAATCTCTTTTCCAAAATCTTTTCAAACACATCCATTCTTCTATTGTTCCTCAAAGGTTATGCCATTCGTAAACGCAGTCTTTCATTTTCAGATACAATAATTGCTCACATCGCTTCTAACTGTTGTTTGTCAACAATCAATCCTCGGATCCTTTCCAGTATTTCAAGCTTTTCAGCAGTTAGCTCATTTATCGGCTCTTCTAACTCAGCTATTCGTACAACATTAATCGTAACCTGTTTTTGCAAGTCGTCAACCCTTGGATCATCAAATAGAAATTTATCTCCTCCAGGTATATCATCTAAACCAATCTCATCAAAAAATGATTGTGACTCAAATGGTTGTTGTGTTGGATGAGATTGTTGCGCATGAGATGGTTGTGATTGTTGTTGAGCAGACTGTTGTTTCGGTGGTTGCTGAGCTGGCTCTGGTTGTTGCGATTGTTGCTGAACTGGCTCTGGTTGAGGTTGTTGTTGTGCTGGCTGTTGTTGATCTGGTTCTGACTCAGGAATTGATTGTTGTTGAGTAGCTATCTCTGGTTGAGATTGTTGCTGAGCTGGTTCTGGCTGAGCATGTTGTGGTGGAGACAGAATATTATGGGATGGTTCCTCCACATTTTCTTCAATAATAGATTCAGCAACAGTTTCCTTCAGAATGACATTCGGAGATACTCTAGCTGCAGGACGCTTCATTCTTCTTTGTTTTTTCTTGATTGGAGTTAAAAGCAGATTCAGTATCAGACTCAGATGGAACATAAGTCGTATCATCTTCACCTGTTGCTTTTCGTTTGCGTTACTCTGCTTTACGTTTTAATTCAGGTTGTCGTTTCTTCTACAATTTTTCTGCTCTTTTCTTTTCACCAGCTCTTTTATCTTCTGAATCAGTACTTGATGATAGTACTCCTTCAGCTACTTTGTCAGCTCCAAAAGCTTGACGCTCAATCTCCTCAGCCATCTCTTCAACCGTTTCCTCAACTTCTGGTTCATCTCTTAAACCTGAACCTCCAGCTGTAGAAGTAGTTTTTCTCTTTTTTCTTTATGAACCGATGAATATGTAACTTTAGATTTCACACCTTTTTCTCCATCCTTCACAAACCATGGGCTCCTTTTACAACAAACAAATATAATGTTTTAACCTCTTCTTCATCGTCGCTACTTTCATCTTTTCTCCACTTTCCTGGTGCTGGCGATATGTAATCTTTGTCGAGAATCGCACCAAACATTGGTTTTGCCACTGGAGCAGTCTTTAAATGCACATTCAACTTTCGTAATGTCGAGACATCCATATGTTCAAGCCTTAGGACATCATTCGGTAATTTCTTCAGATCAGGATGTTAAAAATCTAACAACATCTTAATGAATCTTGGATACTGTAGAAACTTTTCTTTCTGAATGTGTTGAACCATCTGAGTGAATATGAATTTTGAGAAGTTGTATGGAAGGTTCAAAACTAACGCTGTAATCATACACATTTGATAACCAACTAAATCGTCAAAACCACCCTTCCGATGACTTAATCCATGAGCTATGACATGTGCAAGATATCTAAATGGAGCGTTCAGGTTTCCCTTCTTGAACGGTGCACCGTTAACAAATCCCGCATATCCCATTCGATAAAAGCATCCCTTTACCATGTATTCAGAAAACCCCGTCGGATCGTCTTTGTTATCTTTAAAGTCCAAAACCTTCCGAATTAGATCCTCAGTAATCTTCACTGGAATATCAACATCATCAATCTTCACAGTTGAAATAATGGCGTTATCTTCAATACTGTATTCAGCAGCATTCCAAAAATATTCTACATGAGAAAGATATGTTGTGTGTCTATCCGTTAAAGCTTTGGTCACTCGGATCCGTGTTAGAAAATCCAAAATATCTTGATATGCTGCAATCTCCGGAATTGAGGCATCTGTGACACAACATATATTGTGGAATGGAGAGAACGCATATTTCTTGGCCTGTACATAAAACTAACAACCAACCGTTAGAAAATATTAAACATTCAAAAAATATTTTCAAATTTTTGTACAAATCATCTGTTTCGTGCGAAACACACACTTAACCAAAAATTGAAAGTTTGAAATGAATTTTATTCATACGAATCATTATCTTCATACGAATTACTTTACACATTAAACATTTTGTTTTTCAAACTTTATTTCATACGATCCACTTATTTTGTACGAATTAATCACACAAATCAACTTTGAACAACAACTTTTAAAACTTCTCCTCCATTGCGCTCATTTCAAATTTGTGCTTCATGACTTCTTCAAAGTCTTTACACAACTTATCATTTGTCGATCCAAAGATAATATCATCCACATATATCTATACAATGATTAAACGCACATCTACTTCCTTTGTGAATAGAGTAGAATCTACTGTTCCCCTGATAAAGCCATTATCCACAAGATGACTCGATAACGTTTCATACCAAGCTCTCGGGGCTTGATGAAGACCATATAAGGCTTTATTTAGAAGGTAGACTTTATCTTTGTGCACTGGATCAATGAACCTCGGTGGTTGGCCGACTAACACCTCCTCTTTCACTTTTCCGTATAGGAAAGCAGATTTAACATCTAATTTGTACACCTTGAACCCTTTCCACGCCAAGAATATGCGAATCGCTTCAAGACGAGCAACTGGGCCGCAGACTTCGGTATAATCTATCCCTTCTTGCTGATGAAAACCTTGAACCACAAGTCGAGCTTTGTTGCAGACCACAACTCCTCGATCGTCTCTTTTGCACTTGAAGACCCATCTTATGTTAATCTTTTTGTGATGATCTGGCAGGTCAACAAGCTTCCAGACTTCAAGTTTCTGGAATTGAAGTAACTCCTCTTGCATTGCATCCACCCAACTTTCTTTTTTTAACGCGTCTTTCCAGCTTCCCGGTTCAACCTAAGAAACAAAACAACTATGAGAAAATCGAACTTGAAGTGGAGCAATACTAGTATAAAAATAGCTTAGATCTTTATTGATCTGATTGCGAGTTTGCACTCCAGTTTGTAAGCTACCTATGATGTTCTCTGACGGATGATATGAAAGTGTTCTTGGCATCACTTCGGTTGGAACATCTACTTGTTGTTGCAAATTTGTTAGAATTTCATCGATAACCGGTACAGATGAGAAGCTTTATTCCTAGCATTAGACTGATCAGCCTGTTGTTTCAGAAAGCTTTCAATCTGTTCAGATCCTTCATCAGAACTGGATCCTCCATCGTCGAATGTTGGTACCCGATCAAAGTCAGCAACTGCATTTGGTTGGGCAGATGATTCAACAGTATTGACATTTGGTGCAAGAACCGGATTTTTAACAGAAGAGCTTTGACCGACATCTGACGTGTTGACCGGTAATGATGTAGAAATCACCAATGGTATAGGAACTTGTTCTTGATTAGATAACTGATGTTGTTGAAATAACATAACAAGTTCTTCCTCTGTTGGCACATCTGGTAGATCAAATGAATCCCACAATCCATCGTAATTAAACAGCCACGGATCCCCAGATTTCTGCGTAGGTGTTGTATATCTTTAACAATCTACGTACTGTGCTAGAATTACCTGGTTCAGACTCGGCAAGAAAACACGTTTTTGAGGAGTAGCGTAACCAACAAAGAAACCTTCCAAAAACTGATCGGTAATTTTGAATCAGCTAACATTGTTCTAGTAGTTTCTATCAATGTGCAATTCTTTCGTTCATCTACTCCATTCTGTTGTGGAGTATAGGAGGCGCTGAATTCATGAAGAATCCCCTTTTCATTGCAGAACTCTTGCATCTTCTTGTTCTTAAACTCCGTTCCATTATCACTGCGAATTCTCTTAATTGGTAAATGATATAAATTTTCGAGTTTCTGAAGAGGATCATAAGACTTTCAAATGTTTCATCCTTACTCTCCAGAAAGAACACCCATGAAAATCGAGAATAATCATCAGTAACGACAAGACAGTATAGATCTCCAGAAATACTTTTGACATTGACTGGTCCAAAGAGATCCATGTGTACACTTTCTAGTGGTAGCTTTATCGAATTCAACAGCTTTCTCAGGTGTGATTTCTTATGCTGCTTTCCTTTTTTGCAGCTAGACAATCATCTGATAATGAAAGCTTTTCAAATTGACACCCTCCACTAAGTCGTTATGCACAAGAAAACTCATCTTTCGAAGCCGAATGTGCCCCATTTTTCGATGCCATAAAATTGACTCTTTCTCGGTAGCTTTGGAAACAAAGCATTGAACTTTCTTTGACGTGGTAGAAGCGATGCTCATGTCAAGAACATATAAATCATTTTCTCTTGGAACTCGCATCAAAATCCATTCTTCTGGAATCCTGAAACCGGGTTTTAAGATTAGACATTTTTTATCATTGAAATGTGTCGTGAACTTCTGTCACAAATTTATGACATACTAAGCATATTGTTCTCAAGTTCAGGAATATAGTTCACTTATCAAACGATACAACTCCGTTCGAGAGAATCCCTTCTCCGACAATTCTACTTCCCTGCGTTCCAGCAAATCCTACATATCCTCCACGAATATCTTTAACATCATTGAGCAACGCAAGCATTCCTGTCATGTGGCGAGATGCTCCACTATCCATGATCCATTTTGACAATATCGAACATTGGAGCTCCTGCACACATGATTAACAAAACTTATTTAAACAAAGAAACCCAAGCCTTTTTGATCTTGGGTGGATTTCGTATATCATATTTTGGACCCACTTGGTTCTTTTCAATCTTTTTAAGCTCAGTTTTGTTTGGAACAGAAGATTTGTGTTCAACCTTAGATGATTTGATTTTGACAATTTTAGCAACCCATTTCTGTGTTTGTGGTTTAGCTCTTTTAACATAAAATTTTGAATCTACTTGTTGAATTTTGTGTGAAGTTTCACCAATTTCAAATTTAGATTGAGGTTGATAGTTGGTTTAACATTTTGATGAGATTCAATATTTCTTTTAAGAATTTGTTTCGGCATGAACATGGGTGCTTTTTGCTTTTCATATCGTGCGATATGCCCAACTTTCTTGCATTTAAAGCATGTCCTGTTGTCCTTATGAACAGAGGTATCCAAAACCTGTTTCTCTTTTTCTTTAAAAAACATCATTTGATTGAGTTCCGATAACCTCCTTTTCTTTCTCGGTTGTTGTCCCAAAAACGAAATTGATTTTCTTTGTAAAATTCAATTTTTGGGACCTATTGGTTTTATGTTGCTTCTGGAAAAACCAACCCTGCTCGTTTGTTTTCCGGATAATCTCCATTTTTACGATGGTAGGGTCGGTTGTCTGTTTTTGATTTAGAATAGAAAGATGCATCATGTTTATCTAAATCATCATGACTTACCTCCATAAGCTTGAACATTTTATCTACACAATCCTTTTTCACATTCTTGATTGGAAAGTCCTCATCCAAAAATAGTTTATCAGACCCTTTCATTTTATAAACTATGACATTGGGATCAACATTTAAACTATTTTCTGATATATCATCAGACTTTGACTTCTCAGATTGTTCAGCTCAGACACTTCAGATTCATTTTTTAACACTTTTTCAATCACATTATTTACCACTTCAGAGTCACATTCACCATCATTTTTAGTGTAAGTTACATTGATATCCGCAGGCAGCTGTTCAGTTTTCAATTTAAGATTTTGCGCCTTTTCCACCCCAGATGGATTTTTGCATGCATACTGTTCCACATGGGTGGAGGAACTCGATCATAACTGGCACTTTTTGTTTCACCAATTTTAGATTCTTCAGAATTTTCAATTTTTGATAAAATGTGATCTATGACGTATGAACTTGTGGAATAACTAATTAACAATTTGTTAACTCGTTCAGTTTTAATTCTGATTTTCTCAAGCTCACTTTTGAGTTCAGCAATAGTGTTTAGATGAATATTAATTTCCATTTGTTTATCTGTCACTGTTGCTTTAAGCATCATAAGTGTTGCGTCATTTTCTCTGAGTGCTTTATTATATTGTTTAACATACGCACTCAATCTGTCATAAGCTTCCTTTGTGGATTTGTAATTGCTTGACAAATTGTCTGTTAAGCTTTGCAATTCAGCAAATCTTTTGTCTTTTACAAGACACTCACCACATGTCTCTGCACACTTTAAACAAGGTTTTTCATTCACACTCTCAGATATTGACTTGTTTACCTCATTGCCATTGGCCATGCACTCTTTAATGATGTCCTCTTTCAACATTTCCTTTTTCTCATCAGCTTTAACTTCTTCAATCGATTTCTTTTGCTCTTCATCTGTTGAATGTTGGCTAGGCACGAAATATCCTGCAAAAGTTTTTAAAACATTGTTAGGCAAAAGATGTTTGAATAGACCATTCAAAAGTTCTTCCTCCTCTGATGATGTATGATAGTAATAATCATCATCATCAGGTCCTTCATCAAACGATACCCTCGATTCTTCTTCCAGTTCCTCAATAATTTCAGCCACCAATGCCAAACTTTCTCCTTTCGAAATAAACTTGTTCTAATTAAACCCTTCGTCTTCTTGTGTAACAACTAATGCCTTATCTTTAGTTTCAGGTTGCTTATCTTCAATCGGCACGATTCTTGTTCTTGGTTAAGGTCGGTGATAGATCGCTCTTTTGTAATAGACATCGGCGAAAGGATTATGATTTCCTTGAACCTCTCGGTTTGGACATTATCTTTTAAAGTGACCTTTCTCCCGACACTTGAAACAAGTAACTTTGGATTTATCAAATCCAAGTTTCCCATCCAAACCTCCCAAATTTTCTTTACCAATGATTTCCATAAATCTTTGTGCACGTCGAACGATTGAAGCCATACACCTTTTTATATCTATCAACTCCATTTCCACTGGATCAATTTGATCATAATCTTCATGTGTCATTTCAGAATTTCTGATCTTTCCAGCAACTAGACTGTCATATGACTCAAGAACTGAAGCAAGTAGTGACATATGTTATTTTGTTGTCTTTTCGTCAAAATTTTGCGCGTTCTAAAAATCAACGGCAATATTGCATTGCAAAACTCTTTTATTTGCATTGGGTGATGAAGATGTTTGATTGCTCTGAGGTTGATTTGATCCGAAAGAAGATTGTTGGCTTGAAGGTGTATTTGGATCAACTGTTGGAAATGATTGGAAACCACTTGTCTGAAAGCCACTTGTCTGAATTGGTGGTGTACTTGGTGAACTATATGCACTGAAAGCAGTTTGAATTTTTGGTGCTTGGATTTGAGTAGCGGAACTGTTTTTGAAATAAAGATTAACATCTTGTTGCACTTGAACAGTCTTGTTTTTTGCCATCTTTTGCATCTCTAATTCATGACCTTCCAACCTTTCGATAAAGCGAGGCAGCGAGAAATTGCTGTACTCAATTCCATTCTTTAGTATGGTTAAGTAAGTTGACCATTCACTTTGTGGTAGAGAATCAGCTAGCTTGTTAACTAGCTCTTAATTTGTCTTTACAATTCCCATTCTCTTCATATGAACCACCAGATGACAATATCGCTCAATCAGCTGCTTTACCGTTTCTCCTTTAATCAGTGTGAATACATCGAACTCTTTGCTTAATAACGCCCTTTTGCTTTTGCGTAGTTGAGCACTACCTTGAAATTTGAGTCGAAGAGCATTCCACAAAGATTGCGCATCATCATCATGTTGTAGTAAAGACAAGATGTCTTCTTTAATCGATTGCTGAAGAATATTCATCATTTTCTTTTCGTTGATAAACCTTTCACGTTCAACATCAGAAAATTGAGCAAAGGTCTTTTCAAGCCCATTTTCACCAACTGGTGCGATATATTGTGCCTCGATTGCAAACCAGCAAGTAAAGTGATTAGCTTGAACCCAGTTCATAAACCTTTCACTCTAACTATCAAAGTCTTCTAGATTCATAAGCTTTGGAGGTTTTGTCATTGTTCCCATCTCATTCTCTAGATTGATATTTTGGGCTGCTGCAGTGGTAACGACTGATGTGGCGAACGCATTGTAAAATTCCTCAGACATTTTTCTTGTGAAAAATTAAGACACTTCTCGAAAAAAACTGATCAGATTAATAAAGTTTTTTTGTGCGGACAAATTGTTTCGTACGAAACAAGTTTTTACACGAATGAGATTTATCTCACAAAAACAATATTTCATACGAATCAAACCATTTTGTACGAGTAAGATATTCGTACAGGAGAAACTTTGGTACGAATTTGTTTGAAAATCTGAAAAATAGTAAGATTCTGTGAACTTTTAGCACTCGTCCGTATGAACTTCTGAACTAATTCATACAAAATGTTAATCAGTTTTTCATGCAAAACTCATACGAAATAATTCAATCTCCAAACTAACAAATTTTATCGATTTCAACATGATATAGTTCAATTTTAAGTCTGAATTATGATATGGATTGATTGATTGAAGATTAACTTGAATTACTAAAATCCTAATCCATTTTGTCCACGAATTCGTTCAAAATTCGTCCAAAAAACAGCATAGGTCAGAAAAATGGTGAGGATGAAGATATATCCAAGTCTGAACAGTTAGTAACTTGTAACTACTTGTTGTCTATCTGTATATCAGATCTAATGGCTCTGATACCACTTGTGAATGAGGATCGAGCTCCCGAAATGAGCAATCGACCTGATCTCGCTCAACTAGCAGAGGCGGAATTCATTGCTAGAGAGGTAGACAAGACAAACAAGATAGTACTTACTGTTTAACTACTTCCGATGTACTAATGACGTTCAAATATAGATGCAAGTAAACAAACTTGCAGAGCTTCGCCGTACCAATTGACAAATTACTAACTAGCTCTAACACAACACTTCCCTATTTATAGGTCGACATGACTCGTACCGAAGTGCGTCCTAAACAAACAACTATATTTTGTACGAGTCTGTGTTTCATATGAGTAAGACTCTCGTACGAAACATGTATACATTCGTACGAAACATAGTGACAAAACATATAAAAATTACTTTTTAACATAAAAACATTGACGTGTAAACTTTATAAACATTAAAGACATATCCTAGACGTAGGCAATAGACATTATGCATCAACACCATACTCTCAAAATAAGGTCTGTTACCTTCCACCAAAACAATTCACATTGATGGACTTTGTGTTTCCTTTCTAAAAGGTAAAAAACATAAAAGTTCATTCAAATCCATTGATGAGTCCAAAACTAGTCAGTGTTTACAATTGTTACACATGAAATTGTTTGGCCCGTTAAAATCATGAGTCTTAAAAGGAATAGGTATTGCCTTGTCATAATTGATGATTTTCAAGGTTTACATCGACTTACTTTTTGCACTCCAAAGATGAGACTGCAGGTATTTTGCAGGACTTTGTAAGAAAAGTTGAAAAGCAATTTGATATGCCAGTATAAATCTTCAGGAGTGACAGTGGAACAGAGTTCAAAAATAAGGAGTTGGATGACTTCTGTGTGTCAAAAAGGATTGTGAGGCAGTACAGCATCCCAAGAACACTAGAACAAAATGGGGTGGTTGAAAGAAAGAATAGGACCTTAATTGAGGCTGCCAGAAGAATGCTTGTAGATTCAGGTTTACCATTGTCCTTTTGGGCAGAGGCTGTAAACACTTCTTGCTATGTGCAAAACAGAATTTTAATCAACCCTAGACATCAAAAGACTGCTTATGAAACTCTGTTCAAAATCAAACCACTGATCTCTTATTTCAAAATCTTTAGTTGCCCATGCTTCATTTGGACTTAAAAATTCAATTTCAAAATTTGCAACCAAAGTAGATTGTGATTATTTTCTAGGATACTCAACTACTACCAAAGCCTACAAAGTGTTTAACACAAGAACTAGGTGTGTAGAAGAGACTTTGAATGTAAAGTTCAATGAACTTTCTTTTTTTAAAATCCCAGCAAATCATGTTGAATTGTTTGATTTAGATAAATTTACATATGAAGGTGTCTGTCAAGACTAGTAATGCAGGTACACCACAGTCTTCCCATTAATATTATGGATTTGACATTGTGATCCCACAATATAAAGTCACTTCCACCATCGGAGGAATAGATGTTCAGAACAGCTGTCAAAACTCTGCCACTACTGCATCAACAATTGTTGATCCTCAAACCTCTACCGCCTCATCCAGTCAACCCATTGCTAACAAAAGTCCATCTTCTGTGGACAAAAGTCAGCCAATTTTTCCACCTATTCCACCCATACATCCACCTTCATTCCAAACATCTGTTGACTTTTCAAAAATGCCAACAGATGTTAGCTCAGATGATTCTCATCTACAGCCTTCACCTATAAATGCCATCATTTCATATAAGGGAGATCTAATCTACATTAAAAATCATCCACCAGACCAAGTTATTGGCAACATCAATGAACGGGGTACTCACAAGAAGTCAATCCCAAAACATTTATTTTTTTGTTGGTTTTCTATCACTCACACAACCTGTCGAATACCAAGAGGCACTTAAAGATAATAGTTGGGTAGAGGCCATGCAGGAAGAGCTCCAACAGTTCAAGAGACAATAGGTATGGGAACTTGTACCATTGCCTAAGGATGTATGTCTTATTAGCACAAAATGGATCTTCAAGAACAAAATAGATGAAACGGGCATTGTTGTCAAGAACATAGCTAGGCTTGTGGTTCAAGGTTATAGACAAGAAGAAGGCATTGATTATGATGAAACATTTGCTTCTGTAGCAAGATTGGAGGCCATCAAATTGTTTTTAGCTCTTTGCTGTCAACCATAACATCAAGGTCTATCAGATGGATATCAAATGTGCATTCCTTTATGGTAAAATCTAGGAAGAGGTATATGTATGCCAACCCCCTGGTTTGAAGATGCCTTTTATCCAGATCATGTCTACAAGCTTAATAAAGCTTTGTATGGCTTGAAACAAGCACCAAGGGCCTAGTATGAAACTCTATCCATCTTTCTCTTATTCATAGGTTTCACAAGAGGTAAATTTGATAAAACATTGTTTTTAAAATGGAAAGGAAAGGATTTGATGATTGTCCAGATTTATGTGGATGACATCATTTTTGGCTCCACATGTAATTCCATGTGTGAAGAGTTTAAGGAACTCCTGACAGCAGAGTTTGAGATGAGTGCCATGGGTGAACTTCAATGCTTTCTTGGTCTCCAAGTTAAGCAATTGCAAAATCGTACATTCATTCATCAAAGTAAATATTTCAAAGAACTGTTAACAAAATTGATATGAATGATTGTAAACCATGTAGTTCACCCATGGCCACCATAAAACTGGTCACTGTTGATGATAAAGATGACTTGGTTGATCAAACACTTTAAAGAAGCATGATTGGGTCATTATTGTACCTAACTGCATCAAGGCCATACATCATGTTTGCAACATGTGTCTGTGCAAGATCCCAGTCAGCACCTAGAAAGTCTAACCTTATAGCTGTGAAAAAGATATTCAGATACATAAAAGGTGTTCCCACATTAGTATTTGGTATCCTGCTAACGAGAATATTGAGCTTTCAGGTTACTCAGACAATGACTTTGCTGGTTGTCATACTACAATGAAGTCCACCTCAGGAGGCTACCAATTTCTAGGCAATTGCTTGATTTCTTGGCAAAACAAAAAGCAAGCAGCGGTTTCAACATCAATAGTAGAGGCTGAATATATTGTTGTTGCAAGCTGTATAGCCTAACTCCTGTGGCTTCAGAATCAGTTTCTGGATTTTTGTGTTCGATATTAGTCAAGCAGCTGAAAACATCATTAAAAATCCAGATTCATTAACCATGCACATTGACATCAGAATCACTTCGTGAGGGATAGCTATGAAAAAGGTTTAATTTCTCTGCATCATGTTCCAACTAAGGATCAGCTGGCAGATGTGTTGACATAAGCTTTAGACACATCTACCTTTGAAAGCTTGATCTCTAGGATTGGTATGCTAAACATGGATTAAATGCAAAATTTTGTTTTCCATGAATAAAAAGCATTAAAATGTTTTCAGAAAATCAAAAATCCATCCTTAAAAATAGATTTGATTGAAAACTTTTTCAAAAATCCTTAAAGTCTATTGCAAACCACTATTTCTAACACATCTGTTTGGCTAAAATTTATCCAGTTCTGAAAGGTATCCTCTGTTCTCATTCACCACTGTTCATAACCTCTAATGTCTATCCTCTAAAAGACTAAAATTAGTCACTATTCATATCCACTATTCCCAACCTCTATTGCTTTCCAACAGCGGACATCTAACAATCGTCATCCATTACCACAAATAGAGGTTACCACATGGACAGATGTTAGCCATCAGATCTTTCAAACAAACATTGTCATGTCAGCATTCACTTTTTCACTTTATCAATACCCTTGTTCCATCCAAACAAAGCTTACACTGCCGACTTGAATTCAAAACTCATAAAAAGCAGTTTCCACTACCTCCCTTACCTCCCATCTCCGATCATGGCTCTACAAATAAAAACTCCTCATAACTACCTCCTTATTTCGAGAAAACCGACAAAAATCAAGCTTCCACTCAATAATTGATGTTTAGACATCATCAAAATACAAAACCATACTAACTGCCAATGCACCAATGGACGTGGATACTCTCCGAATATTCTTGGCTAATGTTGAAATCCAATCTCAAAATAACAAGCCCTTTGGTATAATGTCAAAGATCGGAGAAACCATGGTTTAGATATCCTCACCTTCCATATCCACAGTATTTGCTATGAACGACCAAGCAGGTAATACTACTTTTGAAAAGCAGGACCTTCACACCGAGTTCATAGAAAGAGGGTATGAGGGTCAATTGACAGGATTTACAAATTTTAAACCTAAATTTCCTACTGAAATGAGATATTTTTTCCATACCCTACTTATATGTCTCTCAGCCAAGACCACCTCATTCAATAAGATTCCACAAAAAGTCTAACACTTGGGATATGCCATTTTGACAAATTCAGATTATAATTTATCCCACGCATTGTTCTTGGACTTGGTGGCAAATATGAATGCTATAAAAAATCTTTTTCTTATGTATTCCATACTTTTAAGCTTTTACCTTCAACAACAAGTACCTAAAAAGGATTTTCAACAAGGTGCAGCTTTCCAAATGACAAGTCTTACAAATGAAACTTTTACTAGAATAAAAGATAAAGAGTCAAAAGTTTCTAAAACACAAGCAAAGGGGGATGAGCCTATTTTATATGAGTCCACATTTGTTGCTCAAACCTCTGGTGCTAAGCCCACTACTCCTGGTGATCATGACACCACAGTCGGTGTTGTGACACCCACACCAGAAAAATCCAAAAAGAAATCCCCCACCCCATCCAAAAAGCCCACCAAAAAGCCCACCATAAAGGAAAAAAATAAAAAGGCACCTCTGGAAGATGAGATCACAGAGGATAACCTTGTGGCAATATAAAAGCCACTTGAAACCACTTTTGTTACTTCCTCGCAACAGATGGAAAGATCTCCACCCATCCAAACTCCTCTTGAATCCTCACAAAAGGATCAAGTTGTAAGCACAGGGAAACCAAATCAAGAAGCAGACATTTCAAGTGAAAATCTGTTTCTAAGCCCCTCTCCTAGGGTTGTCTCTCTTTTAACTCCACGACCTTCCACTCCAATTCCACCAACATTCATACCTATGTTTAATACAATTGATAAAACTCATATACAAATCAGTTCCTCTCAATCACAAATACAAGAGAACAAACTTCCATAAGTAACTGAGTCTGAGAAAAAATCAACTTGCTAGCCCAGAAACAGCTGAGGACGCTACACCCCTTGAATTACATGTAACTCTTTGTGGTAGTTCAAGTGATGTAGCAAGTACAACTTGTGAAACAATAGTTTATCAGTTGGACAGGGGTTTAATCTATAAGTCTTCCTTGAGGCAACAATTGTTGAGGATACAATTGTAACCTCTGTTCCAGTTGGAAGTCCCCAGTACCAAGAAAAAGGGGCATTTGGTTCTGAAAATTTGGAGTCCTCCCAAATAAAACTACCTCTGGTAGGAATTCAGATGATCCTATCAAGTTAGGTATGAATTAAGATATAAGGAATTGACGGAAATAATGACATCCATGGAATCCTCCATGGAAGAAATGAAAAGCATGATGAAATATGTAACACCCCGACCGCGTAAAACAATGAACTGCGGCGGAAACGTCGGGGAGTCATGTCACAGAACTATTGTTTCACAACTCATGAAATTTTAAATTTTGTTTTATTAAGTTAAATATTTACATTGTCTTAGGATAAACAGAAACAACACATAAATAAATTGTCTTTCATGTTTTAAGTCACTAAGGCCCGCGTCCATTCCTAAGTGAAGCATGCATCATATTATCAAGCATTGACTCCTGAAACACATGGAAAAGAGAGTCAGCATAAAAATGCAGGTGAGTACATAGGTTTTGTGAGTGTGTCAAATTTGTGGCTTTGTAAACATATTGCAACACCTCGTCCGACTACAAGAGTCATTAAGTGAAAACCTCGTATCAAAAGTGTTTGATATTGCAATACAATTAACCATCTAAAACAAGTTGGTTAGAGTTGTCAAAAATCTTAGCCATGGATCTTAACCAAAAAGTTTCTTTTGTATTAACCTTGTAATAGATTGATTCAAAAGAAAACTTTGTAAGGTTTATATCTTTAAGTGAAAATCATTGAGTGACATTGTTCAAAATCATTTGTCCGTGTTATAAACGATTTTTCTGTGTTATAAACCATTCATCCATGTTATAAATCAATCGTCTGTGTCATAAACCAATTATCCATGTCATAAGCAAATCGTCCATATTTTTAATTGTGAAACTTTTGATCGTTCTTTAATCAACACATTCAAACTTATGTTGACTATACCACCAAATGTATCTTTAATAGACCACCAAAGGGTCAATTTAATTAGACTAACAAATCTAGTGAATAGTCCGATAATGGGATTGTCAGTCCTATGGTACCACAACATACTACTGATCGGCTCGGCCAAAGCTAATGATTGTCATTCGTGTTATGGATAACGCATCAACAAGTTGTTCACATTAGTAATCGTATTATTTTATATTTAAACCATAGACGTTGTTTTAAAACTTGAAAATGATTTAGCACATATGAGTCACCCCAAAACATTTGCAAAACGTAAAAGAGGGGAACTATGTACTCAAATAAGCCTTGCGTAGTTAATATGTAGATTTGAAAAGATAGTTTAGCACATATGAATCACCCTAAAACATTTAAAAGGTAAAAGAAGGGAACTATTACTCATTTAGGATTGCGAAAGTGTTCTTCATCAATGGAATAAACAAAGCTCAAACGTGTCCTAATGTGTCAGATAAATATGTTAGCGTGTCGGGACTACAAACGGGAGATCGGATAGAATGAAGTCTTATAAACTAAACGAGTGTTGGAACTCATGTGATATGGTTTAAAAAACTTAACATTCTGATTTGGAAAGGATCCTAAGTGCTTTTGACCCATTATGACTCGTTAAGGTAGATTATGCTACTTTAACGGGTCATTAGCGTAAACGCGTGATCGGATGGTTAAACATGTCCTATGATAAGTCTTAAATGCCTAAACATGTTTGAAAATGTTATAACATTTGTTTATATGTCAAAAATTTGGTTACATGTGTTCAAAATGGATTTATGCGCAAAAGGGCATTTTGGTCATCATTTTTTTAAGAACATAGAAGTAACTTATCATAACACTAACCAAACGACGTGACCATAAGGTAAAACCTTAGTAGGTTATTTCCTATACAACTATGGTCACAAATATGTGTTTGGTCGGATCATAAGATCGACCAAACGGGTCGGATTCGAAAGTCAAAGCGGTGGTCAAGACGCTCGACTTACGACCCTAAATAAGCACTAAACTAGAACTGACGAGTTAGACATGTCAAAATATGTTTAACTAAGTTTACAAACTGATTTGGTATCAAAACTTGGTGTTTTGATACCCGAAAATAGTTTCAATGTAAAATGCACATCATGCGATTTTTCACCGAAAATTTGACTCGTCAATTAGACTTGTAAACGTGGTAATCAGAAAGTAAATTCGCTAGGGATTATAACCTTCGTGATTATGATCATGTTGCAATGTTCAATTGAACTTTGACTTGAACAAATATGGTCAGAACCAAAAGTCAATCAGGAAGCCAAACTGTTCGACTTTTCGCTCAAAATAGCTAAAATAATGAAAGAACTAGGAAAAGTCCTTACTCTGTTGAATAACACTTTTGGAACTCAAGATAGGAGGCTTCCAAAGGCTGGAAACAAGCTCCAAGAAGGATAGATAGAAGAACTTCACACTTTGCTTTGAAGTGTTTTGAAGTGGTGTGAAAAAGAATTGAAGAATCATGGGGTATTTATAGTATAGTAGAATTAAGGAGGTGATGAAAGTGTCCTCAAGTGTGGATTAGTGTCCTAACATGTGTCAACACCAAATTAAGGGTGGCAAAATGAGTGCTAGGTAGTGGTAAACTTGGTGAAGAAGCAAAAATCTTTATAATTTTTTGACATTTTTGGCCCTTGGACTTGTATTTTGACTTGTTTGCCAATTTTAACCCCTTTAACCTAATGTTTAGGTTATATAAAGGTGTTAAGACATGTGTAACTTGGATTACACCTGAAAATGTCATGGATGTCGGTTTGTTCGGTTGTACGATTACGTATTTCATAAAAATGCGTAAAACGCTTTAACGAACATGAAAATGATCGAAATTGTGCAACGATTCACATTTTTGCATTCTCATCAATAAAATATAAAATTTTATTGAATACAAAAATATTTGGATTGACACACATGGTTCGTATGTTGAATACAGACCAACAGACTTTCACAGTTCGACGAAAATAGTCCCTAGACTTGTATAAGCGTGTTTTTGTCATATCTAACACTTCAAAACTTATATCTAAGTTATGTAAAGGGTATTTAGGGTATGTATAGCTTATGTTCTTTTTTCAGAGTGTACATCACATTAAACTGACTGCGTTTCAGTGCTAGTTAACGAATTGCTTCCACAAAATTTTTGAGGGTTCGAAATCGTGCAAGAAATTGAAATTGTGCAAATGTCTTAGTAATTACACAAATTTCAGAAATAAAACACATGGTTTCATTGAATACAAAATTGTTTGTAATTGTACAATGATTGAATAGGCACAAATGTCATAGTCTCCCCTACTTTCGGAAATTTCATCCTGAAATTTAATTAGAGGAAACTTTGTGAAAACAGATGTGGATATTTCGCTTTCATTTGATCCTTACGTTCCCAAGTAAATTATGGGCCACGTTTGGATTCCCAGCGAACTTTAACTATCGGTATATGTCTACACTTGAGTTTCTTGAGTTCAAGGTCCAATATCTCCACAGGTTTCTCGACAAAGTGCATAGTGTCATCAACGTGAATTTCGTCAAGGGGAATGTGGATGTTTGTATCGGCTAAACACTTTTTCAAATTGGACATGTGGCATGTTGGGTGAATATTCCCAAGTTCAGGAGGTAGCTCAAGTCGGTAGGCCACCTTTCCGATTCTCTCAACGATCTTGAATGGTCCAATATATCGTGGGGCAAGTTTTCCTTTCTTTCCAAATCTAATCACACATTTCCAAAGGGATACCTTGACAAGGACGTGATCACCAACTTGGAATTCCAAAGGCTTGCATCGTTTGTCCTCATAACTCTTTTGACGGCTTCTAGCTGTCAGAAGATTATCGCGAATTTTCTTGACTTTGTCTGTTGTGTCATGAATGAGTTTAGATCCAGTGAGCTGAGCTTCACCGACTTCATCCGGTAGATAGGTGCCTGACATTTTTGACCGTATAGAGCTTCGAAAGGAGCCATATTGATGCTGCCGTGATAACTATTGTTGTAGGAGAATTTGATCAATGGTAGATGCGAATCCCAACTACCACCAAAGTCGACCACACATGCTCTAGGCATATCCTCCTGTGTTTGAATTGTCCTTTCAGATTGTCCATCCGTTTGAGGATGATAAGTAGTGCTCAGATTAAGTTTGGTTCCCATGGCAGATTGCGTGGTCTTCCAAAAGTGAGATGAGAATCGAGCATCTCGATCGAATATGATGTTCAAAGGAACACCATGACGAGATGCAATCTCATTAACGTAGATCTTGGCGAGTTTGTCAGAAGATAGATCCTCACGAATTGCCAAAAATTGTGCTGACTTCGTTTGACGATCGATGATTACCCAAATGGCATCATGACCTCTAGGTGTGTGCGGTAGTTTAATGATGAGATCCATTGCAATGTTCTCCCACTTCCATACCGGTATTTCTGGTTGCTCAAGTAAACCAGATGGGCGTTGATGTTCTGCCTTAACTTTAAGACAAGTTAGGCATTTAGACACATACAAGGCAATGTCCTTCTTCATACCCGGCCACTAATTCTGGGTACGGAGATCCTTATACATTTGTCTTGATTTGGAATCCACAAACGTGTCTTGTAATAGAGTAATTCGTTGTCTTTTGTTTCGAGATGAAGTTCGAGATTTTGTGGCAACTAATTTTTCAACAAGCTTTGGGTCACACATGTATGTTGTGCTTGAAGGATACGTGTCTGGATATCAGATTGAACTCGAACACAATGAAGTTTGACACGTTCCTTATGAATAAGCGCATCAGCTACAACATTCGCCTTACTAGGATGGTAACAGATCTCGTAGTCGTAGTCGTTTAGAAGTTCGACCTAGCATCGTTGTCTCATGTTAGCTCCTTTTGATTGAATATATGTTGGAGACTTTCATGGTCAGTGAAAACCACACATTTCGTACCGTAAAGGTAGTGTCTCCAAATTTTGAGAGCAAAAACTACGGCTCCTAACTCAAGATCATGAGTTGTGTAGTTATTCTCATGGATTTTCAATTATCTTGACACATAGGCTATAACTTTATCTCTTTGCATGAGAACATAACCAAGGCCTAAGTTTGATGTTGTAGGTCCCCTAATCCGTATGGATCATCACAGAATTGTCTATCCAATCTAGAGTACGGAATCCCCTAGATCAGATTACACAGAATACCGAACAAGAACACGAACATGAACAATCACTTTCAATCAGTCTTCTATTGATTATCCAACATGAAAGTTTACAATCAATTCAAGACTCACAAGAAATCCCTCAGCCACTCTCTGTAGATTTCTCACACTCCTCTCTGTCTCATACACAAAACCCTAATGCACAACAATTATATATACTACATGTCTGCATACTAGGCTTTAGACTGGGCTAGGCCATTCTCCAAGCCCATTACAACTCTAAACAAGCTAAATACAAATGATAAGCCTAATACAAAACATCCAAAGACTAAACTATTAAACTATTAAGTTGTTGTCACAAATATCCACCAACAGATTCCCCCTTTACAATAGCTTCATAGTGTAATTTTGTCTTCAAACATCTTATGATCTTTAGGTCTTTGGATAGCTTCAGCTACATGCAAATTCTGACATTAACAAACTCCCCCTTTGCTGATGCTACCAATCTATAAAACTTTCATTCGTTGTAGATTAGCGAGCTAGCATTCTCTGGTTAAGCTCTTATATCCAAATTCCTCTATATCTCCCTTTGCAATGTAGTAGAAGGATCCTACCATGCATCTGCACACATTCTTCACTCTATTCTTAAAATGTACTTTACTTGAATTCTACACTTCATTTTGATAACTGCGTCAATTTGTTTAGAAACACAAGTAAGAAACTCGAAAAACCATTAGTTCTTTTCCACATTAAAGATAAACCAATATTTTACCTTATCATGCAAAAATAACACCTTATCAGTTCAAACTGGGAGACTTTAGAAACAAATATTTTTGTATTTTTATATTTTCTGAAAACAAATAACTAACAAGAAAATAAACACTTTATTTTTGTGAGAATCACCAGTAAGAATATCATATCAGCACAATCAAACTGTTTTCACACCATCTGATTATTCTATATGCAATATTCATGAAAAGCAGTTCAAGACGATTACCAGTATTGGTTATCCACTTAAACAAAATACATGAATATTTCAAGTACCATTACCTAGTGATATGTTTAGATAATTTATACTGTATACTAGTGTGCCCCACTTCAGGACATACCCCCACGATCAAGGTATGCACAAAGATTCCTCGTAGTAGGTGAGTATACCGAAATTCATCCTTTTAAATTACAACATTAGATAATTGGTGATCAGGTCAGTACTTCCGTACAACAAAGAGACCAATATCCAACAAGGGTTAGGGGAAATACCAAATTTTGGTACGAATAATGCAATTTGCACATTTGAATGACTCTCTAGGAGAGCGTCCTCAATTTTTGGGATTTGGCATTTTAGCTCTTTTAAGATATCCTGGTTGCACCCAGGTCATCATATATCTGGATGTAGAAGAAGGACAACCTTGATACCCCGGATGAAATAACGATATAAAGACCTAAAACCTCAGATTTTTGGCAATCTATCAACGCAAGATTTAAGGTTATAAAACCATACGCCACTGATATGTTACCCACTCATACACAGTTTATTATATGTGTATCACAAAGGTAAGTTGATTATTTCATGTTGTTTTGCCTACTGGTACATCATATGATGAAGCTGCTATCACACTTAGGCAATTTTAATTTTAATTTCAGTGTGACAGTCTAACTTGCTGATGTACTATCATTTCTTCTTTTCCAAACAATGAAACTCATTTTTTATTCTTTAATAAACTTTAAACTTTCAACTTACTCCCACTAAACTCACGCACTAACTAAATCTCTTTTTGGCTTAGGTAAATTTCTCCCCCTAAATTTTGTTTTTTATGGAGTAAGGTTTTAAAAAAAGAAATTTAAATACAAGCAGACTCCCACTTCAACCTAACAAAAGGTTTTTCACTGTTAGTAAACATTTTCTATCACAGAAGTAAATAATTCGTTACCATGGGTAGCATGCTATTCACCTCAGATGCTTTACAGGAATAACCACTGTTGAACACATCAATAGTCCTTCTTGGCCATCCTGCACTCACTCAACAACTTAGTTAGACTTGAGAACCCAAACCCTACCGGTTTTGGGTTGACCATGAATATCAATATAACTTAATTCTGTCCAATATCCATCACACCCTACTGGTGTCTTGGATGTCTTCCTAGTTGATGAACAAGATTTATAATTTCCACGAGATCTTTGATCGTTAGAGTTCCAATAAACTCTCGGATTTGCCGACCTTTAAAAATTATTATCTCAAAACCTTCTTCTCCCATTATCATAATCTGAACTTTGAAAAAATTTTGGATTATTTTGAACATTTGAGTTACTAAAACCCCTATATTCATTTCTCCTCTGAAAATTTTGAGTACCAGAAGTTTGGTATCAATTTTGATATCCAAAATTTTTCCTTGTAAAACAATTTGATTGTCCATTAACATGACTTGATTTAGGAGAATTATTTCTTGGACTATCAAATCTTCTTGATGTTGAAGATTTAGGTTGAAATCTTGGTTGATTTGTCTGAGAACTTGGTTTAACATTCTTATTTGACCCAACCTGATTTCCATTCTTAACCTCAACCTCAGTCTCCACTTTCTTACCCTTTTTAAAAGGACAACAACTAGCCACATGTCCTTTGTTGTGACATTTGAAACACGATCTTTTCTTAAAAGTTTTCTTCATGTTAGATCCCTTTTTAAATGTTTTGACCGTTTTATCTTCTGTGTCCTCATCCAATTTATGAGGTGTACTGTTAGACCTAACCGATTATTTCAAAGAACCTTGACTATTAGGTATGTCAACTGTTACCGGATCCACTACATCTTGTGTAGTAGGCACAAAATCTGTTAGCTCATTTTCATTTGGTAAAAAGGAGTAATCCTGATCCTCAAAAGATGAAGCTTTACTAAACCCCACTCCCGTTTTATCACAATTTGACTCCATTTTGCTCAAAAGAACATTTGACTATTTCGGTTTTTCTAATTCGGCTAACAGAATTTTGTTTTGATCTGATAGTTTGTCAATTTTACCTTGTAGTTCAGCGCAATTATGACAAGTATGACATATAGTTTGAAATTGTACCTGTACTTTTGCTGTAAGCTCATCTGTATCATCCATGCACAATGTAGCTCTTGCATCCTTCTCAGCTTCCTTCTTCTCTTCTTTCTTAGCAGCTATTTCTTCAATCTTCACAGCTGTAGTCTCAGCTAAACATGCTGGATCACATGTACTTTGTTTTGAAGAACTCTGATAACGTTTTCCTAAAGCTTCCCACAGCTCTGTAGACGATCCATACCTAGTACAAATGTATTTCAAATCAATTGGCAAGGACATCTTTATCGTTGCTGAAGCTTTCTTCTCAGCATCATACATCTGTTTCTTAGAGTCTTCCATCTTCTCATATGAAAGTACCAGAATTATCCCGTTAACTCGAAGTGTGGGAGCAATATACCCATCAATCATACAGTTCTACATCTTAGAATCTTCATTTTGAACAAATTCCTCAAACCTCTTCTTCCAGTCTACATATTGTTTAGCATTTTTTTTCAACTTTGGGCAGTTATTAACACCCTCACTCGTAGTGTTCATTCTGACCATCTCTAACATGCGGAGTATCAGTCTAAATGGATTTTAGTATACCTGTGTCAAAACCCAAATCTAACCTCTCTTCTTGTCCTTCTTCGTGTTTTACCGTAACCGTACCGTTAAAAACGTTCAAAAATTTGTCCGAAAGTATGTTTACCAAATTGTACCGTTAGACTCGTCTCGACAATACGAATCCAATGATGTATAATGTTCGATTATGATTTTAGGAATTCTCGTGCCTTTTTTTGCCCTAAAAATCACATGAGTCTAACCGTGCAGTTGGTTTGTTAAGATTGTTTACGGATAAACTTCTATGTATGAAAACGTTTATCTCCAGTTACGTCAGCTGATTAACTTTCCACCTTTTTGTATGAAACTCAGAACAGCACAAAATTCGGAACAATAACTAGGATTAACAATCCGAGATGAAAACTCAGAATAGTGATCCGAGATGGTGATTCGGAATAGTGATCTGAGATAAAATCCATAATGTACTATTCTGATCCGAGATGAAATCCAGAATAGACTATTCTGATCCGAAATGGAATCCGGAATAGACTATTCTAATCCAAGATGGAATCCGGAATAGACTATTCTGATCCGAGATGGAATCCGAAATACACTACTGATCCGAAATTCAATCCGAAATGGACTGATCTTAATCCAAGATAGACTATTCTAATCCAAAATGCAACTCTGATGATCCGAATTGCAAGTCTGATGATCCAAATTACAAGTCCGATGATCCAAAATGCAAGTTTCTGATCCGAAATACAAGTCTTCAATCCGAAATGCTTCACCTTTGATCTGAGATGCCTTCCTTCAATCTGAAATGCCTTGCTGTTAATCCGAAATTGCTGCAAAACCCTAGAACAGCAGCCGAAACCCTAAAATAGCCGTCAAAAACTTCAAACTAGCCTCCAAAAACTCAACTTTTTCTGCTGTTACGATTCTGAACCGCGCAAACAACAAGAGCCGAATGCTCTGATACCAATTGTAGGTCCCCTAATCCATATGGATCGTCACAAAATCGTCAATCCAATCTAGAGTGCGGAATCCCCTAGATCAGATTACATAGAATATCAAACAAGAACACGAACATGAACAATCACTTTCAATCAGTCTTCTATTGATTATCCAATATGAATGTTTACAATCAATTCAAGACTCACAAGAAATCTCTCAACCACTCTCTGTAGATTTCTCACACTCTTCTCTGTCTCATACCCAAAACCCTAATGCACAACATTTATATATACTACATGTCCGCATACTAGGCTTTAGACTGGGCTAGGCCATTCTCCAAGCCCATTACAACTCTAAACAAGCTAAACACAAATGCTAAGCCCAACACAAAACATCCAAAGACAAAACTATTAAACTATTAAGCTGTTATCACAAATATGCACCAACAGATGCGTCAAAATAGACAACGAAATCGTCGTTGTCGTCGGGTAAAGATAAAACAGGAGCATCACAGAGTTTTTGTTTCAGTGTTTGAAAGGCTTCCTCTTGTTTGGCTCCCCACACAAAAGGTTTATTCTTCTGAGTCAAAGTGGTGAGTGGAACCGCGATCTTTGAAAAGTTCGCGATAAATTGTTGATAGTATCCAGCAAGACCAAGAAATGAACGAACTTCGGTAGGAGTAGTAGGTGTACTCCAATCCCTAATCGCAATGATTTTGGGGGGGATCTACATGTATACCTTGTTCGTTAACAATGTGTCCCAAAAATTGAATTTCTTTTAGCCAAAATTCACACTTGGAGAATTTGGCGTAAAGTTGTTCTTTCTTCAGGAGTTCCATCATTAGACGGAGATGTTGTTCGTGATCGGCTTGAGACTTAGAATAAATGAGGATGTCGTCGATGAAAACAATGATGAACTTGTCTAAATAAGGTTTACAAACCTATTCCTTAAGTCCATGAAGACGGCAGGAGCATTCGTCAAACCAAAAGACATGACAGTGAACTCGTAATGGTCGTATCAAGTGCGAAAAGCAGTCTTGGGAATATCTTCTTCGAGTACACGAAGTTGATGATACCCAGAACGCAGATCAATCTTTGAAAAGTAGGTCGCACCTTGTAGCTGATCAAAGAGATCATCAATGTGAGGTAGGGGATATCGATTTTTGATGGTGAGTTTGTTGAGCTCATGATAATCGATACACATACGGAAGGATCCATCCTTGTTTTTCACGAATAAGACAGGAGCGCCCCAAGGTGAAAAGATCGGATGAATGAATCCCTTATCTGAAAGTTCTTGGAGTTGCTTTGACAACTCTTGCATTTCCGATGATGCAAGACGGTAAGGAGATTTGGCAATTGGGTTAGCACCAGGTACAAGGTCAATACGAAACTCAACTTGATGAATTGAGGTAAACCAGGTAGCTCTTTAGGAAACACCTTAGGATATTCCAGAACAACGGGGATGTCCTGAATAGTTTTGCCCTTGCCTTTTTCCTCTATGATATGTGCCAAGAAGGCTACATAATTCTTTCGTAGGTATTTATGGGCCTGGGTACAGGTCATGAGGTTTAGGCTACAAGAGGGTTTCTCTCCGTGAACTTCTAAGGTTTCGCTAGAAAAAAGAGTTATACGAACAACCTTGTCGAAACAGATCACCTCAGCACGGTGTTTGGTTAACCAATCCATTCCTATGATGATGTTAAAACTCCCGAGTTGCATTGGTGTGAGGTCAATGGGAAAAAGGTGTTATCCAGGTTCAATTGGTAACTACGAATGACATAGTCGAGCACAAGGGGTTCACCACTAGCTATTTCCACCGTTAAGGGTTTTCCTAGTTTAGTTCTAGGCATCGAAAGCAAAAGTTCAAAGTCTAGTGATACAAAGCTTTTATCGGCACCCGAATCAAAAAGAATAGAAGCAGGATAATTATTAACAAGGAACGTACCGTTAATAACTTCGTTATCAGCACGAGCCTCGTTGGCATTGATGTTGAATGCGCGTCCACGAGCTGGATTTGCATTCACGTTCACCAATTTTGGGCAGTTGTTTCTAAAGTGACCCATCTCGCCACAGTTGTAGCAAGAAGCAGGTGGGAACGGAGGTCTAGCAGGGTTGGCTTGGGTTGAACAGGGTTCTGAACAGCTTGTTTTGGGGCCGAACGACAAACATTGGCTATGTGACCGAATCTACCACATGATGTGCATTGGCGACACTGTAGGTGAGCTTGATAGTGACCATTGCACCAGTTGCACAACGGTGCAGTACCAACATAGGGTTTTCTCGCTGGAGGTTGTGCTGGCTGGTTTTGAGTGTTCTGGTTGGGTTGTTCAGCAAGTGCAAAGTTCTGTGAAGCCTTACGCTTCCTTAACTTCTTGTAAGACTCAACTTTGTTCTCCTTTGTTTTCTCTTGAGTGGTCTTAGCTACCTGTTTCTTGTCGCCCTTGCGAAACAGTTTCCCCTTCTTGACCTGAGACTCAGTCAGGGTAGCAGCTAATTCGATAGCCTGTCAAACAGTGGTAGGTTTGCTACCAGTAACAATGTCCTGAACGGGGTCAGGCAGGCCATCAATGTACCTCTCAATTGCTTTATCCAACAGGGTGACCATGGCCGGACACAACAAGCTCAATTCTTCGTAACGGTCAGTGTAGGCACGATGTTGTCCACTATCTTGTTTAACATTGTGGAATTCATCTTCCTGTGCCCGTTGTTCATGACGTGGGAAGAATTCCCTCATCATTAGAGCTCAAAGCTCTTCCCACGTTTGTGCCATTGCCACATCGGCACCCCTATCTCTCATCACACCATTCCACCATGTAAGTGCTCTTTTCTGGAATACACTCGAAGAAAACTTGACTTTTCGCTCATTCGGGCATCGAACATAACAAAATGTGCTTTCGAGACTCTCAAACCATTGGAGGAGTCTAGTAGCTCCTTCGGACCCAGTAAACTTGAGTGGTTTAGCGGAGTTAAATTGTTTATAGTTGCACGATGCGGGTGCATTGTTGTTGTTATTGTTGTTATTTTTTGCTTGATTTATCTGGTTCACTAGGTTTGGGAGTACATCAGCAATTTGCTGAGCGATCACAGCTGCCATTTCGGCCTCTTGAGTTGTATTACATCGAGGAGGCATTCTAGAAGAAAACATGAGGGAAAATATGTGGGATTGACATTGGATAATCAAGAGAGATGTTAAAAATATCGACTAAATATAAGGATGGTGGTCATTTGTTCGTTACTTAAAAACAAACAAACGACACACGGTGACTAATCAAATTAAATAGGTCTTTATTATGTATCGCGAAGACATGCTTTAGCCTATAAGTGGACACTCACCCCAAGAGTTCCCAGGTAAGAGTGACTGGTCCGATAATGCGGATTTGTACGAACACTCTAGCCTTAGACACAAAACTCAGGGTACAGGCATAAACCCTTCCAGATTGCACGTGTTCACATTAATAAAACCCAAACTTTGACGGGATTTTGAAAACTTACAAGGCTTTAAGCCAAAACAAATCATCTAATTGTAACATGTGTATTTGTTTTGGTAGTCACCTAAGGATAGGTGATGGTATTGTTTTAAGAATCTAAACGTAAGATAACTCGCGTTGAGGTCCTAGGAAGGTTATAGTCTATGTCAAAGAATTACTAATAACCTAATTCCCTATAACCATAAACTCTGATACCAATCTTTCTGTAACACCACGACTGCGTAAAACAACAAACCGTAGCGGAAACGTCGGGGAGTCATGTCACAGAACTATTGTTTCACAACTCATGGAATTTAAAATTTTGTTTATTAAGTTAAATGTTTACATTGTCTTGGGATAAACAGAAACAACACATAAATAAATTGCCTTTCATGTTTTAAGTCACTAAGGCCCGCGTCTATTCCTACGTGAAGCATGCATCATATTATCGAGCATTGACTCCTGAAACATACGTGAAAAGAGAGTTAGCATAAAAATGCCGGTGAGTACATAGGTTTTGTGATTGTGTCAAATTCGTGGCTTTGTATACATATTGCAACACCTCGTCCGACTACAAGAGTCGTTAAGTGAAAACCTCGTATCAAAAGTGTTTGATATTGGAATACAATTAACCAACTAAAACAAGTTGGTTAGACTTGTGAAAACCTTGTAGCCAATAATCTTGACCAAAACGTTTCTTTTGTAAAAACCTTGTAATAGATTGATTCAAAAGAAAACTTCGTATGGTTTATATCTTTAAGTGAAAATCATTGCGTGACATTGTTCAAAACCATTTGTCCGTGTTATAAACCATTTGTCTGTGTTATAAACCATTCATCCATGTTATAAATCAATCGTCTGTGTCATAAACCAATTGTTCATGTTATAAACAATCGTCCGTATTTTTAATTGTGAAACTTTTGATCGTTTTTTAATGAACACATTCAAACCTATGTTGACTATACCACCAAAGGGTACCTTTAATAGACCACCAAAAGGTCTCTTTAACTAGACTAACAAATCAACAAATTATTTGTTAATCAGAAACAGTTTCTGTCATTACCCTAACTTCCACCAAATCCAGTGAATAGTCCGATAATGGGATTGTCAGTCCTATGGTACCATAACATACTACTGATCAGATCGGCCAAAGCTAATGCATGTCATTCGTGTTATGGATAACGCATCAACAAGTAGTTCACATTATTGAAATCATATTGTTTTATATATAAACCATAGACATTGTTTTTGAAAACTTGAAAATGATTTAGCACATATGAGTCACCCCAAAACATTTGCAAAACTTAAAAGAGGGGAACTATATACTCACATAAGCTTTGCGTAGTAAATATGTAGATTTGAAAAGATAATTTAGCACATATGAATCACCCCAAAACATTTAAAACGTAATAAAAGGGAACTATGTACTCACTTGGTATTGTGAAAGTGTTCTTGATCAATGGAATAAACAAAGCTCAAACGTGTCCTAATGTGTTAGATAAATATGTTAGCGTGTCGTGACTACAAATGGGAGATCGTCTAGAATGAAGTCTTATAAATGAAACGAGTGTTGGAACTCATGTGATATGGTTTAACAAACTTAACATTCTGATTTGGAAATGATCCTAAGTGCTTTTGACCCATTATGACTCATTAAGGTAGTTTATGCTACTTTAACGGGTCATTAGCGTAAACGCGTGATCGGATGGTTAAACATGTCCTATGATAAGTCCTAAATTCCCAAACATGTTTGAAAATGTTATAACGTCAGTTTATATGTCAAAAATTTGGTTATATGTGTTTAAAATGGCTTTATGCGCAAAAGGGCATTTTGGTCATCACTTTTTAAGAACATAGAAGTAACTTATCATAACACTAACCAAATGACGTGACCAGAAGGTATAACCTCAGTATGTTATTCCCTATACAACTGTGGTTAAAAATATGTGTTTAGTCGGATCCTAAGATCGACCAAACGGGTCGGATTTGAAAGTCAAAGCGGTGGTCAAGACTGCTAGACTTACGACCCTAAATAAGCACTAAACTAGAAGTGACGAGTTAGACATTTCAAAATATGTCTAAATAAGTTTATAAAACTGATTTGGTATCAAAACTTGGTGTTTTGATACACGAAAATTGTTTTGTCGTAAAATGCACATCATGCACATTTTTGACCGAAACTTTGACTCGTCACTTCAACTAGTAAACATGGTAATCAGAATGTGAAATCGCTAGGGATTATAACCTTCATGATTAGGATCACGTTGCAAAGTTCAATTGAACTTTGACTTGACCAAATATGGGCAGAACCAAAACTCAATCATGAAGCCAAACGGTTCGACTTTTAGCTCAAAATAGCTAAAATAATGAAAGAACTAGGAAGAGTACTTACTCGTGTTGAAGAACACTTTTGGAACTCAAGATAGGAGACTTCCAAAGGCTGGAAACAAGCTCCAAGAAGGATAGAAAGAAGATCTTCACACTTTGATTTGAAGTGTTTTGTAGTGGTCTGAAAAAAATGGAAGAATCATGGGTATTTATAGTATTTTAGGATTAAGGAGGTGATGAAAAGTGTCCTATGTTGATGCACTTTGTGGCCACTATTGTGCGAATAGGCTAGAAAGAGTGTGTATTGAATATTGTATAGATTAAAGACGAACACACAACCTAAGTGCGAACAAGTACTGGCTCGTACGAGTGACATGTGCCTCATACGAGTGACTTTATGCTTCGTACGAGTGACAACATCTCACTCGTACGGATGACCCTTCGTACGAGTGACAACATCTCACTCGTACTGATGACCCATTCGCACGAGTGACAACATGTTTGATTCGCACGAGCTGTCATGTCTATAAATAGGTGTTGTGTGTTCATTGTTTGTAAGTTTTCGAAGTTCCCTTAGGGGAAACACTGGCGGATTCTCTCCAAGAACTCCGCCAGCTAGTCAAGATGTATACTCTTTCGGTATGAATGAATGAATTGAAAAGCTTCCGCTGATTCTGTGCCTACATGTCTAACATGTGTTAACACCAAATTAAGTGTGGCAAAATGAGTGCTAGGTGTCAAAAATTGGAGATAGGTGGCAAACTTGGTAAAGAAGCAAAAATCTTTATTATTTTTTTGACATTTTTGGCCCTTGGACATGTATTTTGACATGTTTGCCAATTTTAACCCCTTTAACCTAATATTTAGGTTATATAAAGGTGTTAAGACATGTGTAACTTGGATTACGCCCAAAAATGTCATGGATGTCGGTTCGTTCGGTTGTACTGTTACGCGTTTTGCAAAAATGAGTAAAACGCTTAAACGAACACGAAAATGACCGAAATTATGCAACGACTGACATTTTTGCATTGTTATCAATAAAATACAAGATTTTATTGAATACAAAAATATTTGGATTGATACACATGGTTTGTATATTGAATACGGACCAATAGACTTTCACAGTTTGACGAAAATAGTCCCTGGACTTGTATAAGCGTGTTTTTGTCATATCTAACCCTTCAAAACTTATATCTAAGTTATGTAAAGGGTATTTAGGGTATGTGTAGCTTATGTCCTTTTTTTTCGTAGTGTACGTCGCGTTAAACTGACTGCGTTTGAGTGTCAGTTAACGAATTGCTGCCACAAAAATTTTGAGGGTTTGAAATCGTGCAAGAAATTGAAATTGTGTAAATGTCTTAGATAATTACACAAATTTCCGAAATAAAACACAGGGTTTCATTGATACGAAATTGTTTGTAATTGTACAATGATTGATAAGGCACAAATGTCACAAAACAGATGTTAAAAAATTTCTGAAAGTCAACCTTCAACTCAGCAAATTACCGATGAGCTATGGAAATCAGTGCAACCAATTATCCAAGCTCAAAGGAATTTGGTTGTATTAATCACAGCACTCACATGGAGTTGATAAGAAACATGGTTATGGCCAGGTACAAAGTTACACAAGCTGATATCAACGCCATCAGGGAACATCTTTTAAAGACTACTAGCTCTGCCCTGCCAACTGTACTTCAAGAAGAAATGGAAGATGATACCAAAAAGTGGGGAATGAAGAGAAAGTTGCAGCCTTCATCATAAGCAAAACCATCAAAGGTGCAACAACAAACGCAAGGGTCTGCTCCAACCAAAACCTCTGTTGAGGCATCAGATGCTAGAAGTGGAAAAGGGATTCATGAGACCCTGATCAAGATAGCAGAAGAGATTGCCTCAAAAAAGCAGAGAAGGCAAGATACACTCGAAAGCAAAGCTTCTATTCTAATTGAATAAGAACAGGCCATGCAGAGGAAAAAAGAAGACATTGGCACTTCAAAAAGGAGAAAGTCAACAAGAAATGTTAGACAACCAATCACCACCCCCTCCTAAAACCACTGCTAGATCTACAAGAAGTGTAGCCTCTGTTGCAGCCAAAATCAAACCCTCACCACAAAAACCACCTCAAAAGAAACCATCGCCACCAAATCAACAAACAGATGCTGGTGCAAGAGATGTAACCGCAAATGTTCCATAAACCACTGCCATGATAACCTTTCCCACAACAACACAACCACTACCCACACCACCAAGAATTCCAACACATCCACCTTCAACTAAAATCAAATTCACAAGCAAAAGAAATCTTTTGTTGTGCAAGAAGATGATGAAGAGGTTCCATCACCAATCCCCTTATCATCTGCCCCCATTCCAGCCACACCACTCTCATCATTACCACCAAGATCCATTTCATTTCCATCCACTCAACGACCAACACAAACCATCCCACTAGCTGCTCGGTATCCTCTGGAGATTCTTGCAATCCAAGGTGAAATTGAATCTTTTTATTCAACAGAGGATACATCACAACTGTCATTCCCATCTCTCTTTGGTTATTGCAAGCCTAAAAACTTAGATGAATATTTGAAGTTGAAAGCAAGGCAGGCTGAGATTATTGGAAAGGAGATGTGCAAAGGGAAGGATGACAGGACTGCTCAGGGAATCTTGTCACTAGAACTTAGAAAGGTGAGAAAGATACAAGATTATGCTAAGGACCTGAGCAAGTCCATGTCTGAGAAGCCAATAAATGTTGAGCTTGATAAGGAACTGAGACATGATTACCTTGATCACATCATGCAATATAAACCATACAAAGCAAACAAAGCACAGTTCAAAGATCGGTCAACAGATGCTCTCAAAGAAGAAATATAAAGAATTCAAAAGATGCTCAACGACCATTTACATAAGTCAACTCCACCAGAATGGAAGAAATACAAACAAGTTGATCAAAACATGGTATTGAAGCTGAAGAGAATGAGAGAAGAGCTTGTTGCTGCAAGTATGGTACTACAAGGTCTATTGCCAGATGGACAGAGTCCAAAATTGTTGAAACATAAAAGAAACTAGAACAGCTAAGAGAAAAGGATCATACAGTTCCAAAGAACCCATTATATCCAATAGTGGTTGTCCCTCAAGAGACCCTTACATCTAAAAAGCAGTCCTCAGCATCTAGCTTGACCATAGCTGCCTTAAATCAAGCAAAAAGGGATAAGTAGATGTCTGAGGCTGATGCAAAGATGTATGATGACTACTACGGGAAAGAGGAACTGAAAAACCAATTGTTGTATCACACAGATCCAGCCAGTGCTCAACTACATGAAACTCTTACTAACCTTATGGGCATGCCACAATCAATGAACTCATCAAAAATAACTATTCACCCAAGAAAATCATCTGATTCAAAAATTCTAAAGTGGAAGTCCTCCTCAGACACCCATGAATTGACATTGCTCAAATCAGATGGTGATGTTCAAAGGATAAGAATGGAGGATGCATATGGTCTGGATGCAGATGACCTCCAAGATCTATTGAACCTTGAACTAGAAAGGGATTTTGAATATATGTTTTCCATGAACTTTGAATTACAATTCAAAGGCCAAATCAGGGAAAAGCTAGTGAGAAATAAAGAAGAGTTTTGGCATCATCTGTTCTAGGGGGAGATTGTTGGATCTAGTGGACCCCACAAAAGAACAGATGATTGGAAAGCCAAATAGTCTACAACCTCTGATTATAAATAACAGGCCAAAATAGTCTACAACCTCTTATTACAAATAATAGTGTTTTGAAGATATGCTCCTCCCAAAGGCAAAGACTCAACATCTGCTACCCTAAAATCTGCCAAGGCCAAGGTCTGTATACAAGATCTGTTGAAGACAAACTAAGTTTAAAGCCAAAGGTGTGCCAAAGAGAACATCTGCTTATGAAGACTAAAGTCTGATTATGCTAAGGTCTGTTGTGGATCAACAGATGATAAAGCTCAATAGAGGATTCTTAACGAAGGATGTTCAACAGAGTTTACTTGTATTATTAATGTAACAATGCTTAGGCTCTAGCAGATGTTAGGAGTTTGTTAGACTGTTGGATTTCGTTTCAAGGTGATATCAGCTCAGATTCTTCAGATGCTTCGTTTGTAGTATAAATATAACAGTGGCCATACTGTTCTATTCATCACTTTTCACCTTGACATTTTTGTATGAACAAACAAGGAGTGATCAGTATGAGGGGGAGTTGTATTCTTCATGCATACGTAAACTTGTGATTATAAATTTATAAAAGCATGTTGATGAAAGTTGTGACATCCTAGATAATCAGGTACTTTCCTGATACGACTTTCATTATATTTGATAGGTTAGGAAATACAATTCCTTGCATCTAATAATTTATCCAAATATCTATGTTCTCGCTTGTCAGTTCAAACCATTCGCGTAACCCGATACTTGTGAGGCCTGAACCGTAACCTAATTAATATATATATATATATATATATATATATATATAATATTAATTAATTGAGTTAATGCTTGACTCTGCTATTTTTTATTAGTGTGTGTGTGTGTGTGTATTTGTAGATAAATTACGTCAATGTGCTGCCCACAATACGTCTCTACTTCTTTCCATCCTTGGCAGCAACATCGGCCCAAAGCACCTAAACAGCTACCTCTCTTCCCTTGCCCCACTCCAATTATTAATGGCCTAATAAACCCACACCAGACATCATTGCTTCAGCCAAGAGTGAGTCCTAAACCGCCACAACCCACTGCTACATGTTGCTACGTATAATTGGCATGTGAGGTGATTATTTATAACAACCAACAATAGGGGTGCAGATGTGGCAATGGCACAAACGTGGGAAGAGCTTTGAGCTCTAATGATGAGGGAATTCTGCCCACGTCATGAATAACGGGCACTGGAAGATGAATTCCACAATCTTAATAAGATAGTGGAGAGCATCGTGCCTACACTGACCGTTACGAAGAATTGAGCTTGTTGTGTCCCGCCATGGTCACCCCGTTGGATAAAGCAATCGAGAGGTACATCGATGGCCTGCCTGACCCCGTTCAGGACATTGTTACTGGCAGCAAACCTACCACTGTTCGACAGGCTATCGAATTAGCTGCTACCCTGACTGAGTCTCAGGTCAAGAAGGGGAAACTATTTCACAAGGGCGACAAGAAACAGGCAGCTAAGACCACTCAAGAGAAAACAAAGGAGAACAAAGTTGAGTCTTCCAAGAAGCTGAGGAAGCGTAAGGCTTCACAGAACTTTGCAGTTGTAACAAAACCCAACCAGAACAGTCAAAACCAGCCAGCACAACCTCCTGCGAGGAAACCCTATGCTGGTACTGCACCATTGTGCAATCGGTGCAATGGTCACCATCAAGCTCACCTACAGTGTCGCCAATGAGCATCATGTGGAAGATTCGGTCACATAGCCAATGTTTGTCGTTCGGCCCCAAAACAAGTTGTTCAGAACCCTGTTCAACCCAAGCCAACCCTTCTAGACCTCCGTTCCCACCTGCTTCTTGCTACAACTGTGGCGAGATGGGTCACTTTAGAAACAACTGCCCAAAATTGGTGAACGCGAATGCAAATCCAGCTCGTGGACGCGCATCAACATCAATGCCAACGAGGCTCGTGCTGATAACGAAGTCATTAACGGTACGTTCCTTGTTAACAATTATCCTGCTTCTATTCTTTTCGATTGGGTGTCGATATAAGCTTTGTATCACTAGCCTTTGAACCTTTGCTATCGATGCCTAGAACTAAACTAGGAAAACCCTTAACGATGGAAATAGCTAGTGGTGAACCCCTTGTGCTCGACTATGTCATTCATAGTTGCTAATTGAACCTGGATAACACCTTTTTCCCATTGACCTCACACTATTGCAACTCGGGAGTTTTAACATCATCATAGGAATGGATTGGTTAACCAAACACCATGCTGAGGTGATCTGTTTCGACAAGGTTGTTTGTATACCTCTTTCGTCTAGCGGAACCTTAGAAGTTCACGGTGAGAAACCCTCTAGTAGTGTAAAACTCATAACCTGTCCCCAGGCCCAACAATACCTACGAAAGAATTATGTATCCTTCTTGGCACATATCGTAGAGGAAAAAAGCAAGGGCGAAACTATTCAGGACACCCCCGTTGTTCGGGAATATCCTGAGGTGTTTCCTGAAGAGCTACCTGGTTTACCCCCAATTCGTCAAGTTGAGTTTCGTATTGACCTTGTACCTGGTGCCAACCCAATTGCCAAATCTCCTTACCGTCTTGCACCGTCTGAAATGCAAGAGTTGTCAAAGCAACTCCATGAAGTTTTAGACAAGGGATTTATTCGTCCGAGCTTTTCACCTTGGGCTGCCCCTGTCCTATTCATGAAAAAGAAGGATGGATCCTTCCGTTTGTGTATCAATTATCGTGAGCTCAACAAACTCACAATAAAAAATTGATATCCCCTACCTCGCATTGATGATCTCTTTGATCAGCTACAAGGTACGACCTGATTTTCAAAGATTGATCTGCGTTCTAGGTATCATCAACTTCATGTACTCGAAGAAGATATTCACAAGACTGCTTTTTGCACTCGATACGGCCATTACGAGTTTACTGTCATGCCTTTTGGTTTAACGAATGCTCCTGCCGTCTTCATGGACTTACTGAATAGGGTTTGTAAACCTTACTTAGACAAGTTCATCATTTTTTCCATCGACGACATCCTCATTTATTCTAAGTCTCGAGCCGATCACGAACAACATCTCCGTCTAACGATGGAACTCCTGAAGAAAGAACAACTTTACGCCAAATTCTCCAAGTGTGAATTTTAGCTAAAAAAAGTTCAATTTTTGTACACATTTTAACAAACGAGGTCTACATGTAGAACCTGCCAAAATCAGTGTGATTAGGGATTGGAGTACACCTACTACTCCTACCGAAGTTCGTTCATTTCTTGGTCTTGCTGGATACTATCATCGATTCATCGCTGTTAGGTCCTATAAGTGTGCAAGGTGTTAAAGCTGATTCGTGTTGTTCTTCATCTTTTCGGTTTTCTTGAAGATCACCAAGTTTGGATTCCACCCATCCTTGGTGATTGTGTGATATCGTTGATAGATCCGGATTAACGGGACTACAATCGCGAACTTTTCAAAGATTGCGTTTCCCCTCCCCACTTTGACTCAGAATAATAAACCTTTCGAGTGGGGAACCAAACAAGAGAAAGCCTTTCAAACACTGAAACAAAAACTCTGTAATGCTCTTATTTTATCTTTACCCGACGGCAACGACGATTCGTTGTCTATTGTGATGCATCAAACCTAGGCTTAGTTGTGTTCTCATGCAAAGAGACAAAGTCATACCCTATGTGTCAAGACAATTGAAAATCCACGAGAAGAACTACACAACTCATGTTCTTGAGTTAGGAGTCGTAGTTTTTGCTCTCAAAATTTGGAGACACTTCCTTTACGGCACGAAATGTGTGATTTTCACTAACCACAAAATTCTCCAACACATATTCAATCAAAAGGAGCTAAACATAAGACAACGACGCTGGCTTGAACTTCTGAACGAGTACGACTACAAGATTCGCTACCATCCTGGTAAGGAGAATGTTGTGGCTGAGGCGCTTAGTCATAAGGAACGTGTCAAACTTCATTGTGTTCGAGTTCAATCTGATATCCAGACACGTATTCTTCAAGCACAATATACATGTGTGACCCAAAGCTTGTTGAAAAATGAGTTGCCACAAAATCTCAAACTTCAACTCGAAACAAAAGACAACGGATTACTCTACTAAAAGAACCGTTTGTGGATTCCAAGTCAAGACAATTTCCGCACCTTATTGATGGACGAAGCTCATAAGTCTCGTTGTTCAATCAATCCGGGTACAGACAAAATGTATAAGGATCTCCGTACCGAGTATTGGTGGTCGGGTATGAAGAAGGACATTGCCTTGTATGTGTCTAAATGCCTAACTTGTCTTAAAGTTAAGGCAGAACATCAACGCCCATCTGGTTTACTTGAGCAACCAGAAATACCGGTATGGAAATGGGAGAACATTGTGATGGATCTCATCACTAAAATACCGCGCACACCTAGAGGTCATAATGCCATTTGGGTAATCATCGATCGTCTAACAAAGTCAGCACAATTTTGGCAATTCGTGAGGATCTATCTGCTAAAAAACTCGCCAAGATCTACGTTGATGAGATTGTATCTCATCATGGTGTTCCTTTGAACATCGTATCCAATCAAGATGCTCGATTCGCATCTCACTTTTGGAAGACCATGCAATCTACCATGGGAACTAAACTCAATCTGAGCACGCTTATCATCCTCAAACAGATGGACAATCTGAAAGGACAATTCAAACACTGGAGGATATGCTTAGAGCATGTGTGATCGACTTTGGTGGTAGTTGGGATTCACATCTACCATTGGTCGAATTCTCCTACAACAATAGTTATCACTCCAGCATCAATATGGCACCTTTAGAAGCTCTATACGATCGAAAATGCCGTTCACCTGTCTGCTGGAATGAGGTCGGTGAAGCTCAGCTCACTGGACCTGAACTCGTTCACGACACAATAGACAAAGTCAAGAAAATTCGCGATAATCTTCTGACAGCTAGAAAGCCGTCAAAAGAGCTATGTGGACAAACGACGCAAGCCCTTGGAATTCCAGGTTGGTGATCACGTTCTTGTCAAGGTATCCCCTTGGAAAGGTATGATTAGATTTGGAAAGAAAGGAAAACTTGCACCATGATATATTGGACCATTTAACATCGTTGAGAGAATCAGAAAGGTGTCCTACCGACTTGAGCTACCTCCTGAACTTGGGAATATTCACCCAACATTCCACGTGTCCAATTTGAAAAAGTGTTTAGCCGATACAAACCTCCACATTCCCCTTGACGAAATTCACGTTGATGACACTATGCACTTTGTCGAGAAACCTGTGGAGATATTGGACCGTGAAGTCAAGAAACTCAAGCGTAGACGTATACCGATAGTTAAAGTTCGTTGGGAATCCAAACATGGCACAGAATTTACTTGGGAACGAGAGGATCAAATGAAAGAGAAATATCCACATCTGTTTTCACAAAGTTTCCTCTAATTAAATTTCGGGATGAAATTTCCAAAAGTAGAGGAGATTATGACATTTTTGCCTTTTCATTCATTGTACAATCACAAACAATTTCGTATTCAATGAAACCCTGTGTTTTATTTCTGAAATTTGTATAATTATCTAAGACATTTGCACAATTTCAATTTCTTGCATGATTTCGAACCCTCAAAAAATTTTGTTGAAGTAATTCGTTAACTGAAACTCAAACGCAGTCAGTTTAACGCGACGTACACTCCGAAAAAGGACATAAGCTATACATACCCTAAATACCCTTTACATAACTTAGATAAAAGTTTTGAAGGGTTAGATATGCCAAAAACACGATTATACAAGTCCATGGACTATTTTCGTCAAACTACAAAAGTCTGTTGGTCAGTATTCAACATACGAACCATGTGTATCAATCCAAATATTTTTGTATTCAATAAAATCTTGTATTTTATTGACGAGAATGCAAAAATGTCAATCGTTGCACAATTTCGATCATTTTCATTTTCGTGTTCGTCATGGTGTTCCTTTGAACATCGTATCCGATCAAGATGCTCGATTCGCATCTCACTTTTGGAAGACCATGCAATCTACCATGGGAACTAAACTCAATCTGAGCACGCTTATCATCCTCAAATGGATGGACAATCTGAAAGGACAATTCAAACACTGGAGGATATGCTTAGAGCATGTGTGATCGACTTTGGTGGTAGTTGGGATTCACATCTACCATTGGTCGAATTCTCCTACAACAATAGTTATCACTCCAGCATCAATATGGCACCTTTAGAAGCTCTATACGATCGAAAATGCCGTTCACCTGTCTGCTGGAATGAGGTCGGTGAAGCTCAGCTCATTGGACCTGAACTCGTTCACGACACAATAGACAAAGTCAAGAAAATTCGCGATAATCTTCTGACAGCTAGAAAGCCGTCAAAAGAGTTATGTGGACAAACGACGTAAGCCCTTGGAATTCCAGGTTGGTGATCACGTCCTTGTTAAGGTATCCCCTTGGAAAGGTATGATTAGATTTGGAAAGAAAGGAAAACTTGCACCATGATATATTGGACCATTTAACATCGTTGAGAGAATCAGAAAGGTGTCCTACCGACTTGAACTACCTCCTGAACTTGGGAAGATTCACCCAACATTCCACGTGTCCAATTTGAAAAATTGTTTAGCCGATACAAACCTCCACATTCCCCTTGACGAAATTCACGTTGATGACACTATGCACTTTGTCGAGAAACCTGTGGAGATATTGGACCGTAAAGTCAAGAAACTCAAGCGTAGACGTATACCGATAGTTAAAGTTCATTGGGAATCCAAACATGGCATAGAATTTACTTGGGAACGAGAGGATCAAATGAAAGCGAAATATCCACATCTGTTTTCACAAAGTTTCCTCTAATTAAATTTCGGGACGAAATTTCCAAAAGTAGAGGAGATTATGACATTTTTGCCTTTTCAATCATTGTACAATCACAAACAATTTCGTATTCAATGAAACCCTGTGTTTTATTTCTGAAATTTGTATAATTATCTAAGACATTTGCACAATTTCAATTTCTTGCATGATTTCGAACCCTCAAAAAATTTTGTGGAAGTAATTCGTTAACTAAAATTCAAACGCTGTCAGTTTAACGCGACGTACACTCCGAAAAAAAGACATAAGCTATACATACCCTAAATACCCTTTACATAACTTAGATAAAAGTTTTGAAGGGTTAGATATGCCAAAAACACAATTATACAAGTCCAGGGACTGTTTTCGTCAAACTATGAAAGTCTGTTGGTCCGTATTCAACATACGAACCATGTGTATCAATCCAAATATTTTTGTATTCAATAAAATCTTGTATTTTATTGACGAGAATGCAAAAATGTCAATCGTTGCACAATTTCGATCATTTTCGTGTTCGTTAAAGCATTTTACGCGTTTTTTGCGAAACGCGTAACCGTATAACCGAACGAACCGACATCCATGAAATTTTTGGGTGCAATCCAAGTTACATATGTCTTAACACCTTTATATAACCTAAATATTAGGTTAAAGGGGTTAAAACTGGCAAACAAGTGAAAATACAAGTCCAAGGGCCAAAAATATAAAAAATAATAAAGATTTTTGCTTCTTCACCAAGTTTGCCGCATATCTGCAATTTTTGACACCTAGCACTCATTTTTCCACACTTAATTTGGTGTTGACCATGTTAGGACACTAATCCACACTTGAGGACACTTGTCATCACCTCCTTAATTCTAAAATACTATAAATACCCCATGATTCTTTCGTTTTTTCACACCACTTCAAATCAAAGTGTGAAGTTCTTCTTTCTATCCTTCTTGGAGCTTGTTTCCAGCCTTTAGAAGCCTCCCATCTTGAGCTCCGAAAGTGTTCTTCAACACGAGTAATTACTCTTCCTAGTTCTTTCATTATTTTAGCTATTTTGAGCTAAAAGTCGAACAGTTTGGCTTCCTGATTGACTTATGGTTCTGACCATATTTGGTCAAGTCAAAGTTCAATTGAACTTTGCAACGTGATCGTAATCACGAAGGTTATAATCCCTAGCGATTTCACCTTCTGATTACCATGTTTACTAGTCGAAGTGACGAGTCAAAGTTTCGGTCAAAAATGCGCATGATGTGCATTTTACGACGAAACTATTTTTGGGTATCAAAACACCAAGTTTTGATACCAGATCAGTTTTATAAACTTATTAGACATATTTTGTCATCTCTAACTCGTCACTTCTAGTTTGGTGCTTATTTAGGGTCGTAAGTCAAGCGGTCTTGACCACCGCTTTGACTTTCGAATCCGACTCGTTTGGTCGATTTTAGGATCCGACCAAACATATATTTGTGACCATAGTTGTATAGGGAATAACCTACTGAGGTTATACCTTATGGTCACGTCGTTTGGTTAGTGTTATGATAAGTTACTTCTATGTTCTTAAAAAATGATGACCAAAATGCCCTTTTGCGCATAAATCCATTTTAAACACATGTAACCAAATTTTTATATATAAACTGATGTTATAACATTTTCAAACATGTTTGGACATTTAAGACATATCATAGGACATGTTTAACCATCCGATCATGCGTTTACGCTAATGACCAGTTAAAGTAGTATAAACTACCTTAACGAGTCATAATGGGTCAAAAGCACTTAGGATCCTTTCTAAATCAGAATGTTAAGTTTGTTAAATGTTATCACATGAGTTCTACACTCGTTTGGTTTATAAGACTTCATTCTATCCAATCTCCCGTTTGTAGTCCCGACACGCTAACATATTTATCTAACACATTAGCACACGTTTGAGCTTTGTTTATTCCGTTCATCAAGAACACTTTTGCAATCCCAAGTGAGTACTTAGTTCCCCTCTTTTACATTTTCTAAATGTTTTGGGTTAATTAATATGTGCCTATAATTATTTTCAAGATTTCAAAACAATATACATGGTTTATATATACAAAATGATTTTCAAAGTGAGTAGATAGTTCCCCTCTTTTATGTTTTGCAAAGGTTTTGGGGTGACTCATATGTGCTAAATCATTTTCAAGTTTTCAAAAACAATGTCTATGGTTTATTTATAAAACAATAAGATTCAATAATGTGAACAACTTGTTGATGCATTATCCATAACACGAATGACATTCATTAGCTTTGGTCGAGCCGACCAGTAGTATGTTATAGTACCATAGGACTGACAATCCCATCATCAGACTATTCACTGGATTTGGTGGAAGTTTGGGTAATGACAGAAACTGTTTCTGATTAACAAATCATTTGTTGATTTGCTAGTCTTGTAAAAGACACCCTTTGGTGGTCTATTAAAGATACCCTTTGGTGGTATAGTCAACACACGTTTAAATGTGTTGATTAAAGAACAATCAAAAGTTTCCGTAATTAAAATTATGGATGATTTGTTTATGACATGGACAATTGGTTTATGACACGGTAACACGACGAATGGTTTATAACACGGACAAATGGTTTATAACACGGATAAATGGTTTTGAACAAAGTCACGCAATGATTTTCACTTAAAGATATAAACATTACGAAGTTTTCTTTTGAATCAATCTATTGCAAAGTTTTTACAAAAGAAACGTTTTGCTCAAGATTCATGGCTATAAGGTTTTCACAACTCTAACCAACTTGTTTTAGTTGGTTAATTGTATTGCAATATCAAACACTTTTGATACGAGGTTTTCACTTAACGACTCTTGTAGTCGGACGAGGTGTTGCAATATGTATACAAAGCCATGAATTTGACACACTCACAAAACCTATGTACTCGCCGGCATTTTTATGCTGACTCTCTTTTCACATATGTTCCAAGAGTTAATGCTTGATAATATGATGCATGCTTCACGTGGGAATGGGCGCGGGCCTTAGTGACTTTAAACATGAAAGACAATTTATTTATGTGATGTTTCTGTTTATCCCAAGACAATGTAAACATTTAACTTAATAAAACAAATTTTAAATTTCATGAGTTGTGAAACAAAAGTTCTGTGACATGACTCCCCAATGTTTCCGCCGCGGTACGTTATTTTACGCGGTCGGGGTGTTACATCAAGGATAAAGACTATGTTTCACCCCCAAAGGGGAAGTGGAGAAAAGCTGCTAGCTGGGATGAAAGAGATGAGCTTGCGTGTTTAGAAGGGTTTGTTGCTAAACATAGCAGTTTGTATGAAAAGGAGGAAACAAAGAAACGACGACGTGCATCTTCACAGAAGCAATCTACTAGTACTTCTTCCTCAACACCTAAAAGAAAACGTGCTACCGTTTTAAAATTACTTGTTGATGAGCCAGAGGTAGAAGAAGTACAAGCAGAAGGGCCAGTGAATGCTGAAATTCAAGCTGATGTGAATGTGACAGAGAACGTACATGATGATGTCTTTTTTGCTACTTCTGAACAGGATAGAGAGCAAGGTGAGAATGTTGTGGGTACATCTGGTGCTGGAGGAGATGATGGAGATAACGAAGGGTCATCTGATGATAGCCCTGGACATGAAGCTTAGGTGTAGTTAAGAAGGTAGAGTTAAAGAAGAAAAGGGCACTAGGGGATGATAATGATGTGTATATACCTTCCGAGTCTGAAGAAGATATTACTATTGTCAAACCTGCACAGAAGTCAGCTAAGCGTACGAAGAGTAAAGCTTCAGATGCTGCAAAAACTACTGGTTCTCCGGCTGCTAAAATGGCAAGGAAGAAGTATGGAAAGAAGAAAACCCCTAAAGTAGATATGGTTGCTCCTAGTGGGAATGTTGAGTCGGTTATTCCACCATCTCCACCACACATATAACAGCCTCCACAATCACCACCACAGCCAACATCACCACCACCGATTATACCTCCACCAAAACCAACACCACCTATGCCATCACGATCTACTCCTCAATCTGGACCAAGACAATCTTTATCTGATAAATTTGCCACTAATTTTGGTGATATTCCGTTTTCAGAAGGCTTTGATATTGATATGTTCAACGACAACAAGATCAATGAGATAGAGTCAAAAATGAAAGAATATGAAGGCCGAATCAAGTTTCTTGAGGAAGATAAGAACAGATTGGAAGCGTTGCAAGTAGTATTGGTGGATGATAATGAAAAGATGGGTGAACTGCAAAGCAAGATCAAAGAACATGATGCTATAATTAAACAGCTTGAGACAGAGAACATGAACTTGTTGTCAATGCTTACAACTATCACTGCTGAGAATGAAAGGTTACATCTAGTGGTTAAAGATTCGGAGCTGAAAAAGCTGAAAATGCCAAGAAGTTTGATATGTTGTTTATAGTAATGCACAAGAGATATAATATCAACTTCGCAGCTGAACATGATGAAATTGAGATTGAAGAAGCCAAAGCCAGAGCATCTGAACGTGCACGTATAGCTGAAACTGAAGCTGCTAAAGCTGCTGCTGCTGCTGCTGGTAAAGGGAAAGGCAAGATAGATGAGATACCTTTGATTGCCCAGTCTGCGCCAGAAGCTAAATCTATGCCAGATACAGATTCTATGGTTGGAGGAGTGTCACCATTAAAATATGTGCTTGTTTGTGAAAGTGTCGACGTTAGTCCTAAGCTGACAAAACAATATCTTTTGGAGAAGCGAAAGATGGATGCTGAGATTGATGTTATGGTTGATGAGTTCGATGAAAATGAAGAGTTTGGGACAGGTGATGATGTTAGTGGTCAGAAAAGTGTGAATGATAATGTACAAGATGCTAGTTTTAGTAAAATGTTTGATGTTGATATGTACATGAACAACTCTCCTAGCTTTAATAAGATTTTAATTTGGTGATACGTACAACAGACCTCCTCCCACAGATCAAACGCCTATTCCATTTGAGGAGCATCGAAGACCAAGAAAGCATTTCTTTGGGCAATAATTGTCAAAAGATTTTGAAGATTTTGAAGACTGACCAAGGCTGCGGCAATATCCAAGGGGAGTTTGTTGGTGCAGAATGTCTATAGCATACGTCTTAGGGTCATGTCGTATATGTAACAGGGCTTAAATGTTAGATTTTATCACGTTTTGTTTGTTATAGGGTCACCTCTTACGAGTTGATCACTGCCTCATACGAAGTGCTACTTGCTATTTCGTACGAGTTGCTCCTCGTACGAGTTGACCCCTTCCACCCTTGTGCGAGTTGAGGATGTCTATATATAGAAGCTCAAGGGTGTTAAGTCGGTAGTTTTTTTTTGGATACTGAGGTGAAGCCCTGTCAGTGTGCTGTCTATAATTCTTCCATGTTTAGTAATACAAGAAGTAGAAGCGTTTAAACAGTAGATCCGATCTTTTGTCAAACTTACTAACGATGAATCCCGCGCACGTTGGTTAGCTTGACTCTGGTCCGTTGCTTTCGGGGAAAAGCCAATCCTCCCATATCCGAGTAGAGTTGGTAGAGTCAAGGGTGGACACTAGATCATCTCAAGTGAAGTATATCTAGTATTTGGGTACAACAACCATTAGAGGCAAGGTCATGTCCTCGATGCGAAATAAGACTAACTGAGTTTTAAAAACACTAAATGATTGCAAACTTTTATGTTCTTAGGGACATAACATATTTAGATGGGGTAACAAGTTAAAAGTGCTCACTGGTTTTAATCTAAACCTTTAAAGTTTCTCCGGTGGTAAAAAGGGCTAAAATTTGAATAAAATACCCTCGGATGATAAATCGAGCAAACTACCCCTAAAGATAGATTAAAAGGAATCCTATAATTGGGTTGATCATTCCGGTAACATAAAAATGGGAGGCGAGAGCTTTATGGCTTAAAGCCTCCTAACGGGTCATTTTGGGTAAAATGCTATACCGGAAGAAAATAATGAAAAGTTAAGATTTAACTAATGTAACCAACCATAATTCAAGTTGTGGTTGATAGAAACAATTAGAATATTGATAAGAAAGTAGGAAGCATGAACTAGAATGTGGAATGACCCCTTAACGGGTCGGTTAGGTAACTAACTTCGAACCGAAAAAGTGATTTGAAAAGAAAACACGTTTTTAGTTGACAAGGTCGGGTGGAAACCTGACCCGGCCGGGTACGGTGCTAAGAAAAAGACACATTTCAGCTGACACGGCCGGGTGAAAACTTGACCCACCCGGGTAGGAGGGCTGAAAACATGTTGGGTTAGAGTGTTGCACATGTTTTAGTCCTTTTGGCACTAGCGTGTTGCTTGTGTCGTGTTTTTTAATGAAGTTCACCGTTTAAAAAAAGTGACTACTCACAAATTTTGGTTAGCATTTCATTTATATCATCTCAGAAAATATTGACACATTTTTATTTGTTGTGCGATCATTAGTTAGCTCGTGTATACTGAGTCATACAAACCATTTAGGTTTTGGGGCTCTTCCTCAAGCCCCACAAGGGTGTTGCCGATTAAAACATTCACTAACTGGCTAACAATAGGGTTACGTTGAGCGCCTCAACAACAAAAAAAGGGTGTAACACTTTAGACCCCTTAATCTATCTATGATTAATTTAACTTACATACAATTGTGCACCGGCACAAGGGTTTTACACATGTTCGCTCATTAAGTTTAATTGAACAAACATAAACATATTTCTTATTTCTGTTCGTACAATTTACTGAATGCTCACGAATGTAAATAAACGTATTATAAGTTTGTTTGTGTCCGTTCACTTAACTATGAACATAAATGTTGCTCATGGTTGTTTGTTTAATAACTTAGCAAATATAAATGAATTTACCATTGAACAGGTTCGTGAACGTTTGGTACTTCTACTACCCTAACTAGGCATGTTAACAGTCTAAGCCGAGCCAAGGTCAGCCTATGCTAAGTTCATACAACCAAGTTGAAAACTGATATTATACTTGGCTCGCTTTAGACTCCATCCAACTCGGGTTTTATTATTTTTTGTTGTGATTATTATCTAGAAATCCAAACACCGTGGCCTAAATTTTTTGAATTTCATCACAAGCACTAATTATCATCACCATCTATTGTCAAATGCTAAATAGAAAAACTGCTACCAAAGAAATGGCCCACAACACAATGGGAGATGAAGGTGAATGATCGAAAAGCATGAAGATGAATGAACGAGGAAAATAAACGAACGGACATTCAAATATATCAGTTGATAAATGAATGAAGTTCAAAGATCAAAGTTCAAGATAAACAAACTTATGCGTCGATAGTTTGATTTGGAAGAATTGAAAGAATCAAAACAAAATTATTCCGGTTTTAAAATCGAACAATGTTTAACATATTTCCATATCATCAATTGTTAGTCGCCTGTAACATGGCATTTCATCTTCTAATTATATTATATTATTATAGACAAAAATAAGGATATAAAAAAATATTATTATAGACAGACAAATAAGAATATGAAAATATTAAACTTTAATTAAAAATTAATAAAAATAAAGTAAAATTAAAATAAAATACATACAAGTTAATAATAAATGAAAAAAAAGATAAGGAGTACGTTTTCTATGTGCTCGTAGTCTCCGTATTAGAACTGAAATCTAGAGGAGAAAAATTAGAATCGAGTGAATCAAGATCATCATCATCTTGACACATTTCCGAATCAATAAAAGGGCACACGTTTTCGTTCTTCATTTTCACAAACCCTTTTCTCCACGATTTAACACTTTCTTTTTGGTATTCTTCTTCTTCTTCCATAAACCAAATCAAGATCACATTCATTCATCATCATCAGTTGTAATAATTTCATTCATATTTTTTTTTGTACATTCTATATATATTCATTTCAAATTTCGTTGTGTTTGTAAGTGTTGTTTCTGATCTTCCTCTGTACCAATTCATACCCACATGGCGAAAATTCCCTCTTCAGGTTCTTTATTGTTTACCCTTTTTTGGATATTAAATGTTGACAAATTATTGGCGTTTTAATTTTTTTTATATATATCTGGGTGCTATGTAATCTGTGTAATTTGAATTCTTTGATCTGTTTTTTATTGTTTACCCTTTTGTGTATCCAAATTATTGGTATTTTAATTTGTTTTTCTCTTATTTTGGTGTTATGTAATCTGGGTCATTTGAATTCTTTTGATCTGTATTTTCTTGTCTTTGGATTAGAATTCAGATCTGTTATTGATTGCATACATGGGTATATGATCTAATTTGTTAAAGAAAAGTGAAAGCACATTCTGTTATTCTTTGATCAGTATTTGTTTTGAAATCCCCATGATTTTTTTATTGGTTTTTGGTTTGAAAAAGGGTTACACTCGATGGATCATGTCGAATATAGAGCGGGTGGGTTGCCAAAAATGTTGTTTTAGTTTTTTTTTTTTTTTTTGTGATTTCGGTTACCAGCTTGTGAAATTCATATTAAGATTTGAGTTCATCTTTTTCTAGTAAAACTTGAAGAAAATAAGAAACCACTGGTAGATGTAGATCCCGTGTTTGATTTTTTTAGTTATATGCGTGATTGTTAATCTTAGGTAGATGTGGACATATGGCGGGTTGACTAAAGGGTGAAAAAGAGTTATTTTTGGTATCGTTCGGGATGGATTGGCATGATCCATATCAGTTTTTGTACAAAAGTGAGATTTTCATCGATATCTAGTGTGTCAAATATCATGACAATAACTATTACACTTTCATAAAAATACACTCTGGTCTAATTTAGAACCGATAGACGAGTTCAACCATTTGACCGGTTTGTTTTTTACACAAAAAATTATTTTTTTTTTGAATATTTAGCGTGTCAAATAGCATGACAAAAACTATTACACTGTCATAAAAATACACTTTGGTCTTGTTTATACCGTTTAACGAGGTCACCATTTGACCTGTTTCTTTTTATCTACTTTTTTTACACATGTGATCCCTTAGAAATAAAATAATGAACCCAGTTGACCCAGTCAAAAGTAAACGGCCCTTTTAAGAAACTAACCATATTGCCCAATTATTCTGCTTGTTTTGTACTGATCCGGACCAATTTCCGTGCATTCAGATGGTTCAAAAAACTTATCCATGAATTCAAATGGAGGCCCAGAAGCAAACACTTCACTTGTTGTATGTTTCGGGGAAATGTTGATCGATTTTGTGCCTACAGTCTCTGGGGTGTCACTTGCAGAAGCACCCGCCTTCCAAAAAGCCCCTGGCGGTGCTCCTGCTAATGTTGCTGTTGGTATTTCAAGATTGGGTGGGTTCATCTGCTTTCATAGGCAAGGTATACCAATCAAAACATTTTTACAAATTAATTGTTTTTTCATCTTTCATTTGTAATATGGTGTCGATAAACGTAACATTTTTATATACTTCTTAGGTGGGTGATGATGAATTTGGGCATATGCTAGCTGACATTTTGAAACAAAACAAAGTCAACAATTCTGGCATGCGATTTGACCAAAAAGCACGAACAGCTCTTGCTTTTGTTACTCTTCGAGCCGATGGGGAGAGAGAATTTATGTTTTTTCGTAATCCTAGTGCAGACATGCTTCTTCTAGAATCGGAACTTGACGTGAATCTTATTAAACAGGTTGACTTTTATCTTTTCTTTTCATAGATTATTATCAACGCGCTGCAGGAGATAGTGCTTGGACACCCTTTTGATGTATAATTTGTGATAATCAGATAATTGATTGTCTTGAGTGTTTGGAAGAACTTGTTATTTATGATATTAGTTCATAAAATAATTTTTTTTTGTGAAAAATGCATTTTTTCGTTAACTAATTATTTGAGACTCCTAAATAACACGATAAATAAAAATAACATATTTTCGTGCGTGTGCAACTTTTTAATCCACTTATATTTTTTAACAGGCAAGTATATTCCACTATGGTTCTATTAGTTTAATAGAAGAACCTTGCAAATCGACACATTTAGCTGCGATGGCGATAGCAAAGAAATCAGGCAGCATTCTCTCTTACGACGTGAACTTAAGATTACCATTATGGCCCTCAGAAGATGCAGCTAGAGATGGCATAATGAGCATTTGGATTCAAGCTGATGTCATCAAGGTACCAAGGGCATACAAGTAAATACACCTATCCTGCGTTTATTTCCTTTTTTTAACGAAACTAAAGTTATGGGTATACACAGGTGAGTGAGGACGAAATTACGTTTTTGACCCGGGGTGCTGATCCGTACGATGATAATGTGGTGTTGAATAAGCTTTTTCATCCCAACCTTAAGCTTTTGCTTGTAAGCGAAGGGCCAGACGGCTGTAGATATTATACACAGGTAATGATTCTTGTTTATTAAGGTTTTATATGTGTTTTATGGGACCAACAAAATGAAATATTTAAGCGAACCGATTATGTTTTGTGCAGAAATTTAAGGGAAGAGTTCCTGGTGTTAAAGTAAAGGCTGTTGATACCACCGGTGCTGGAGATGCATTTGTTGGTGGAATTTTGAGTGTTTTAGCTTCGGATACAAATCTTTATAAGGTACCCTTTTTTATCCATTTTCCATTTGCGGGTCCCATTTCGTTTCTTATCAAATGAAGTAAGTTGGATCAGTTTTTGTTGTTGAATATGAAACATTAAAGTGGGAAAAAAGCATCTATGTTTAGGTTCCATCTCTTTATTGCTTTTCATCCATTCTTGATTCTGATCTTTATCAATCTACGCGTTTAGATTTGATTATTTTTCTTAGTTCATCGTCTTTGATGGGACCCACAACAGTATTTAAATTTGTCAAGCCTTTTAAATGTGGATTTATTTAGTTATCTCAAGCCTTTTTTGGTTTAATTGAGGGCTTATTTTCATTCTGCTTATACTAGAAAGTAAAATAAATATTGGTACTTGTAGATCTTGATTTCAAATGGGACACATAATCTAACATATTCCTTTGTGAAACGACATAAACGGGTCCCACAGGTGTTGGAACTATTGTGACTCTCTGGCGGGATCTTAATCGTATGATTTTCATTTGCTGTGTGTTTGTATAACCTTTGATTCCAGACATCATCTTTATTGTAAAGGATGAAAGAAAACTAAGAGAAGCACTTCTTTTTGCAAACGCGTGTGGGGCCTTAACCGTAACCAAAAAAGGAGCGATTCCAGCAATGCCCACAAGAGATGAAATCCACAAAATCTTGAAAAACAACAGCTGAGGAACATATTGGTGCGATGTTAATAAAATGAGCGGTAAAAAGGTTTTATTTGAATCAAACCCTGCAATGCACAAGTGGTTTCCGCATATGAAGTTCATGGTTGCAGTTTTAGTTGTACATTGAAGGGGTCTGTTTTGGTGATTTGTATGACGTTTTCTAGCCATAAATGGAATCTGTACTATGTTCCAGTATATCAACTTGCTGGTAATGAAAACAAATGTTTTTTTGTTGCTCGGTTTCACCATTAGTAGGCAACTTTTGACGGTTGCTATAAGTTTTAACAATGCCCAAACACTATAGTTTCATCACTCGTCTTTTAAGGTGTAATGTGGCACGTTTTCTGCTTCTTATATTTGTTTTAATTACACATTCAAGAAACAGGGTTTATTATTATTTTTTTAACGTATAAGCAAGCTAGTCTCAAGATATTTGGCCATTGGGTCTGATTCAGCCCACAACCTTTGAGCAACGGGAAGCCACATGAACAAGGGTCTTTCTCCCCTCAACTCTTACTAGTAGAACCTAACCTCTCTTCCGCATTATCTATCTATATCTCTATGTTACAGGGGTGTGTACGGTTCGGTTCGACTTTTTATTAAAACCGAAATGTCATTTTTTGGTTTTAAAAATCGTTCAGTTTCGGTCTTTTTGATTTTTACACCGATTCGTTTCAGTTATTTCGGTTTTTGAAACAAAAAAATGTAAGATTCAATAATAAAAAGTACAATTTAAAATTTATGAATCTTTTCTATATGTTTATATTTAAGTTATTATACTTAACCTTTTTAACTAATAATGTTCACATAAATCTAACCTTCTAATCTATTTTTATGTTTTTTCAAAGTTTTATTAGGACATTTTCCTTTATAATACTTTGAATATTATTTAATTTTGTATTAAATTTTGTTATTTGTTGTATGCAATAAATAAATCATCTCAATTATAGATAAACATGTTAATGTTTTTATTCTAAATACTTAATATTCAAGAATAAAATTAATAATTTCTTTAGCATGAGTTAAACACTCAAACAACTTAAACTTAAACATAAAAATATATGTTTTATTCATTTTGGTTCGGTTCGTTTTTTCGGTTATTGAAAATGGCTATCCGAAAACCGAACCGAAATTTTCGGTTATTAAAAATCCGAAAACCGAACCGTTGGTTTTTGTTTCGGTTCGGTTTTATCGGTTATTTCGGTTACGGTTTGGTTATTTCGGTTTTCCAGCTCCCCCTGTCTTATAAAGCATTTCCTAAAGGACTTCTTAAAAATTAAGAGGTACAAGTAGAAATGCCAAGTATATAACACACAATGCATATATTATTTATGTTTAGGGGGTAAATTTGTCTTTTTTCCACAAAGACCTCTTAAAAATTAAGAGGTAAAAGTATAAATGATTATCATACAACCTACAATGCATATGTTAACTACTTTTTAGGAGCAAATCTATCTTTTTAGCACTATAGATTACGAGTATAAAGTCTTGAGTTAATGAGCTTTACAAATCATTTAAAGTCTTCATTATTAGTACTAGCAGGATGTTCGCGCTATGCGGCGGGAGCGACACATCACATTGCGATACTCGTTTTTGGTAGTTTTCTTATTCATTTAATATTTGTTGTAGCATCATTGTGATAGATATACATCAAAAACGAAATAATCGGGTAATCCATATCATTGTGTTGTACATGGTTTGGTTGGTTCGGTTATTATCCTCGACCGAAGCTGAACCAAAGTCTTTGATTAGTCTATATTATTAACCAATTGGTTAATAACTTCAGTTTATTCGGTTAGATTGACGGTTTTTTGTTAGGTTCATTTAATTTCAGTTAATAGCAAAAACCAAACTTTGGTTAAAACTTTTGTTTAGAAATATATATAATTAAGGTATAAACACATGTAAGGAAAGTATAAATATATGAAATATATGAACCAAAGGTATAAAAGCTAGAAATATATGAAAATATGAATAATTCGATTCGGTTCAGCTAATTTTGGTTAAACGAGAGTATAAAAGAATTGATAACCGATTTTTGGTTGATTCGATTTTCAGTTTTTGGTTGATTTCAGTTCGGTTTCATCTGTTTTTGGTTTGGTTTAAGTTAATGATTTAGTTATTGCTCACCGATAACCGATTTTGGTTAATAACCAATAATAGCGCACGATGCGGCGTGAAATACAGAAATTACCATGATGTGCATTGTTCGGCTGGTTAGATTATTATCCTCAACCGAAATCGAGGTCATCGATTAGTCTATTTTATTAACCAATCCGTTTTGGGTAATCGGTTTGGTTTATTTAGTTAGATTGACGGTTTTTGGTTTTATTCATTTAATTTCGGTTAATAGCCCAAACCAAACTTTTGCTAAAAACCAAAAACCGTCAATAACCGAAGTGATTAACCGATTGGTTAATAATATAAACTAACTGAATTTAAATGAACCAAACCAAAAATCGTCAATCTAACCGAATAAACCGAAGTGATTAACCGAAAACCGACTGTTTAATAAAATAGACTAACCGATGACTTTGGTTTCGGCTTCGGTTGAGAATAATAACTCAACCATACACAATAGTATGTAGTGGATTACCATATTACTTCGCTTTTGCTGTATATTTATCATAGTGATACTACAGTAAATAATATATGAATAAGAAAACTACCAAAAACGAGTATCGTAATGCGATCCGTCGCCCATGCCGCATCGCGCGGACATCTTGCTAGTAATATAATATAGATAAAGAACTCAAAAGGCCTTAGTATATTACTAAACTAATATGAATCATTTCTAGGGTTGAAACTGAAATTATATTTTTGGGTCTTAAGTACTAAATAGTCTCATGACAGATGAACATCGAAGAACTTACAAGAAATGTAACATTTTGAAAACGAACAGGACCAGGTAACTGGCTGAACCAGTTTATGTCTACATAACTATATCATAACACTTATCTTTGTTTATTAAATTTTATTCTACTTTTTGTATTTTACACATTTTATATTTCAATATAAATAAATTAATTATGACATAATGTTGTTTTTTTAAAACCAGTATGAAGTTTGAACGGACTCAAAAATGAAACTGTTTGACAATCAAGACCCATTTTAAAACTTGAAATGAATTCAACAATTAATCTATTAACCGATGGATTTTAATTGTTAATCATGTGAGAAATTCAAACGTTTTTCTGCATTGATGTTCTATGCTATAAAACGATCCAAACCATGTGGTCTCTCTCGCAAACTGTCCAGAAATCACACTGCCACCAGAAAATCTTGGCAACCGCCACCGCCACCTGCACTATCGTTGTTTGTTCGAACCAGGTTTGAAAGCCATCATCACGTCTTGCTCGGTCGATATAGTAGATCTGTTTTAAGTTGCAAAACAGGTTAGAAAAATAACTTTTACGCAGCTTTTTATTTGGAAGAATGTTTTGCTCAGTCGATATAGCGATCTGTTTTAAGTTGCAAAACAGGTTAGGAAACTAACTTTTAGACTTTTTTACGAGCCCTATTATCTGGAATAATAGAAACTGGAACTAGAAAAGATAAGTTATGGATTGACATTGTAACAGAGTCCACATATTACAATGGTTTTGCTTGTTTAAATATGTTTTATTATGTTTGGGATCGACTGAACAAATTTGGTAGACCACTATTTCAGGAATCAAGATTTTTTCCACAACAATATAAAAAAATCAACAATACATGTTTTAGTATCAGATTATAATTTAACATGTGAAGTTAACAAAGTATTGTTTATGTATAAGCTAAAAACAGTATAATGGCATGAAGGTAGGACAATATATTATGTATGTTATCATCTTCTTTCTAAAATCTGAGATATCAATCAAATTTGAGTAATAGTAGCAAAACACAACTGAACATAGCATTTGATTAAGAAGTGTTTGGAGGTTGAACAAAAAGAGTTCCTTCACTTACACATTAAGAATCATGAATACGAAGTTACCACACTTGATTAATCGGGGTTAGTTTAACAGATGCCCTCTCCAAATGAATTAAAAACATTTAATTTGATGGAAAGGCATATGTGCAGTGCTGGAATGAAAGGTGTGCCCACTTGCAACACTTTCCAATGATCTAGCTACCGGTAACCACTTTCATCATCATCATCCTCGAAGTTGTGAGAAAGTACCATGTTCTTTTCGCCACCTCGGATGACCTTAGAAACAAGTTGCGACCACTGTTACAGCGAATGGTGCTCAATTATTTTAGCCGACCATCTGTTTACATGTCTCAGTCCACCAAAGAACTCAAGGTAACACTTAGGTCTTCTACAAAGAACGACACACGCTGGAACAAATAGTAGTGAGGTCAAGATGCAAGCATTTGCTTGGTCGACCAACAAGGGGAAAGCACGCATCACCTGGGATACTTGGACTCCTTTTCCTTTATTATAGTTCATATGTAATAGTTGAGACTGTTTATTTGTTAAAGTTTGGTTGTTGTTTTGGTTTGGTTCTTACTGTTGTTCTCTGGTGTATTATGCGGTCCCTTTAGCTCCTTGCTAAGGGTTGCCTATTTTTTTATGATAAAAGCTCATTTGGTTGATTAAAAAAAGTAGTCTATAATATTTGGAGACTTTGTTGTATATAATTTCATAGCAACCCGTTGGTTTTTTGAATATGTATATTTGTTGGCGTTTAAAAAAGGTTGGGTTGTAAATTCATTAATCTTTTTAAGTGTGTTTTAAGAGGGTAGTTGGTTGAATAAAGAAATCATCTTTTCTTCAGATATGTTTTATTTTTTTATAAATTTGGATATCCGTAAACCGGATATCTGAAATTTCGTATACGGATTCAGATATCAATTTTCACTATCCGAAATTTTCGAATATCCGAAAACCAAATAATCCGATCTTGAACACTTGGGGTCACTCTTCTCAATGGGATTCTTCAGTTTGAATTCTTGTTGTGGTACAGAATCAGTCTACGGAATCACGTTCGAACTTCAGGTGATGTTTAGATGAAGAATTAAAAAAAAATTAAAAGATAATTGTTTTCTTTATAGTTTCTTTATATAAAATATAATAAGAATTGGTTGTATAAACATGTAAGAGTCCTTTTCATAACCTTCTTATTCAAGAAACTTTTATAAATTATATTAAACATAAGTGATAAATGAGTTACTGCAAAACAGACGGATGAAACCCTTGCCGTCTTTAAGAAGAAGACTGTTTGTTTTTTTAAATTCTACAAACTGCTGAAATAAACTGAATAATATTCATAAAAAACACAATAACAATTTTTTTAAATCATTTATTCCATACTCTGCATTAACAATTAACATAAACCTAAACCTAAACATAAACAATTAACATAAACCTAAATCTAAACACAAACAATAAACATTATCTAAACATGAATTGAAACAATAACCATAAACCTTAACATACACAATTAACATAAACTTAAACCCCCAAACATAAACAATTTTCATAAACCTAAACATAAACAATTAAAATTAAAAATTTCTTAAACATAAAACCATGAAAAAATGAAATTACATGTTGTGTTTGGGATGGAGGCGGTAGCACTGAGAGAAGCATGAAGGGGGAGACGCATGGGAGGAGCAGGAGGTGGTCGCGACGGCTATGGGAGGAAGGGAGTGGCCGGCGGCGCTCTGGGATGAGGGTAGAGGTGAGAGACGACGCCGGTGGGAGGAGGGAGAAGTGGTAGCGGCGGCTGTGGGAGAGGGAGGGTGGTAGCGGCTGTAGAGAAGAAAGTGTGATGACAACGTGTTTTTTGAAAGAAAGTGGCTGTGGGAGAGGGAGGGTGGTAGCGGCTGAAAAACTTTTCTCTGAAAAACCAAACAGCCCCTTAGGGACTTTGTAAGTTAATTTTTTTAATATATGAACTCAGTATTCATTTTATTCAAGTATATCAAATACTTTTTATGTTGATCTCAAGTAGTTTACTAGCTAGTTGACTTGACTAAATTATATCTAACTAGAATTGAGCCCTCTACGTTGCGGGACGGGGCGTAAAACAGTGCTATTAGAGGCTGGAGGCGTAAAAACATGCTAGGTAGCAACCCAACAACGATCAAAACCGGAAAGAAAATATCAAGTAAATCATGTGACACAAAATGTAGACAAACTCGAATTCATACCGAATGGCGGGGTGGCGTAAAACCCTTAAGCCTACAGCAACCATAACAAAAATCATTATGGCATAAACCAAGTAGATATAAATAAAAAATATAATGGGCTGTGTTAGCTGGAGTATTTCTAATTGAAGTGTTTCTATTACATGACGGGTCAATGTACCACAAACGTTTATCAGTTCTTTTACCATAAGTTCCACATATTGGAATATTATGACAGCGAATTGCTTCGACATGTTTTTGTTAAGAATTAATAATCCTTTGCTAGGCTAAATTTTTAGAATCCCCCAAAATATCATGATTGCCTTGTTGTTCATGAATAAGATGATTTCTTTTAGATGGGTAGATCTGCATTTTTGGAAGTAAACACTTAAAAACATGAAATATATGCATTTATCCATTTAAATTGAGTATTTTTTTTTCAATACACCTATACATGGATTTTATGGTAAACAAAAATTGAACAGTTCTAGGCAATGCCATAATCAAGTACAAACCATAATCAAAAAACAAAAATAAAAAGCACAATTAGTCAATGCCAAAATGAAACACAAACCATAATCAAAATGGCAAAAACCTACGAGCATATACGAGGGGCTAAAAAGAAAGAAAGAAAAGCTTCTCAAGTGCTTCAGCAGGCTGCTATTGCAAGCATTAAGGCAGCAACAGATCTAGTCTCTGAACAATTATGATGTTTATATGAAGTAGATCGAAAGTAGCACCAAGATCATATTAAAACACAAAGCAGAAATTAAGAATTCTACTATCAACAGAGCATCGTAGCTGAATGTGCAAATTGTAAATGGTCTCTATGAAAATCGACTGTGCTGTCGGAGTCGTTTCTGCTGCTGGCAGTCATCTCAGCTGCCAGTAATTACTACCCCAACTGGTTACAGCTGCCAAAACCCATTAATTGTCACAATCCCGCTTGTGGGAACCTCTAGCCGCTTCACTCGCCGTCGCCGAGCAACAGAAGCCCGACAGACAGATCTGACTCGTCGGGGTTCTCTTGGAACCCTAGGCGCTACCGGTAACCTCTGGTATCAACCAGACCCATCGCTGCTGGAACAGGGGTAGAAGACAGAGATCGTCACCGAAACAGGGTGGCCGGCCGCAAGTCATGGTCGGATCCCCTTCCGTTCATGCGCCCTCTCTCTCTCGCTCTGTCGCTTTCATTCTCTTCCTTTCTTCTTCTGGCTATGGTCGCCTCTCTTTTAATGGCAATAACCTAAATAAACTCTAAATTTTGGGTAGTTGTTTTACTGTTCACAACCTCTTACGCAAATTGTTATGTATAGAAATGTTACCAAAACTGGACTAGTTATTGAACCTGACACCCTCATAAGTCTTTTAAATAACGAATGACATTATAAGTTATCTAATATTTACACACCCATCAAAATTATTGAACCGACCACCCTTCAAAACTGAGTTTTTTTTTTCTTTTTTTTTTGGAATAGGCGTTCTCGGAAAGCTTATGGACTAAAATGGATACTTTAAAAACAATTTATCAAAATAGATATTTTATAAAAAGTTATTTTTTCTCACTCCTAATTTTATTGGATAATAATAATATTTTTTTTAAAAATATATTATTTAGAAAAAAGCAAAGGAAAAAAGTTATAGTAAATTTTTATAAAATGAATTGAGTGATTTTATAAAAGGTTTTTTAATTATTTTATCAACATTGTCTTTAAGTTATTTAAACATTCTAGGTCTTAATTCTTCCACAAATATTTTAGTTCCATAGATGTATTATTTTTATAAATGTTTTTGTTATTTTTTTAAGGCATATCTTTTATTAAGGATGCTAAAGCCATCTTTGTTGGTAAGCAAGTCTAACCCGACTCAAACACAAACATGACCAACCCAAAAATCTTGTAAGCCATATGAATTTGAACACAACATGAATTTTTGCAGGTTGACACGACAACAACCATTTAACCCGGATTTGTTTATTTTTCGTATTTAAAGTCTTTCATTTTATATTTTTACAACAAAAATGTAAATTTATATAAGAAACTATTTGTTGATTAGAAAATTATATTTCATTTAAAAAACACTCCTACTTCCTTTTTTATTTATTAGCAATGATTATACGTAAATTATTTTAAACTTATTAACATATATAATTGAATCTTATCAACAAATCTGTATATGACATAAAAACGTTTTTAACGTTTATTAAATAAAGGTAAAAGATACTTTTCTTAAATAAATAAGGAAATTCTTTCACTCCCATAAAATTAAGAGTGAGAAAAAGTAATTTTTTATAAAATATCCATTTTTGATAAATACTTTTTAAAAATACCATTTTGATTTTGATGGATAAGTTTTCTAAGGATGAAAAAAGTCATTCAAAACTATTCTTCCCACATTCTGTTATTAGCTTAATATATTTAGAGGTTTTTTTTTCCAAAAGAGTGAAGTAGAAAAAAATATCTACCACGTGATTTGAAAAATATTAACTAAAATGTGTGTTTTCTTTTAAGTATTTTTCTTAAAATGATGGTGGTAGAAAGAATATTTATTAAAATAGATTTTTTTTATATTTATTAAAAATGGATATTTTTCCTTATTTCTTGATTTCTAACTAATCTATTGTAATTTTTTTCTTTTATTTATTTTTTCAATCAACCTATTAACCTATCATCAGGTTTCTATTTTTCTTCATCAAACAACTTATTGTCCTTTTTTTTACCTTTTTACTAACTTACTATATCAGGCTTTTTTTTTCTTCAAACAACTTATTGTACTCTTTCTTTTCTTTTACCTTTTTATTAACTTACTATAATTCTGTTATTTATTTTTATTTTTTTAATGCTTTTCTTTTTATTCCCTTTTATAGAGTTATGTAAGATAAATTATTTTATATTTTTTAAATATTTTAATTTATAAAACTTGACATTGTAATGAAACTAAAAGATTCGAATGAATACATAAATGAACGGATATAAATGGGTAAATGAACTAACTTATACGAATTCAAATGAACGAGCGTAAATGGACGTTGACGAATATAAATGAACCAACGAGACATGCATGCATGTTAGTTCATTAACTAAATGAGAAAAAATGTTGTCCATGGATATTAAAAAAATAAGTTAATAATTTCCAAAATAAAATAAGCATCGAGTTGATTTATTACGCGAATGAAATATCACAAACCAACATATCCATGAAACTGAGTAAACGTTTTACACAATAACTATTAATAAAATTAAAATAACTTTAGGATACAATATATATAGTATTAAATTGATAATTACACACTCCTAAATGATATATTACCTCCAAATAATTAAATTAAAGCAATAGCTACGCGGTATTTGCAATAAAAATAAATCAAGTTCGACAATATGAAGTCCTTTTAACATCGAGGAGGGGTATGATTCTAAAAACTCCGCGCTTGCGCAAGGCACTATACCCTCATAATGATAACAGGTCACAAGGATAACCTTACGTACAACACGCAACGGTACGCCAATCTTGAAACCAGCAGGTTGCCTAACAACCTTGCGTACCATGCGCAACGGTAAGTTAAACCTGGAAGCGCAGGTCCCTGACCCTGCGCTGATTGATCAAACCTCTAGCCGCAAATTCCTAAAACCTTGCACAAGTCCAAGACTAATATGAGAGCAACTCATACTTAGTCTTGAGAACAAAAGGACTTGATCCCTACAAGTCCACGCTGGCCAGAAAGCACTGATAAGGTCACGCGGAAGGGAGAAGCGCAAAGAGGCATTGATCAAGTACAAGGGTACAAAGTGGCAGAGCTGTAACCCAATAACCGTTCGGCAGGTTGTGCCAGACCACGTCGCATGATGAACAGTCATGCAGAGGGCAGAAAGTACGCAAGGACGTACACGTGGCACCAACCAACTCACGCCAGCGACTATCATATGATCTCCACTACCGGCTGATGACAGATCCGACAACAAGGATAACTGCTAGGACACGTGGCTCCATCCACCATGCGCCAAGCGCACCTCCTGCCAGAGACCATTAACTGGTCGTCGCAGAGGAGACAGAATGGATATTCCTGATGCTGGTTCGAGGCCCAAGACCCATCTCCTACACACCTCTCTTTGGCTATAAAATAAGGATGACACCCCAAGGTAACACACACTATTTTGAGCTCACTCACTAGTTACTTACTTATTCCTTTGCAAACCCCGATATTTATTCTCACGCCGGAGTGTGGTCACGGAGAAAACCCTCCCGCTTTTCTCCCGTGACGAGGCTAACGGCGTTTCTAGTTTTGCAGTGAGCTTGAAGCAAGATCATTCCTACGAGCAAACGAGAGATAAACTTTTATACAGAGACTCTGAGCCATAACCCAGATATCTCTGGATACCTTCTGAAACCAGTGTTTCTTCACATTGTTTAATTATACATATATAATAAGCTGATTGAAGAAAAACAAATATACCAAGGAGAATAGGTTGATTAAATAAAAAAGAGAAGAATTATAAAAGCTTAGTTTGAAATAAGAAATCTACCCATTTTAATTAATATTTTATAAATCATCCATTTTTATAAATATTTTTTCCATTAACACACTTTTGAAAACAAACACTTAACATATTTATATCTTTCAGTAAGTAAAATAAAAAAACCTAAAAAACATTTATTAATATCTATAATCATCATTGTCATATATATATATATACATATAATATCAAATCTTTTTATCTAATAAATGGGATTAAGGATGATGTCATATGGCCAAATTCACCCAATCTAAGGCTGTAATTTTAAAAAGATGATGTCAATTCTTAAATCCATAATATCATCTTTTATTTTAATTTTAAAAAATAAAAAAATTAATAAAACAGATTTTAAATAAAAGTTGTATAGGTCCACTTGAAGGATCAAGATTAACCTACTTTCCTGTTTATACAACACACATACGAGTGCAGAATCCTCGTAAGTATGCAAATCAAAGCAAAGTAAGAAACACAAGATAACCTTTCATTGAGAAGTGCATGTCTGTTTATATAGTGTCCACACCTAGCAACAGTACGAAAAATGTTGCTGGTCGTACGAAACACCATAAGCCACGAAGAACATTCTCCAAAAGATGCTCGTACGAACGACCAATGGCTCGTACGAACATGAACTAGCTCGTACGAATCAAGCAAGATACTTGTTGAGATGAGCCTACTTGTACGACTAAAGAGTCAATCGTACGAATGGTGAGTGGCTCGTACGAGCAACAACTTGCTCGTACGAAGTACTTCTCACTCGTACATGAAGTGTTCTTCAGAGAACGTGCCAACAGACATGACGTACACAAGACTCAACAGCATGCACACAAGCAACTGTTTTACAACACAGACAAACTAATCGTCGTACTAAATCAAGATAGGAGGATATCTTGATTTGGTCGACACGAACAAACTATACAAACACACTAAACAAAGACCGTATAATTACAGACGTAACTAAGAGCAAGCGACAAACATAAAAGTGTATCAACAAACTCCCCCTTGGCTGTTGCTTGGTCTTCGGTCTTCATTCCAAATTGCCTGTTGTATCAACAAACTTCCCTAAAAATCTTCAATCCAACGTTGATTGATAATCAGGTCTTCAATAGTCTCCAGAAACATCAAACTTTTCCTGTTTCCTCTTGAGTGTCACTAGAGGTAACTGGATTGGTTAATATCTGCTGTACATTAGACTCTACCACTGGAGTTGAAGCAGAAACTTTTGGTTGCGAGGAAGAGGCTGAAGCATCAGGATTACCAGGGACTTCTCTATCCTAATCATGTTTACGTTTGATCTCCTGTGCTTTGCATCTTTCATTCCATAGAATGTTCACACGCTTTCTGCTCATTTCAAACACGTCTTTAATACCATTAAAGCCTTCAACCAGTGTAGCATTACGAGAATGATACCATTCTTTTAAGTCGTTATGCTTAGCAGTTAATGTTTCGGCAGATTGTTGAACAGTCACACTACGTTCTTTCAGCCTATTCAACTCAATTCCCCGAGAGTTATCAGCTGCTCTCATCTGTTGTAGTTGAGTTGCCCTTTCAGTATCTGCAGCCTTCAGCCGCTCATTTTCTTTTCTTAACTACGCAATTTCAGAATCTTGTTTTCTAAAGGTCTCTTTCAAAGAATTTATCTCCAACTGTTGTTTGACAACTGTGTTTCGATTTGAAGACATAAACTCCAAATGCTTGTTAATCTGGATTGTCGCAGCTTGCAACTGAGAGAACAGAAAACCCACTTTCTCATCATGTTCCATTTCAGAGAATAAACGACTGCTTCGTTTTGTATTTTGTTGATGAGTTGTGGACTGGGATTGTTGGACTGATGAAGTAGTAGGTTGTGATTGAACTGGAGTATCTTTAGCCGAAGGTGTTTCAGCTGCTGTGGTATTTGAAGGTTGTGGTTCAGAGGTTGTAGTGGGTTCTGTCATTACAGGTTCAGTCTCCTCCGTTGTAAAGGTAGACTCGACTTCTTCAACTTGTTCCAGTACAGTTTCTTGAAGTGAGGTTGTAGGTTGTGTGATTTCAGGTTGTGCTGACGATGTTTCCATAGGCTTTTTGCTTTGTTTCTTTCTTCCCTTATCACCACCTGTAGCACCTACATCATTTGCACCACCATTACCATCATTATTATCGTCATCATCATCACCTTTCCCTTTTGATGACCAAATTTATCGTTGATCATCTTTTTCAAAATTGGTTCTTCATTATCTGACTCACTGTCATCATGGCGCCACTTATCATTTTCTGGTGCAACATATTTATCATTTGCAAGAAAACTGAACAATTTACGAGAAGTGTGATTTCCTTGTAATGTTTTGCTGCTACACCTCTAAAAATTTTCAACGAATGTTTCATCATGATCTCAACTTTTGGAACATCGTTGTCATTCTTCGGAAGATTCGGATGTTGCACATTCAAGATCATTTGGAGAAAACGAGGATACATCTAAAACTTGTTTCCACCATATTCGATCCTTCTCAGGTTCTCCTTCATGTTTGCAAAAATATACTTTGAAACACTGAATGGTTTGTTCAAAGTCAAAGCTATCATCATTCCAACCAAGTCGTTATTCGCCATGTCATAACCACTTCGTCTGTTGCTCAAACACTGAATAAAAACATGTAGAATAAACTTATATCGGAGTGGCAACCATGCTTTCTTTAGTTGTCCTACGAGAAAATCTCCAACACATTTCACTCTAAGCAAACATCCACGTTGACACTTCAACGGTACTGAGAAAGGAGCTTCTGAATCATCGCCAAGCTGTAATACTGAGTTAATGATTTCAACAGAGATATCTATGTTCAAGGTCATTTACTCTCCCGCGGATAAGTTCCTGCCCATTCACTTCAGCAACTATAGCCGAATCCCAAAATTCCTTAATCAACGTCTTGTATACTGTAGTCTTGTGCATGATAGCATAATGTATCCTTGAGTCGCGCAAAAACTTCAATATACCGTTGTACTCAGCAAATTTATCTTCCGGATCTAAGAAGGCCACCATGTTATGTCTTGGTTCTGACATAATTTCCACTTCTGACTTGTCAGTTCTCTTCGTTGTGGGTTTTCTTTTATGTTCCTTCTGTTCCATTCTGTAAACATAAGACAACAAGGATAAGAACATAAATTCATTAGGGAATATACACAAAAAGTTTTATTCCAAACTTTCTGTATGTATGTATTCCCTGGATGAAGAATAACTGATTCATACGAATAACAATTTATTCGTACGAAGAACAACTAATTTTTACGAACACCTGACTTAGAAAAACAAGTGATTTACTCGTACGAGTAACTGGCTCGTACGAGCGACATGTTACTCGTGCGAGTGGTATTTCACTCGTACGAATCAGAAATATCTTGTTCACACAAACAACTTCAAGAGAAAATTATTCATGAGGAACTTGTTTTTCGCTAAAGATTTTTCGCTTAAAGTTTGTTGTTCATGTCAGACAATGTCACATAGTCAGATAATGTTCAAATCATTCATCTTCAAGGTATGTCACCATTGTCAAATTATACCTTAAGGATATCAGAAACAACTTTAAAGAGAGGTGAAAGGATGTCGTGAGCTAGGTGAAAGTAAAGTTGTACCAAAGAACTTCATCACCTTTATACCACATCAAGATACTCGTACGAAGAACCTTAGCTTGTACGAAGAACTGCCATTCGTACAATACACCAGTGGTTATTCGTACGAGGCACAATCACTCGTACGAGTGATCTCTGATTCGTACGAGTCCAAATTTTTCAAAATTGGACGTTTAGTTCTTCGAGGACCTTAGGTTTTTCGTTGACCTGTTTAGATCTTTGCACATATCCACACTAATCACAAGTAAATTAGGAAAAGTGCTCGTTAAACAGATTTTGTTCTTTGAGATGAGTTTACTCGTCGTAAGAAAGTACTTTATGAAGTTATGATCGCAAGACAAATGATTTTTAGGGCGTATCTTGGTAGAAAACTTTGAGCTTCACCTCTGGCTAAATAAAAAATAACTTAATTTTAACAACAGAGTAAACTAAACTAAAATATCAACCAACAAATAAGAATAAACTATATATTTACCAGGCAATCTTTTTCAAAGTTTCCAGGTAAGAGAATCATACTAGCTTTTAATCTTGCCAAAAACGAGTTTTGTTTAAAACATCAAATTAAAGAAATAAGTATTCTACTATGATTATCGGTATTGTTGTCCACGTAAGCTCAGCTTATCAGATGTAATCATGATTAGGAGATATGATTAATGTATGATTTATACTTACTAGCCGTGTGTTCAACCACTTCACGACACATTCCCGTATCAAGACATGCACGAGAGAAAATCTTACCGGTGAGTATACTGCTTATCATCTGTTTTGACGTATATGATGTAAGATACTCACTTATTTTGATTGAAAACAAGCCCTATGTGATTAGATCACTTATTGATGAGGAACTTGAGTTTCAGATACATGCAGGGCACAGGAGTAAGTCCGTGAACAGTTTAGTACCATCGTATCAACAAAGAGACGAACTTATCTCCCGCATAAAGTTGTGATATTTTATCACTTATTTTTGGGTGAATGTGATATTTTTATCACTTATTGATGGTCGTATGCAGAATTTACACGTATGTATGGTATCATGGAAGTTCTAGACTTGCGTCACTGTTATTTTTCAGTAAAAGATTCAACCATGATACCCAGATGATAAGCAAGCATAAAGACCGCATATCTCAGATCCTCGGCATACTATCAAACGAAATTTTGGTAATGAATGGTTCCCACCTAGCTTTCAGTCCATTATGTTTATATCAACCTGCATATTTTAATCTGATTGTGAGCCTACCGATATATCAATAGTAAAGCTACTAATCAAATTTTCGTTTTATGTTTTTGATCATTTTTTACAGATCACCGGTGTGTATCATCATCTTCTCTTATCTTTCCAAGAAACTTATTTTTGATTTTTGGTTTTTCTATTGTTATTGTATTTTTCTAAATTTTTCTACCCCTTAAATACGAAAGGTAAATAAATGAAAACTAAACTAAGTAAAAGACATATTTTTGTATTTTCTGAATTTTCTCATGTTTTTGTATTTTCTTAAAATTTTCTCCCCCTAAAATATAAAACAAAGAGAAAATGGAAAATCTTTTTGTCGTTTTTAGATTTTAAGAAAATATTTACAAAAAAGAGCCGAGGATGATTTACTTGGGTTTCACCTTGATGCCATTGACCAAAAGAAGATAATCAAAACGTGATTTATCAAAAGCTTTTGTAAACATGTCGGCACGTTGGTGATCGGTGTGGATTTTAACAACATTGATAAGTTTCTTTTCATAAAAATCTCGTATGAAATGATACTTAATCTCAATGTGTTTGGTTTTTGAGTGCTGTACAGGATTACGAGTGATCTGTAAAGCAGCTTCGTTGTAACATAAATAGGAGTAGTTAGAAATTCAAAACCGTAGTCGCGCATTTGTTGTTGGATCCATAGAACCTGAGAGCAGCAACTAGAAGCTGAAATATACTCAGCCTCACAAGTTGACGTAGCTAGATAAGTCTGCTTTTTGCACTGCCACGTGACTAGGCGATTTCCCAAGAACTGACATCCTGCTGATGTTGATTTTGCATCGATTTTGCAGCCACCATGATCAGAATCACTGAATGCTGTCAAATCAAACTTATCATCCTTAGGGTACCAGAGACCAGTGTCCGGGCGACCCTTCAAATAACGAAAGATCCTTTTCACAGCCATCAAATGAGAAACTTTTGGACTTGACTGGTAGCGAGCTAGAAGACATGTTGGGTACATAATATCGGGTCGTGAAGCAGTAAGATACATAAGAGATCCGATCATAGCACGATAAAGAGATGGTTCCACATGCTCACCCATTCCATCTGGAGTAATCCCATGATTTTGAGCTAATGGAGTTCCAAAGGCTTTGAGTCTTCCATCTGAAATCGTCTGAGAATATCCCCAACGTACTTGGTTTGATGAATGAAAATCCCTTCCTTAGGTTGATGAACCTGCAAACCTAAAAAGAAAGTCATTTATCCCATCGCGCTCATCTCAAACTTCTCTTGCATTACCTGCTCAAATTCTTTGCACAATTTCTCGTTTGTAGACCCAAAAATAATATCATCAACATATACTTGTACCAACAATAAGTCCTTATTTTCTTCCTTGACGAAGAGAGTACAGTCAATCAATCCACGTCGAAAACCATTCTTTAGAAGATAGGAAGACAACGTTTCATACCAAGCCCGTGGAACTTGATGAAGACCATATAGCGCCTTATCTAGAAGCCAAACTTGTCAGGATGAATTGGATCTTCAAAACCAGGCTGTTGCTCAACATATACTTCTTCTTCAACCACACCATGAAGAAATTCACTCTTCACATCCATTTGATAAACGGTAAACTTCTTGTAGGACGCATAGCCAAGAAGATTCTTATGGCCTCAAGACGTGCTACCAGTGCATAAACTTCATTGTAATCAATGCCTTCTACCTGATTAAAACCCTAGACAACGAAACTTGCTTTGTTTCTCCCAACAACACCTCGGTCATCCTTCTTACACTTGTAACCCCATCTTGTACCAATCTTCTTGTAGTTGTTAGGCCTGTCAACCAATTTCCACACGCCTAACTTCTGAAACTGCTGAAGTTCTTCTTGCATCGCTTCAATCCATGAGTCTTCTTTCATCGCCTCCTTACAAGATTTCGGTTCTACTTGGCAGGCATAGCAGACTAAAGACCAATCATTCTGTTCCCTAGATTCCCTAATAGCCGAATACAAACCAGCATTCTGGTTGTTCCTTAGCTGATTACGGGTCTACACACCACTCTGGACATCTCCTATAATATTCTGCTAAGGATGGGTATTATGGATTCGAGTTTCAGGAACATTGGGAACTCGAGAATTTATACCCAAATTGTTGATATTCAGATCAACGGCTAATTCGTTTACTGGATTTGACGAAGATGTAGAGGCATGACCTTCAGTCGTCCCTTGATTTTGCACATTTGACGTGACATCTGAAATTCCAGGAACAGGACTAGAAGTAGCTTCATTTGCATCATGGAACTCATCGTCCTCTGATGAAACATTATAATCAGCAGCATCTTCGAATTCCTCATTCTGAACAAGATTGTTAGCCGAAGTAGACACTTGAGGGTTAACAATAATTGGTCTTACTAATGACGAGTCAACTGCCGTATCACTTTCCAGTAGCATTTGAGCAGCTGCAGAAGGATAATCAAAAGTTGGCATATTAAAGGAGTCAAACAGCCCATCGTAGTCAAACATCCAAGGAGCAACCGGAGCTCTTACTGATCAGTGTATCTTTGAACCTTAACTTCACCCCATTCTTCAATCTTTTTTGATGACAAATTCCATACTCTAAAATTAGGAGTAGCATATCCAAGAAAGAAACCATCGATTGCCTTAGGACCGAATTTACCATGTGGATCAATCATAGTGCATGGAGCTCCAAAAGGTTCTAAGAAAGGCACATCTGGTTTCCTTTTATGTAGCAGCTCGAAACATGTTTTCCCATGCCTTTTCACCGTAAGAACTCTATTCATTGTATAACATGTGGTAGCCACAGCCTCTCCTCAAAATTGAACAGGAAGTTCTGATTCTACTAACATAGTTCTTGCAGTTTCAATCAGAGTTCTATTTTTCCTCTCAGCGACACCATTTTGTTATGGAGTGTATCGAGAACTATAGTCATGCAAAACGCCTTTAGAAGAACAGAACTTATCCATAACATGGTTCTTGAATTCGGTGCCATTGTCGCTTCTGATTCTCCTTATCTTTAAATTGTATAAATTTTCAAGTAGTGTCAGGAGATTCTTGAGGATTTCAGGAACTTCACTCTTGTGTGCCAACATGTTCACCCATGAAAATCTTGAGTAGTCATCAGTAACTAATAAGCAATATGAATCACCAAAGGTAGTCTTGTGTTTCATAGGTCCAAAGAGGTCCATATGAAGACGTTTCAGAGGCATAATCACCGTGTTAATCTTCTTCACAGGATGAGATTTTCTAGCTTGCTTTCCTTTTTGGCACGATACACGGACGTCTTTGTAAATGAAAGTTCTTCACTGGTACACCACTCACAATATTTTTTTTTCACTAAATAGTTCATTTTCCTCAAGTGAATGTGTCCCATTCGTCTGTGCCAAGAGATTGATTCCTTTTCGGTGGCTTTTGAGACAAAACATGTAACTTGTGCAGACGTGGTAATAGCTTGGCTCATGTCAAGAATATACAAGTCATTAATTATTTGAGCCGACAGGAGAATCCATTCTTTGGGAATCTTGAAACCAGGTTTCAGCACATAACAACCGGTATCATCAAAATGAACCGTGAACTTCTTGTCGTAGGTTTGAGAAGAGTGTGATCAATTTGACGAACATAATTGATCTTGTCAAAACTAACACCACCATTGGAAACCATTCCTTCTCCAGTGATGATCCGCCCTTGTCTCCAGCAAAGGCAACATAGTCTCCTTTAATGCTTTTCACATCATAAAGGAGCCTTAAATCGCCTGTCATGTGCCTTGATGCTCCACTGTCAACAATCCAATGACTATTCACAGTTCCTCCTGGAACACCCTACACATTTTAATACCCGATCAGTTTGAGATGAGGACCCAAGCCTTAGTGGTCTTGGGTCGACCCTTATCATCAAGAAATGTGATTTCTATTTCTTGATCATTTTGAAACTTTGTGCCTCCCCCTGAAACATTACCGGTTTTAGGTTTCCAAGATTGTTGAAATTTACCAGAATTACTATTATTTACAGTTTTAAATACTTCTGGTTTTATCAAACTTGATGAACTTGGTTTCCTTTATGAAAAATCCAGTTTTAATGCTTTTTCAGTTATTTTTACTTGTTTATGTCTCTATTTTTCTTCTTGTTCCTTAACAATTCGTTTGTCTTGTTTGGGTGACATAGATCGACGTTGGCAAGTTTTTTCAGAAGGGGCTTTTTCAACAAACTTTGGTTTTGCTGGATTAGTACAGTTTTTATAATGTGGCCAAACTCTCCACACTTAAAACATGTTCTCCTTTCAACAAATTTAGGAGATCCTGTTTTACGACTTGATGTTGAACTTATGGGTCTGGAGGTACTTGGTTCATTTTTACACCCATTTGTATGTTAAGTGTAATTGTTTTGACTGTTATGCTATAAAATCTTGACTTGATTTACAAAATCAATATTAAACATGCTTTCAAAAGTCTCGATTTTATCAATACTAGTTGAACTCACAAATTTAACATTCTTCAATTTCTTCTTGTAGCGAGCTCCTTTGGTTTCAACCTTAGGTTTTCCAGCTCGCTTTTCTTGTTGTTTTTCTTTTGAAATGAATAATGGTTGTGACTTGATTGGATTCTTCTTTTCCAAAAATTTGGCTATTGAGTTTTCAAAAACTTGATCAATAGAGGTTGGATTTACATTTTTGATCGGAAAGTCATTGTTTGAGTAAATTTTCTTATCCCCAATCAATATACAACATATTATCATTTTTTATTATAGACTCAGTTGTCTTGACAGATTTCATAGGATCATTATCTTGATTTGCAACATATTTCACATCAGGAGCAACAGAAATTTCTACCCCTTTTTCTTCATCAAGAGATTGATCCTGATCGGTTTTCTCTGACTTGTCATCTGATGAATCATCCTCCTCTATTGTAGAAGGATTCTGATCAACAATTGATGATGAGTTCTCTGATTTTCTTGATTCAACTAAGGAATTGTCCAGCTTAAACCCTAATCATGCTGCAAACTTTTCAGGATTAAGAGGTACAGATGGTTCAAAGCGTGGCATTACCTCTTCATCAGGCAATTTGGTATAATTGTGTTTCAAAGGAGGTGGACACGATTTATACCCAATGCATTTGGCATCTCCCTTAAGTTTTTGAACATCAATGATGTGATCAAGCACATATCGGGAGTTAGAATAACTTTCCAATTTGAGCTTAATTGCATCATGTTCGCATTTGGCAATGGCTAACTCCTTTTTCGTTTCTTCAAGGATATTAATGTAGTTATTAATTCCTGTTTGCTTGTTCAAAACTGTTTTTGTTATTCATAAACGCTGTTCTTAAGAGTCCCGATTACATATTTGAATTCTTTCGAGTTAAAGCCAGATTTGCCTCTTTGTATTTTGACAGTTCAACAACTAGGCATTGATTGTGACTGTTTGTTGTTTCAAATTTCGTTTTTAATTCAGCACAGTCACTGCATATCTTAGGAGAGTCGAATTTTACCTGACTTGTCAAACCTGCAACATTAGCCATGAAGGCAATATGATGAGAGAAGGATGCACTATTTGTAAAGATTTTATCCATTTCCTTTGATGCAACTTCTGCTTTCTTCATCAAACTAGCCTTTTGACTTTTCAGCTTCTCTGCTTCTTTCAGCAACTCATTGACCTCAGTATCAATCCTTTCCCTGATATCTGAATCAGATCCATAACCACCTGCACTCGAGCATTCCTCATCAGAACTAACATTATACCCAGAACTATCATCATCATTAGAAGTGTCAATGCTGTGAACATGTTTGATCCGATTGATAATCTTGGCATAACATGCAATTCCTCCTTGATTCTCGTTTCCCAATTGTACTGACCAATCGTATCCTTCATCTGCTTGAACTACTAGAGCTCTATTTGTGTTGTTTGAAGGCCCAGACTGGTTGGTGTTGTTTGGATTGTTAACATCTACTATTCTCCGTTCATTATTAACTTGAGTTGCGTTGGATGGTTGTGATTGATTTTGGAAAGGGTTGTGATTTCCTTGTTTGCTGGGTCTAGTGTACTCACGCTTGAAGTAACCTTTTTCACCACAGTTGAAGCAAGTAACAACATCTTTATCAAAACCATATTTCGTATCTTTCTTGCTTTCCAAACTTGTTCTTCTAGTTCTGCTCATGTAATCCTTAGCTCTTCTGACTGCACTTGCAAACACCCATTTAATATCCATTAGCTCCATCTCATCTCTGTCTATTTGTTGGTAGTCTTCATTAGTCAAATTTATGTTTCCAATTTGAGCAGCGACTAATCCACAATAAGCACAAACCATGGTGTTCAGAAGTTCCATGTGTTCCCGAGCAATTTCTACACTGACCTTGGAAAGATGAGACGTATCAACTGACGGTATTAGGGTTTGCAGGTTGAAAGTTGTTAACATAGAAAGCTTGTTGTGAAGCTTGAGGTGTACAACTCGAGGCTGTGGTAGAAAGGCTTTAGGATCAAATACTTGACCATAGGTTTGAGTACTTGAGCCGGCAGATTGATCTGTTTGAACTGGTGGTGGTAGAAAGGGGGTTAACATTTGACACAAAAGCGGTTTGAAGTTTTGGTTGCTGAGTTGTATTGACACCTGTGTTAATACCTCCAAAGTACATCTTAGGGTTTTGTGGGACAGAACCCCTTTTTGCTTTCCGGATTTCTTCTTCATTTTTGTTCTCCAGTTTCTAAACAAATTCATAGATACTGATCACATCCAAAACACCTGTATGCCTTAGTAAGTCAATGAATTGACTCCACTTTGGCAGTAAGGCGTCAGCAAAACGCATCACGATTTCCTGTGGAGATGCTAACACTTTGTATGAATACATTTCACTGAGCAAGTGGTAGAAACGTGTTGTCATGTCGCTCAGTGTTTCATTCTCCATGAACATGAGACCTTCAAACTTTTCTTTAGCAAATCATGTCGTATTTTTCTTGTTGTAGCATTTCCTTCTCCACTTACTTCCAAAGAATCCCATAGATTCTTGGTGGTGGTACAATACACAAACTGATGATAAATATCCTTATGAAGTGCTTGTGAAGGATAGCAAACGCCTTCTTCTCTAAATCATAAGCCATTTTATCGCTTTCATCTAAGTAGGATAAGGAGGTTGGATTTGATCCTGCTTCTTCAAGAGATTCCTTGTATGGTGTAGTAAAACATGTCCATAATTCTGTATTTTGACCGAGAACATATGTATGGAAACGACTTTTCCATGAAGGATAATCGTTCATATGGTTCAGTTTTGGTGGACGGTTATTACTTCCAGTTTCACTCTCGCTTATAAGAAGAGTCTGAATGCTCTAGTTTTGATTTGCTATACATGCCCATTGATTTGCAGTAATCATGGCTGTGTGTTGAGGCATTAGTGATTTAACCCATGAGGTTGCGGAGCTTTTTGTTGAGTCTTGATTTGTGCTTGAACTACTCCCCCAATCCCAAGGATTAGTACTCATTATGTTTTCTTGGTTATCAAAATTAAAACGTTTAAAGTTTAATTTTTGAAAATAACAGTCTCCTTTTAAAGTTCACAATTTTAAAAACCACAAAGTTTTGAAAAACTGAAACACGAAAAACAGATCAAAGATGCTTGTTCTTCATACGAATCAGTGATTCATATGAGTCACACTTCTTCGTACGAACCAGGTTGTTGGTACGAATGACACGCTTTCATGCGAGCAATCTGTGCTTCGTGCGAACAAGGTCCTTCGTGCGGATGACTTGGTTTTCACACAAACAGTCTTGTTCTTCGTGCGGATGGGTTATTCGCACAGATGTTTTTCGCAGAGAGGAATCTTTTTGCATGGTTGGTTGGTGAAAATTTCCTTTTCTAACACAGACTTTTTTTCGAAAGTGGTCAGTTGTCTACACAATTTTGGTTAAAAAGACAAACATTCCATATCAGCTTTTCAGTCAAAAAAGTCAAGTTAGAATGTCTAGAGATTAGGTCAACCCTACAAGAATATTCCGGTGAGTTTTCCGGCAGTGTTTCTCCTGAATATATGTCCAACTAAATTTTGATAGAAAATTTTAAGAAAAACTAGATCCTAACATGTCTCCATGTATTCTAACAAGGTTTTTATGAAAATTTTCTAGATACAACAAGTTTTGAGTTTTAAGTTGGTTATCTTTTAAAAACTTAAGTTTCTTGTTGAAAGTTCAAGAACACTTTCAGAAACCCTCACAACTAGCTCAGACACAACACTAAGCTTGGTTTCAAACAAGGAAGAGAGCCAAAGCTCTGATGTCACTTGTAGGTACACTTGGAGGATCAAGATTAACCTACTTCCCTGTTTATACAACACGCATACGAATGTGGAATCCTCGTAAGTATGCAAACCAAAGCAAAGTAAGAAACACAAGATAACCAAAGATTCAATATCTTGATTAACACAAGAGAACTAGTACAATCACATACAAACAATGTTCATACAGACTCACGAAATACTCTCTGTGTTCTTGTGTTTCAATGTCTCTCTCAAATGTCTAACTTGTCAACCTTTCACTGAGAAGTGCATGTCTGTTTATATAGTATCCACACCTAGCAACAGTACGAAGAATGTTGTTGGTCGTACGAAACACCATACGTCACGAAGAACATTCTACAAAAGATGCTCGTACGAACGACCCATGGCTTGTACGAACATGAACTAGCTCGTACGAATCAAGCAAGATACTTGTTGAGATGAGCCCACTCGTACGACTAAAGAGTCACTCGTACGAATGGTGAGTGGCTCGTACGAGCAACAACTTGCTCGTACGAAGTACTTCTCACTCGTACTTGAAGTGTTCTTCGGAGAACGTGCCAACAGACATGACGTACACAAGACTCAACAGTATGCACACAAGCAACTGTCTTACAACACAGACAAACTAATCGTCGTACTAAATCAAGATAGGAGGATATTTTGATTTTGTCGACACGACCAAACTATACAAACACACTAAACAAAGACCGTACAATTACAGACGTAATTAAGAACAAGCGACAGGCATAAAAGTGTATCAACAAGTTGTAATTACTTCTTTTTAACTTTAAGCGTGCTTAATTAATATCCCTAAAGCAATTTAATTGGGCCAAACCTTCCCCCCTAATTAAACCTTGCATCTTCTTTGAACGCCATCTAAATCTGGATTTCAAAAAGGTTACGGAGAAATGCATCTTTTGTTCAATCTTCTTTAAATACTTTATCATCATCTTTAGATTTCTTAATCGTCTGTTTTCTTTTACCTCTTTCGTATTCTTCAAATCTTAAGTATTATTGTTCTTGCAACCTAGCAACATTAGATAATGATACAATTAGTTATACTGGGCAAATATCTACTGAGAATGATACATGGAAGTTGAAGGTGTGAGTATTATGTTCATGGAAGCAGGCGTATCAGATTGACATGATTTTGATGTATGAGAAGGTATTTTGTTTAATACAAGTTCTTATCTTTATCCTTTTCTATGTTTTTATATACTGCTACATGTTCTGTTTTAATCGTCAATAACCTTTTCTGCGAGTATTTCATGATTTTGATGGATTAGAAGGTATTTTGATTAATACAGGTTCTTATCTTTATCCTTTTGTATGTTTTTATACTGCTACATATTTCATAATCGTTTGTTTACGTTTGTTTGTGCGAGTATTAAATATTCTATTTTATTTAGGGTGATAAGATTCAGGCCACCGTAAAGAAGGTGTTAATGTTTGTGTTTGAAAACTAGCTTGAGGAAGGTAATATAGTGGTTCTTAGCAAATTTGGTGTTGGTGAGATGAATGACAAGTTTCTTTTCATGAAGCATTCATATAAGCTCATCTTCTACCGTCAAACAAATGTCAAACGTTGTGAAGATTTAGACGGACGTTTATATGGTTTTCATTTCGTTGATTTTCATCATATAATAAATCACGATGTTGTCGTTGAATCAACAGTTGGTAAGTATTTGTTTGTGTTATTTGCATTAAATCTAACTAATTAGACTTAGTCATTTATTTTTATTTGCGTTAATGTTAATGTTAATTTTGTTTCAGTTTTTGCCTTTTTATATGTAATGGGTTGTGTAGTGTCTACTATCAACATGGAAGTGTTTAATCGTTCTGGAAAGGAAAGCAAGAGGATAAGTTTTGAGATTGTTAACTTGAGGTATCAAATTCTGGCTATGATATTTTTAACCGATTATACCTTTTGTCTTTTATAATTATTTTGCTTCGTCTGGTATTGCATCCCTTTTAGTTTCATGTAAATGATTTTTACAGTTGATGTTTCATATATGTTGTAGATTTAATTATTTATATGCCACTATGTTTTATAATAGCCTTTTGTTCTTGTTATAGTGAAGACACTATTGGTTGCACTTTGTGGGATAATTTTGCACAACAGTTTTTCACATTTCTTCGAGGTTATTCAAGTGATGGTGTTATCATTGTTCTAATTCAATTTGACAAAGTTAAGAATTAGAAAGGTACTTTATATATTTCAAATGGTCATCTATAAAAGTAGAGTGATTTGTTAAAGATTATTTCAATTACAATTGGTTGCATATTTTTCATAATCTATTGCCAAAGTTTAAAGATGTTTTCCTTTTACGTTTGTAGGCAGCCTAAATATTCAAAATGCATTTTTGGTAGTCGATTGTTTATCAATGTTAATGTTGAGGAAATTACCAATTTCAGAAAGAGGCTAATCTTTAACTCCATTTACATTTTATAGTGTTATTCCAGCTATCATTTATAAGGACTGTTATATTTATTTGTAGTCTCATTCAATTGATCATTTACCAGTAGTGTTTTATTTATTTTTAGTCTCATTCAAGTTATCAGTTATAAGTATTGTTTTCTGTTTTTTGTAGTCTCATTCAAGTGAGCAATGGTGAAGGTTCTTTACAGATTACACCAGCTGTATTGTCAAGTCAAACTATTTATTCTTCTCGTGAAAAGTTCCTAAAGAAGAACGACAGAAAGTATGTCGAAGAGATTTGGGACGTTACCACGGTAATGTCTTTTAATAAACATATAAGGCTGATGTCATTTTTGTCTTAAGTATTTCTATACCCAAATATAACTTAAAGAATATCTTGATTGCGGGAGTTTGTATTTGTTGTTCTTGGTACTATAAGGTCTATTAAGGAGGATTATGGATGGTTTTATGTTGCGTGTTCGAAGTGTGGCAAGAAGGTTATTACTGCTTCAGAGGCTGGTGGGTTGAATGATATAGATGGAGAGGTTGTTGCTGACGATGTTTGGTGTACTTTACTGTCCCAAGTGTAAAATCTGCTCTCCAACATTATTACTAGGTACGCAAAGTCAAATATTTTCAAAAGATAATACAACTGGGAAATCTTATGTTTTAATTTATTTACTTTTTTGTAATTGTAGATACAAAATACGTGTGAGGGTTCAAGATGCTACATGCACTATATCTTTTGTAATGTTTGACAAGGACGTTTCTAAAGTTATAAGGAGGTCTGCTCGTGATATACGTGATCAACAACTTAGCGTATTTAACTTTCTTTTTGTATTTTTATATTTTTAATTTATAATAATAATACTAATAATATTGTTTTTAGGATGGAGAGGAACATGCTTGGCCAAGAGAAGTTAGTCAGTTGGTTGGCAAGAGATATATTTTCAAAATTGAAATTTCAAATTACAATCTCATATCCAACTATCATGTTTATACCGTCTTGAAATTGTTTGATGACAATGAAATAATAAAACTCATGTTGGAAGATGATGCACCCGAGTAGGTTATCCCAAATGCTATTTTATGCGTTAATTATACAATAAGTATGAGTATACAAACATTTTACAGATTTGTTTTAATATACATAAAGCTAACTTTTATCCTATGCTATTCAAATAAAGGATGTCGAAGATGTGAATTCTGAACATGAATCTGGAGCAGGTACGTTTTTCAAGGTAATAACTTATAAACTCTTTATTAATTTGAAAATATCTTTTTCATAAAAAATTTTTTGTTGTCACTGTCACACCCCGACCCGCAACGGAAATAAAAGTCGGGGCGTGATTAGGTTTCACCAAAGCTCATGACATTTACTAATAAGTTTCATATTTATTAAACTGAAATTAGGAATTCAAAAATAAAAACTCAACCACAATGAGTCATACAAGCACCATTAAAATCGAAACATTGTTCAGAACATAATAGATTGATTTAATCTTCTAAGGCCATTCCAATGTGTTTCTCTCCTCAGCTTGTTCACCTGTATCATGCGTAAACTCAACCACAATGGGTCATACAAGCACCATTTATGTTCTTATTGCGGAAATCATAATTTAGCTTTAAAAAGGATTTTTAAAATCCTTAGACCCGGAGTACATACAGAGATTCGAACCGGCGACCTAAAGGTTGTATTGCACCCAGCCCTACCATTTGGGCTGGGTGTCTATCCCGGTTATCATTGAAATTTTAATATATTAATACACTTATAAACGTCATAAGTTCATCTTCTTCGTTTGCCCTAAAAGCAAAACTTGATTTTCAACTTTTTACTTGATGATATATATATATATATATATATATATATATATATATAGCAAGTTATAACACCAAAATCAGAAATCAAATGAGGGCCAAGTAAAGTTACCGGCTAACGTAGGCTACGAGAATCCGGTGAGTGTTTCCGGTGAAGGATTCCGGTGATGGCAGGAGGATCAAGCAGAGAGTCTTAAGAGTCGTTCAGAGTGATTAGGGGAGTTGGGTTTATCTTGTCAGAAGGTATATATAGGCTTCAAAGTCACAACTTGATATGAATTTCAGAATCGGAAATCAAGGATAATAATCTTGCGTAACGGTTTTTGATTTAAGGACTTTGATTGCGATTATGATTAAGGATTGGCAGTTATGTCCGTTTGTGGAGGAATCGAAATGGATTACAAACTTTAATGGTTGAAGCAGGGCGGTTACTTCATTGATTCTTGCAGACGACTTGTAAGGCACATAATAGATATATATATATATATTTTTTCCAATACCTCTCAAAATGTGTGGGTAGCCTGGTGGTGTGTTCGTGTGTGCACCATTGGGGTGTACCCGGGTTCGATCCCGGTTTGACCCTTTTATGTATATGTATATTTTTTTTACATTATTTTATTTTGCCTTTAAAATATTACTTCTCATTTATAATACTTCCGATTAACATTCATTAAGATAATTATTACTAATAAATTACGAACCAAATGCATGATTAATAAACAATGCGGGTCTTTGGAACCTGATTTGTACAAATGTTACAGTATCCCCTACTTTTAGGAATTTCGTCCCGAAATTTTAAGTAGTAGCCGTAACATGGAAAAGATGCGGGCATTTTTCGCGCGTTAAGTCTTCACGTTTCCAAGTAAACTCAGGCCCTCGCTTTGACTCCCAACGCACCCTGATGCGACTTCGTCTTAAACGTTTTTCACCAAAGTCCATAATTTCAACAGGTCTTTCAACGAAATGCATTGTTTCATCGATTTGAATATCTTCTAACGGAATGTGGAGGTTTTCGTCAGCGAGACACTTTTTCAGATTGGACACATGAAATGTAGGATGAATTCTGCTGAGTTCTTCTGGTAAGTCAAGCTTGTAAGCCACAGGACCTACCCTTTCGAGTATCTTGAATGGTCCTACGTATCGTGGTGCTAGCTTACCCTTTTGACCAAAGCGAACTACTCCTTTCCACGGTGATACTTTCAAAAGTACTCGATCACCAACACAAAACTCCAAAGGTTTTCGTCGTTTATCAGCGTAACTCTTTTGACGACTTTGAGCTGCTAGAAGATTGCTACGGATCTGAAGAATTTGTCGGTCGTTTCTTGCACCAACTCAGGACCAGTAATTTGTGCTTCACTGATTTCGTGCCAACATACAGGAGATCGGCATTACCGACCATATAAGGCTTCAAAAGGAGCCATACCGATGCTTGAATGATAACTATTATTGTACGAAAATTCCAATAACGGTAGATGAGTGTCCCAATTTCCTTGAAGTCTATGACGCATGCCCTCAACATGTCTTCAAGGGTTTGTATAATACGCTCAGATTGGCCATCGATTTGAGGGTGAAAGGCAGTGCTAAGATCTAAACGTGTACTCATAGCGGATTGCACGGCTTGCCATGTTCGTGAAGTAAAACGGCCATCCCGATCAGATATGATACTCAGTGGTACACCATGCCGGCTCATAATTTCATTGATATAAATACGAGCTAACTTCTCGTTCTTGAAGTCCTCGCGTATTGGAATGAAATGAGCTGTCTTGGTAAGACGATCAATGATTACCCATATGGTGTCATACCCACTAGAGGTGCGAGATAACCCGGTAATGAAATCCATGGTTATATTTTCCTACTTCCATACAGGTATTTCGGGTTGGACAAGAAGTCCTGACGGTCTTTGATGTTCAGCTTTCACTTTGGAACATGTAAGGCACTTGGAAACAAATATAGCGATATCCTTTTTCATACTTGGCCACCAGTAGGTGTATCGTAGATCTTGATACATCTTATTGGCTCCTGGATGTATAGAGTATCGTGTTTTGTGCGCTTCGTTCATGAGAAAAATGCGAAGATTGCCACGATCAGGTACCCAAATACGATTTAAATAATAGAGAATACCGTCAGACTTGGATTCTAGTTTGGTTTCAGCTCCACAAGACAGTTCATCTCGTACATCATTTTCCGTGACGGAAATATGTTGAGCTGCTCTAATACGGTTTTGGAGGTCGGTCACAATTTGAAAACACACAAGACGGATTGAGTTTGCATACTCCTTTCGGCTGAGAGCGTCAGCCACAACATTAGCCTTGCCAGGATGATAACGGATTTCACAATCATAATCATTTAGAAGTTCGACCCATCGACGTTGCCTCATGTTCAATTCCTTTTGATAAAAGATATGCTGAAGACTCTTATGGTCATTATAGATTTCACACTTGGTACCATAGAGGTAATGTCTCCATATTTTAAGGGCGAACACGACAGCTCCAAGTTCTAGGTCGTGGGTGGTATAGTTCTTCTCATGCACTTTGAGTTGCCTTGAGGCGTAGGCTATCACCTTTCCTCTTTGCATTAGAACACAACCTAACCCCTGGCTAGACGCGTCGCAATAAACCACAAAGTCTTCGCAACCATCAGGGAGTGTAAGGATAGGCGCATCACAGAGTTTTTGCTTCAGGGTTTGAAAAGCTTCTTCCTGCTCGGGTCCCCAAATAAAAGATTTGCCCTTGTGAGTCAAAGCTGTGAGTGGGACAGCGATACGGGAGAAATTTGCGACGAACCGACGATAGTAACCAGCTAGACCAAGAAATGATCTAACTTCAGTAGGAGTATGTGGTGCTTGCCATTCTTGTACCGCTTTGATTTTTGCAGGGTCGACATGAATCCCTTTGTCATTAACGACATGGCCAAGAAATTGTACTTCTTTTAACCAAAACTCACATTTCGAGAACTTAGCATAGAGTTTTTCAGTTTACAAGAGTGTTAAAATGAGGCGAAGATGACGCTCATGATCGGATTTGGTCTTGGAATAGATCAGGATATCATCAATAAAAACTATGACAAAACGATCAAGATAAGGCTTGCATACCCTATTCATCAAGTCCATAAAAACAGCAGGGACGTTGGTCAATCCAAAAGGCATGACCATGAATTCATAGTGGCCATAACGAGTTCGAAAAGCAGTTTTAGGAATATCTTCTTCACGCACCCTAAGTTGATGATAACCAGAACGAAGATCGATCTTTGAAAAACAGGTGGCACCCTGAAGTTGATCTAATAGATCATTATCACGGGGTAACGGATAGCGGTTCTTGATGGTCAGCTTGTTAAGCTCTCTATAGTCGATGCACATGCGAAAGGTTCCATCTTTCTTTTTCACAAAAAGAACAGGCGCACCCCAAGGAGGGGAGCTAGGACGTATAAATCCCTTGTCAGTCAACTCTTGCAGCTGACTAGCTAATTCTTGCGTCTCGGATGGGGCTAACCGATAGGGAGATTTTGCAATTGGTGTAGCACCAGGTACGAGATCGATTCGAAATTCGACTTCTCGGACAGGAGGAAGTCCTGAAACGTCGTCGGGGAAAACTTGAGGGAATTCTTTAACGACAGGAATATCTTCGAGCTTCCTTTCCTTGCCTTCCTTCTTGACGATATGAGCTAAAAATGCGATATAGTCTTTGCGAAGATATCTACGAGCTTGGAGGCATGACATCAACTTAAGTCCTTTAGAAGGAGTTTCTCCAAAGATACGCAAAGTTTGGCCGTCAGCGAGAGGAATTCGAATAAATTTTTCATAGCAAACAACTTCAGCATGATGCTGACTAAGCCAGTCCATACCGATGATAATATCAAAACTACCCAACTTCATTGGGATAAGATCAATTGAAAAGCCGTGATCATTAAGAGTCAGAGTGCATCCACGAATGATCGAGTCTAACGCAATCGGTTTACCATCGGCAACTTCCACCGTGAATGGTTCGGAAAGACTAGCGCGTGATAAAGCGAGAATAGATTCGAATTCTAAGGACACAAAACTCTTATCCGCACCAGTATCAAAAAGTATGGATGCATATCTATCATTAATAAGAAACGTACCGTTGACCACATTATTATCAGCCCTAGCTTGGTTGGCGTTGATGTTGAAAGCCCTTCCTCTAGCAGGTGGATTAGCTTGGTTGGCTTGATTCACTGGATTGGCTTGGGCTTGAGCATTGATGATGTTTACCAGGCGTGGGCATGTGTTACGAAAGTAAGTTGGATCACCACAGTTGAAACATGCTCTGACAGGTTGCACCATTGGGTAGTTGGGTTGGTAGTAAAGTTGAACCATGGGTTGAGCAGGTGGTAAAAGTAAGGGTTGTTGATTTTGGGCTTGGCCCACCACTTGATTATTGGTTTGGGCTTGTGGTGGGTTGCGGTTTGGTTTTTGGAGGATACGGCAGGTTTGTATCGTGTGACCTGCCCATCCACAACTTGTGCAGTATTGACAGGGGTTCTCTGGTGGGTGATGGTATTGACATCTGTTGCACTTTGGGTGAGGACCAGTGTATGGCTTCTTGAACGGAACGACTTGAGGGGCAACTTGTGTGACTGGAGCAGCAGTGATAGGAGGATTGGTCTGGGTAATGGCGAAATTTTTTCCATTACGCTTCCTTTACCCAGCAAATTTGAAAGACGATCCTGCTGGAGTGGGGTTTGGAATTTCCGCAATTGCCTTGTCCTTCTTCTTCTCATCCTTAAAATCGCCATTTCGAATGCGATTCTCGATCAGTTCGGTAGCTAGTTCCATGGAAGCTTCGAGTGTTGCAGGTGAAGTACTTAGTACGGAATCTTGAATCTTCGAGGGAAGGCCTCGAATGTAATGCTCGATTAAACGATACAGAGGAGTGAACAGGTTAGGGACCATCTGATTCAAATCGAGAAACCTCTTGTTGTAAGTAGTGTGGTCTCCCTCCTTTTGCTTTAATGAGTAAAACTCATCTTCCAGCTTCTTGATCTCGCTTCTTGGACAGAAGCGTCTCGTCATGACTTCTCTTAACTCATCCCAAGTCAAGGCCATAGCAGCTTCAGCACCTCGCTTACCCTTTTCTGTGTTCCACCAGGTAAGTGCTCCCCAAACAAACGACCAGTTGCATAACGCACCTTGAGATCATCAGGACAGTTGCAATTGAGGAAAGTGCTTTCTATCTCCTCAAACCAACGGAGGAGAGCAGTGACACCTTCTGTCCCTTCATATTTTGGGAGATCGCAGGACTTGAAATGCTTATAGGTACATTTGTTGGTGTTGGGAGGAGGATTGGCAATACTTTGCCCTTCAGAGTTGTTGGGGATTGTAGGATTGGCAGCTAGTGCTTGTTGAACTTGCACAACAATATCAGGAAGTACGGTAGCCATCTGTTGAGCGATGTGAGTGGCTATACGCTCGCTGGATCTTCCTGACCTTCTACCGCCTCGAGAATGTCTAGCAGACATCTACAGGGAATACGAAGCGAGATTATGAATTGAACGTTCTTAGGTGTCATGTGTCGTAAAAAATGATAACAACATAAAATAAATCAAACATGTATTTAACTACATACAAAGGATGTCTTGGGCTTGCTTAAGATTGGGCTTCCAAATATCTCCCGTACTTCAGCCTTGGTAGTCACATGGGCCCCCATGACTACTGGGCTTGGTAGGGTTCACATTGGTGTTGGCCTGCTAGCATCACCCGAATACAAATCATAGAACATAATTGTAAGGTATAAAGTCAGAAGGTGTCCAAGTATAGACACGATGACAACTCAAAGTGGGATTAGTTCATACGACGTTTGGTGTGGCATGCTTTGGCCTAATAGGTCCTTCGTACTCTCATCGTTAGTCCCCAGGTAGGCAAACTGGTCCATTATGTGGATTTACGAATGCCAAGCCTAGACCGGAAGTTTCGACTACCGGTACTTGTACCCTTCCAGTTACTGCATACCAGTCAGGGAACTCACTGTGATGCGATTGAAAATCATGAAAACATTGCAAAAAAATATATATTTGAGAAGAATCTCGAAAATTTGAAATCGTGATGTGTGTGTGCTTGCGTAGACATGATATGCTATCGACATATATACTATAATGAACATCACATTTTGGCATACAAAAGTGAAAGTGCTTGCATGCATTTGTGTGTGAAAAATAAACATGAAACTTATTAATAAATGTCATGAGCTTTGGTGATAACCCAATCACGCCCCGACTTTTATTTCCGCTGCGGGTCGGGGTGTGACAGATTGGTATCAGAGCTTTTGCCTATAACCCACAGGTCCTAGGATCGAAACCTGGCTCTGATACCAATCTGTCACACCCCGACCCACAGCGGAAATAAAAGTCGGGGCGTGATTGGGTTATCACCAAAGCTCATGACATTTACTAATAAGTTTCATATTTATTAAATTGAAATTAGGACTTCAAAAATAAAAACTCAACCACAACAAGTCATACAAGCACCATTAAAATCAAAACATTGTTCAGAACATAATAGATTGATTTAATCTTCTAAGGCCATTCCTATGTGTTTCTCTCCTCAGCTTGTTCACCTGTATCATGCGTAAACCAAACGATTTGGGTCAACAAAAGTTGGCGAGTGAATCTAAGTAAAATATTTAAACAATTATTATATAAATGGTTTATATAAAAGAATTGTGCATGAATCATAGGTGAGCATAAGTATATTTCTATCACAAACCAAATAGTATCCACAATGAACACATGACATGATGAATGATGAACTTGAGATCAAGGCTCAATCAACGGAGCCGATCTAATGAGGCACCTGATGCTCAACTCGTATCCTACGAGGAACTGATGGGCCTAATGAATGATTGCAATGAACTAATAAAATGTAACCAAATGTAACCACACAAATAAATATACACCTTTGATCACGGAATGATGTTAGCACAAGTGTTTAAAATAAATAAAACAAGTACGACACATGATACACCCCAAAACATGATTAAAAAGGGATTTTGTAGAGATTCACTCACAGTGGGTGCATTCCTGGATTGATGAAAGATGCACACGGTTTGAGGATTATTGATGGGAAAGTCTAACCTAAATATTAACGTGAAAATTCAATAGATATAAAAATATAATATTTTGATTTATTACTTTTTTTGTTAATGTTTGGGTAAATTTTATGATTTCTTTTATTGTGGTTTTTATTCCTAAAAAACAGCTTTGTTTTAAAGGTTTTATTTGCTTAACTATAAAAATGAATATATCATAATCAATAAATAGAAAAAGAAAGAAAAAAATTGTCACACCTGACAAGGTGTATTCTGACCGGTTTTTTGTGTGTGTTAAGATGCGTGTGAAGGGATTCGAACTCGAGACCTCACGGTTGCGTGCACGCAGCTCTTCCAACTGAGCTACGTGTCTAACCCGTTTAAGTTCTGATTTTTAATATACTTATATACTAGTTAAGCCTTTCCAGAAATCCTTTATTTTAAAAAAAGTTTTTAAAATGGTTGAACCGCTGTCTCTATCCCGGCTCGAACTCATACTCATGCCTTTGTATGCACCCGGCTCAACCAATTGGACTGGGTGTCTAACCCAGAGGAATTTATTACATTTATGTTCTTATTTGCGGAAATCATAATTTAGCTTTAAAAAGGATTTTTAAAATCCTTAGACCCGGAGTACATACAGAGATTCGAACCGGCGACCTAACAGTTGTATTGCACCCAGCCCTACCATTTGGGCTGGGTGTCTAACCCGGTTATCATTGAAATTTTAATATATTAATACACTTATAAACGTCATAAGTTCATCTTCTTCGTTTGCCCTAAAAGCAGAACTTGATTTACGACTTTTACTTGATGATATATATATATATATAGCAAGTTATAACACCAAAATCAGAAATCAAATGAGGGCTAAGTAAAGTTACCGGCTGACGTAGGCTACGAGAATCCGGCGAGTGTTTCCGGTGAAGGATTCCGGTGATGACAGGAGGATCAAGCATAGAGTCTTGAGAGTCGTTCAGAGTGATTAGGCGAGTTGGGTTTATCTTATCAGAAGGTATATATAGGCTTCAAAGTCACAACTTGATTTGAATTTCAGAATCGGAAATCAAGGATAATAATCTTGCATAACGGTTTGCGATTTAAGGACTTTGATTGCGATTATGATTAAGGATTGACAGTTATGTCCGTTTGTGGAGGAATCGAAACGGATTACAATGTTTAATGGTTGAAGAAGGGCGGTTACTTCATTGATTCTTGCAGACGACTTGTAAGGCACATAATACATATATATATATATTTTTCCAATACCTCTCAAAATGTGTGGGTAGCCTGGTGGTGTGTTCGTGTGTGCACCATTGGGGTGTACCCGGGTTCGATCCCGGTTTGACCCTTTTATATATATGTATATATATATTTTTTTCATTATTTTCTTTTGCCTTTAAAATATTACTTTTCATTTATAATACTTCTGATTAACATTCATTAAGATAATTATTACTAATAAATTACGAACCAAATACATGATTAATAAACGATGCGGGTCTTTGGAACCCGATTTGTACAAATGTTACAGTCACTATTATGAGTTAGGATATTTTATGTTTGTGTCTAGAAGGCCTTTTCGTCTACCGAAGATTCAGAAGTCCCAACTGATGGAGGCAACGATAATGCCACAAGTCCTCATGCTGCGAAACGTTCATTTGATGGTTATAAAGATGTCAATGGACAGTTTTCTTCTACAAAACAAAGGCTCATGAATGTCAAAACTGAGAAGTGAATCTGATTTTACTCCGGTGTTGTTTTTCTGTATTATTGCTATTAATCTTTGAACAATATACAATATGTATTTGGATTGCATACGTTTTTATGTCCTTCCAATTTTTTAACTTAATTTTTGTTGATCTTTATTGATGAATATTTTGGAATGTTTTTCTGTTTCTTATGCTTAAATGTTGATTTTGTTGCACAACAAAAATATCAATATATATATATGTTACTTCTAAGTGTTGAAAATCCGGTTTCTAAAACTTAAAGTAACCTAAAACATGAACATCTTAAATTAGCCATCCTCAAAAAATAAAGTTGTTCATGGTTATCTCAAGATCCCGCATATTTTTGTTTGTGTTTTAAATGCCTTTTCGTTTTCTCACTTTTAAGTAAACTTTAAGTAACTTAAAAGACATTCAATTATACTTGAAAAGTAACATTGGTAATCTAATTAATGCAGACACCATTATTGATGTTGTGGTCCCGCTGACGGCGGTTCTAGACGGAAGCTTAGGCATATGATAGTATCGATTCGGTAGAAAGAAAGTAGGAACAGAATCAGTGAAAGCATTCATTCATCATACCGAAAGAGTATACATCTTGTCTGGCTGGCAGAATTCCTGAAGAGAATCCGCCAGCGTTTCCCCTCAGGGAACTTCCAAAACTTAACAAACAGTGAATATACATCCCATATATATAGACACGAGCAGCTCGTGCGAATGGTTGTTCGTACGGGTGACAAGATGTCACGCGTACGAACCACATAAGATCACTCAAACGAGTGAGATGTTTATCACTCGTACGAGTGACATTTTTGCTCGTACGAGCCAGTTCTCGTTCACACTTGAGTCGTGTGTTCGTATCTAATCTATACAATATTCAATACACACTCTTTCTAGCCTATTCGCACAGTGACGGACATAAAGTGTATCAACAAATTCCCCCTTGGACGTCACTGTCGAAGCTTGATCTGTTAACGTCGTAATTACCCCTTGATTGATGATCCGAGTTTGCATTATTTACGTTAAGCAACATTCCCCCTGAAATAATTGCCTCCAGAAATTAATCTTCAGGTCGTTGTTTGCACGGTTCAAGACCTCCTCTGATTTGCTTAATCTACAAATTTTCTCGAATAATCACCAACTTGAAATTAAACAATGCAGCTTCTTCGTTTCAACGTTAACCATATCCGCGTTCGGTTTAGCGCCCTCCTCTGATGCTCGATCCTCTGATCTTCAAAACCCAACCGGCAATTGATAGAAACTTTGAATTACCACAACGAAAAACTTCAAATCAATGAATATACGCAAAAATCTTGTCACACCCCGATTTTCGATGTAGCGGAAGCATGTCGCTCGGTGTGCTAGAGCGGCAATCGTTGTATTCAACCAAGTAAATGACAATTGTATAACACTATAAAACATTCATCCATACTTTTTATTTAACCATAATTCACATATAAACTTTTGTCTTTAAAACAAACAACAAGTTTAACAACATTATTTAAAATTTAGACATAAGTTTATAAAACATAACAACAAAGACTGGATGAAACATAACATCTTAACTTCACAACACAAACAAGATTTTCCCCGAAGGCCCTCCACTAGTTTCCTGTAATACATGTTAGTTTTGAAAACAATGTCAACAAAAGCTGGTGAATTCATGTTATAAATTTTGTATCAAATGAATTATCAAAAACATTTGAAATAAACTTGTTTAATATAGCTTAATGAAACTTGTAAGATCATTATTGTGTTGCAAGGACACTAATCTGTATGTCTAATAAGGTGGCAACCAAACCTTGACAATTTATTTTGTGTCTGAGACACTCGTTTTAGACACAATAGCACTCTAATACAATCTGTTATTATTGCCGTATTAGAGTGGGGCTCGCCCAAACACAATAGATCTATCCCCTTGTTCCTCGGTACTTGTTTTCATTAATGGCCCCAATGCTTGAGCCTTATTCACATGTGCTCTAAATATTTTCATTTTCCTAGCTATATTAATTGTAACATGTATACATCACTGCACGTTTAAAAACCATAAAAACGTTAAAATAAAAGAGGAAAACATGAACTCACTGATTTGCGTTCCGTGCAAATATCTAATCAATTTCTGATACTTCGTTCGTTTCTCGACCTACAAGTGCTCTAATATATTAGACACTTAGGCTTTCGTTCGTTTCTCGTACAAGTATTTTATCTCGAATTTCATACTTGTAATTGTTGGTTTTTCTTTGTTTGATATACATACATATTTTTCATATATATATATATATATATATATATATATATTAGATTGGTTATATGTAAATGGACCTAGTCCATAATTTAATTGTAAATAACTCAATCTAATAATTTATTACATATGGGTCTAGCCCAATTTTCTTACTATGTGTGGGCCTAGCCCATTTTGTTTCATGTATGTGGCCTAGCCCAATTTATTTCTTATATGTGGGCCTAGCCTAACATAATTTTGTTTTAAAATGGATTAAGCCCAATTGGTTTATAAAAGTAGGTCTAGCCCAAGTTAAAATGAAAGTGTGGGCCTAACCTAACATAACTTATAAAAATTGGATTAGCCCAAGTTAGTTTTATAAATGTGGGCTTTAGCCCAATGTTAGTTTTTATAAAATGGATTAGCCCAATTTATTTCTTTATAAAAGTGGGCTTGGCCCAAAGTTATCTTTTATATAAGTGGGCTTAGCCCATGTAATTTTTATAAAAGAGGGCCTTAACCCAAAGTTCGATTTTATAAAAGTGGCTTAGCTCAAGTTTGATTTTTATTCAAGTGGGTCTTAGCCCAACTAATTTATATAAATGGGCTAGTCCATATATTTTTATAAAAATAGTTTTAGGCCAATATAGTTTTTATCAAAATGGGCTTATCCAAAAATATTTACTAGTATTTGTTATAACTTATAAAAATTTATTTATGAAAACTAGTAGTTATAAGTTATAGATTTAAAAATTCTAGTAAATATAAAGTGTATCGGTTTATTTGTTTGTTTTGACCGTTAGGTTCGCTTCGACTATTTTATTCGTTTTGTCTTTGTCGTTTGTTTCATTTGTACCATATATATTGTTTTTGTCCGAATTGTCCAATACATTATTTATCAAAATTGAACACTTATTATTTGTATTCAATTTAACATGATCAATTTATATATAGTTTTATACAAAAATACATGTACACATATAAGATGGTTTAATATATATATTTTATCAAAAACATATATTTATCTCATTTTTAGTTTAAGAAATTATAAGTAATTACATTCTTAACTTTTTATCCAAATCCTTTATCTAAACATGATTAAAGTTTCTAATCACTTTTAACAACCAAATCTTTAGTTAAATCATATCTTAATCAAGATTAACTTTTATAAAAATGTTGCCATAGTTTCCTTTAAAAATATAAGTTTCCCATGTTTTTATAAACATGCTTTAATTAATTAAACTAACTCAAATCATCATCAATCACAATTATTATATAAATGCATTAACAAAATGTCATGAACTTGTTATAATTTAAATATTTCTTAAAATGGAAACTTTATTATCATTTTTAAACAAAAATTTAAATCATAACTTTTATTTGATTATCTAATACATGTATGATCATCTTTAAAGTATGAGATTATGTTCATGACATATTTTGTTAATGAATCTTGCTAATCTAAACATACATGTGTATAGATCATTTTTTCTTATGCATAATTTTGCAAGATTCAAGTTTACTAGTTTATAACAAGTTCAAGAACATAAAAAATTATCAATAAAATCACATGGTTATGTTAGTGATTATAGTTTATTACTGTTTTTCAAGTGGGTTTGTATATAACTTTTATGATGATCTTGTGAATTTTTATAAAATATAAAATATGAGATTAGGTTTAAGGATCTTACTACTAGCACAATAGCTAGGGATGATCTAAAGGATGAAGAAGATAGGTTGATCAAGAGTTCCAAGCTTCCAAAGTAAGCTCCTAATCCTTGTAAACACTTTAGATCTTCATGCAAGCTTGAGGTTCTTGTGTTTGGTTTTTTTTAAATGAAAGATGAAGATGATGAAGCTTGGCCAATTTCAAGAAGGAAAAGGAAAGGGAGGTGTTGTTGTTTTAGTGCTTGAGAAATGAGATGAATGGAGTGAGTTTGGTTAGTATTGGTTTTGATTTAAGATTATGATCTTACACAACAACACTAAACCATCTCCAATTATTGACAACACATAATACTTAAGGTTAGTGGCATGGGTAATGACCCCATGTTGCCGTGAGGGTGTTGATTTGTATTTTTTTATAAATATATATAATTTTTTATAACTTTTATAAACTTTAATAAATTGATATATAAGTTTTTATAAAAACTAGTGCCCCAATACTTTAAAGTGATGTTATAATATGCCAAAATAACTTACTAGTCTTGTTGTTTCGTTGTTCGGTTGATAAAGTTAGTTCGGGTCTTGTACCGGGTGAAATACTGACATATAGTGTTACTTATAAAAGTTTATGTTCATAATAATTCTAGTACAATTTTTCTTGTCCCGTTAATTAATCTAGTTCTTCATACTAATAAATTTGTCATTTTGAGTTCAGTTTCTGTACCGGCTTTGTTGTCAGATTTTTACTGAACAAACCGTATAGCTCTAAATAATAACATTTATATATGTGTTTTATACTATTTCTAACACCCATTATTATTCTTTAGCTAAAAATATTTATTTTTGGGGTGTTCGGACATTTGCTTAATTTTGCTGTAAAATGTTGAATTTTGTTGCAGACTCTGACAATTTGGTGTTTTAAATAAATTTTCATGGTATAACAATACAGACATATCTTATGTCTTAATTCTAAAATATCATACTGTACCGTAACCAGTTCTGATATTTATTTCGTGTTCGCGTCTTTGTCATTTGTCTAGGATATGGTTTTATATATTCGTGATCATGACGAATCTATTATCATACCAAACAATGATTTGGTTAAATTCCTAGACTTATAAGACTAAAAATTTATAATTTAAGTCAAATTGTGTGGTAAATAAATAATGTAATAGTTGTTCAAGTTGTATAGAATTACCGGAATTTTGTCAATTGTCACATTCTCCCCTTGTTCAAGAAAATTCCGTCCCAAAATCGAAGTCGTGTCATCCTTTGCGTAGGATTTCTCGAACAGGTGGGGGTACTTTCTTTTGATTTCGTATTCCCGTTCCCAAGTGAACTCAAGTCCGCGCTTTGAGTTCCAATGGACTTTGACTAGTTTGATACGACTCCTCCTTGTTTTCTGAACTTTCGAATCTAAAACCTCGACAGGTTCTTCGATGAAATGGAGTTTGTCGTCTATATGATTTTGTACGTGGGGATAATTAGTGATCGTCTGAAAGACACTTTTTTAGATTTGACATATGAAATTTTGTCATGAACATTACTAAGTGTTTCAGGCAATTTCAGCTTATATGCAACTATTCCAATTTTCTCCAAGATTTCATATGGTCCTATATATCTCGGGCTAAGTTTTCCTTGCTTCCCGAATCTAACTACGCCACTCCAAGGCGAGACCTTTAATAGCACTTTGTCTCCAATCTCAAAGGATAATGGTTTGGCGGCGTTTATCCGCATAACTTTTCTGTATATCCTGAGCGGCTTTAATACGGTCTCGGATTTTAATATTTTATTCGTAGTTTCTTGAATTAATTATAGACCTATTATTTGTTTGTCGCCTATTTCCGCCCAACATAACGGAGATCGACATTTACATCCGTATAACGCTTCAAATGGAGCAGCTTGAATACTTGTGTGATAATTATTTTTATATGAGAACTCCACTAAAAGCAAGTGAGTATCCCAATTTCTGCCTAAGTCAATCACACAAGCACGAAGCATATCTTCTAATGGTTGAATGGTGCGTTCACTTTGGCCATCTGTTTGGGGATGAAAGGTCGTACTTAGATCTAAGCGAGATCCGAAAGCCTTTTGAAAAGATTGCCAAATTCTTGATATGAAACGACCATCTCGATCAGAGATTATCGAAACAGGCACTCCATGTCTTGCCACAATCTCTTTAAGGTAAAGTTCGACTAACTTCTCGGTTTTGTCTTTCTCACGTACCGGCGAAAAGTGGGTTGATTTAGTTAATCGGTCGACAATTACCCAAATCATGTCATGACCATGAGAAGTCCTGGGTAATTTTGTTATGAAATCCATGGAAATTTATTCCCATTTCCAAGTGGGAATTTCAGGTTGTTGTAACAATCCTAAAGGTTTTTGGTATTCAGCCTTAATTTTTGCACATGTTAGACATTTTCCAACATAAGTTGCAATATCTCTCTTAATATTAGGCCACCAATAGAATTCTTTAAGATCATGATACATTTTATCCGCTCCGAGATGTATCGAATATTTGGACTTATGGGCTTCATCTAGAATTAGATTTCGCAGATTACCAAAAAGAAGAACCCAAATTCTGTTTGCAAAGTACAAAGCTCCATTCTCATTTAGTTCTAAATGTTTTTCCATACCTCTAAGTATCTCTGGTTATAAAATTTTCGCTCTTCAGGGCTTCCTGTTGAGCGTCGTGAATTCGAGAGGTAAGGTTATTTTGAATGGTGAGTCTTAATGATCGTACACGAAGAGGCTTCACTCGTTCTTTTCGACTTAGTGCATCCGCGACAACATTCGCCTTGCCCAGATGGTATTTAATTTCACAATCATAGTCATTCAACAATTCAAGCCAACGTCTTTGCGCATATTTAACTCTTTCTGGTTAAATATATGTTGAAGACTTTGTGATCGATAAAGATTGTGCACTTGGTGCCGTAAAGATAATGACGCCAAATTTTTAACGCAAATACCACTGCACCTAACTCTAGGTCATGTGTGGTATAGTTCTTTTCGTGAACTTTTAATTGGCGTGATGCGTATGCGATAACTTTCTCTTATTGCATTAATACGCACTAAACCTTGATGTGAAGCGTCACAGTAACTACAAAGTCGTCTATGCCGTCCGGAAGTGATGAAATCGGTGCATCACAAAGTTTATCCTTAAGCAGTTGAAAAGCTGCTTCTTGTTTCTCTCCACAATCAAACTTTTTTATCTTTCTGAGTTAGGGAGGTTAGTGGTTGAGCGATCTTTGAAAAATTCTCAATGAATCTCCGATAATAACCTGCCAATCCTAAAAATTGGCGTACTTCGGTGGGTGTCTTAGGTGCGTTCCAATTCTTAATGGCTTCTATTTTTTATGGATCGACATGTATGCCTTTCTCGTTGACTACATTGGACTTCACGAAGCCAAAATTCGCACTTAGAGAATTTTGCATACAGTTTCTCCTTCTTTAACAACTCAAGTATGGTCCTAAGATGATGTTCGTGATCCTACTTATTTCGTGAATATATCAATATGTCATCAATAAATACTATCACGAACTTATCAAGGTAAGGCTTGCACACACGGTTCATTAAGTCCATGAACACTGCCGGTGCATTTTTTAGACCAAAAGGCATAACAAGGAATTCGTAGTGATCGTAACGGCTTCGGAATGCTGTCTTTGGAATACTTTCTTCCTGCACTCTAAGCTGACGGTATCCTGACCTTAAGTCAATCTTTGAGTAAAAACTTGATCCTTGAAGTTGATCGAACAGATCATCGATCCTCAGTAAGGATACCGATTCTTGATTGTGAGTTTGTTCAATTCTTGACAATCTATACACATTGTAAAGCTTCCATCTTTCTTATTTACGAATAGAACTGGAGCTCCCCAAGGTGAGAAGCTTGGTCTAATAAAACCTTTGTCCAACAACTCTTGAAGTTGTGTGGACAACTCTTGCATTTCTGAAGGGGCTAACCGGTAAGGGGATTTTGCTACAGGTGCAACTCCTGGTATCAGGTCTATTCGGAATTCTACTTGTCGTTGTGGTGGTATTCCTGGCAAGTCCTATGGAAAGACTTTAGGGAATTCCTTCACAACAGGGATCTCCTCAAGTTTTGGCTCCTTGGATTTCTTGTCGACAACGTGTGCTAAGAATGCTATACATCCTTTTCGCAAGCACTTTTGAGCTTTCATACAACAAATAATTCACAATGGCGTTTCACTATTCTTGCCATGTATAAGAAGTGTTTCGTTATTAGGAAGAGGAACGCGAATAATTTTGTCGCAACACACGACTTCGGCTTGGTTATTGGATAACCAATCCATACCGATTCTTTAGCTAAAATATTTATTTTTGGGGATTTCGGACATTTGCTGAATTTTGCTGTAAAATGCTGAATTTTGTTGTAGACTCGGATAATTTGGTGTTTTAAATAAATTTTCATGGTATAACAATACAGACATATCTTATGTCTTAATTCTGAAATATCAGACTGTACCATAACCAGTTCTGATATTTATTTCGTGTTCGCGTCTTTGTCATTTGTCTAGGATATGGTTTTATATATTCGTGATCATGATGAATCTATTATCATACCAAACTATGATTTGCTTAACTTCCTAGACTTATAAGACTTAAAATTTATAATTTAAGTCAAATTGTGTGGTAAATGAATAATGTAATAGTTGTTCAAGTTGTACAGAATTACCGAATTTTGCCAATTGTCACAAATTTGAAATCCCAATTTTCGTAATCACGATTGATCAGCAAATCGGTAATCTTCTAAATCAGCAAATCATCATCGGAATCATACTATCTAGTAACACATCGAATCTGAGAAACATTTTTCGGCAATCAGAATCACATTCTTCCTTTTTTGTCACAATAACAGATGTATAGCTATCTCCGCTGGAATGGGGCAACTGAAACTACAAGACATCCTTGTTTCCTGGTGGTTAGTCCGAAAAACAGTTCATTTGCCTTGCAAAGTTAAAGATAAGCAGTCGTATGTGCTTCCACTTCCACATCGAGGATCAGGCATTTAACCCTTGAGCATCAATCTGTATCATGATCTGAAAATTCTAAACATCTTTTGATCACGACATTCCAAAAGTATAGTCTATTTCGTGAATAGACATAAACGTTATCTCATCACTAATGAATCTTCGATCCTCTATGTTTCCCAGATAATCTGTAGTCGGAACCATCCGGATACTGTTGCATCATCACGAATTTCAAAAATGCCTGAATTTTAACATATACGTGAAAATTTGTATTCCCCCTCATTTTTTCAAATTCTGACGTCTTGAGCATCTTTTCACAAAAACCAAATTTTGCTGAAAAATTCCCAAAATTGCAGTTTTGATTAAATGAGGATTTCACGTTGAGGCCCATTGAAGGTCACTACACCAGAAGATCAACGTTTTGCTTATGTATCAGTGACTTCCCCAATATCTTCAACATTTTGTGACCGTATCATCAAATCTATACTCTGAAGCTCTAGACAGTGTCCCCGAATAACCCGAATTAGACGTTGAAATCTTGAAAAAAATTGTAATCACCAAATTTTTTATGGGCACTCGTCTCGTTGATACGATCAAAAAATGCCTTCGTACGAGTGGTGCTTTGTACATTTTTCTTTTTGGTCACACCTTCGTACGAGTTGCGCTTTGTACGAGTGGTGCTTCGTACGAGTGATGCTTCGTACGTGTGACCAATTGTCACTCGTACGAGCCACAGAGGCTCACTCGTACGAATGAAAACTGATTACGTCTTTTCGATCCAGAATCTTCATTTCTTTGAATTTCAACAAGATTTTTGCATAGATCTGGTCGAAAATCAGTTTCTAACAATCCTATCCATGGATTTTCCGATTATTTGATGTTTTACGTCTAAAACCCCTCATACATCCAAAATTCATGAGTGTAGGTGATTCATCAACCGTTAGATTGAATGAATCGGTACCGTAGCTCTGATACCAGTTGTGGTCCTGTGATGGCGGTTCTAGACGGAAGCTTGGGCGTATGATAGTACCGATTCAGTAGAAAGAAAGTAGGAACATAATCAGCGGAAGCATTCATTCATTTATACCGAAAGAGTATACATCTTGTCTGGCTGGCGGAATTCCTGGAGATAATCCGCCAGCGTTTCCCCTCAGGGAACTTCCAAAACTTAACAAACAATGAACACACAACCCATATATATAAACATGAGCAGCTCGTGCGAATGGTTGCTTGTACGAGTGACAAGATGTCACTCGTATGAACCACATAAGCACACTCGTACGAGTGAGATGTTTATCACTCGTATGAGTCACATTGTCACTCGTACGAGTAACATTTTCACTCGTACGAGCCAGTTCTCATTCGCACTTGGGTCGTGTGTTCGTATCTAATCTATACAATATTCAATACACACTCTTTCTAGCCTATTCGTACAATAACGGACATAAAGTGCATCGACAATTAAACTTTAACTCCAACTTATACTTAAAAGACATTCAATCTAGGCATTCAATTAGTGGTGCAACTTAACATTGGTAATTGGTAATCTAATTAATTCAGACATAACTATTAAACGTTAACTCCAACTATTAATCAAAACACATTCAATCAAGGCATGAAAGTCTAATTACAAAAATGATGATAATTTAGATAATCAAGACAATCATTAAACTTTAAAAGCCAATGTTTACTACGGGCGGCACCAATTATGGGCAATCTAATTTATGTGTACTTTAATGTCTTTATTAATTAATTAATTAATTATTTAATGTGTCTTTAAAAACAATTATATTTAATGTGTAGTTTAATGTTTTTAATTAATTAATTATTTAAATTGTCTTTAACAAACAATCATTATATTGTAAAAGTAATATTGGTAATTGTTAATCTAATTAATGTAGACACAATTATTAAACTTTAACTCTCATTTTTACTTAACATTCTGCCAAGTTAATACCATAGGGCCGACCATCATTGTTTTCGTTTAAGAGTTTAATGGGTGTGTTTTTTAATAAAAGATAATTATGCCACTTAATAGGATAGGGCGGCCACCAAGTTTAGTTAATAAAGTAGTTAATCTCTAATTATTTAAAGACTATATGTTTTAGTTTAAAGTATTGCTTGAGAAGTTTTCTCCTGATCATATGCAGGAGAAAATGAAGAGTGATACAAGAAAGCAGTCTAATCAAAGCACAACCAAACCTTCTCCTAAACATAAATCTAGAAGTTTGTTTCAACAATCAGAAGCCCAGGCTAATGCTAATGCAGTAAATTCACATTGGTTAAGAAGAACACCTCTAATAGATGTTACCAACGATTAGTAAACAATTCAAGATGTATAAAGAAGTTATTCTAATTTGTAATATATCTTAATCAGTTTGTTTATGCAGTATCTGTTAGTCATCCAATACAAAGCACTGAACGTGCTCCTAAACAAAATTATAAACGGTTGTTGCTGCAATAACCAGTGTGAGTTGACAATGCAGCTGAAGCAATACATAGCACTAATCGTCCTAATAAAGGAAGAACTGTTACACCTATACCAAATATCAAAAACAGTCCACCCTTTTTATCCACACCTCTTTCTGTATATCTTTCAGAAGTTCCAGTACAAAGTAGCTAATGCGCTCCTAAATACAATTATAAATAGTTGTTGCGGCAACAAGCAGTGGGAGTCGATAATGCAGGTGAAGCAATACATACCACTAATCGTCTTCATAAAAGAAAAATTGTTACACCTATACAAAATATCTAAAACAGTCCACCCTATTTATCCACACTTTTTTCTTCATGTCTTTCAAATGTTCCAGTTACGAATGCTTCCTCATATGATGTTAATATTTCTTCTTCTGTGAGTCGTTCTACTATTTTAAAGGGTACCACTTATGAATCATGCCCCTTACCACCCAATTTTAAGTTACATCAGATTCCTTTAACTCCTTCAACATCTTTGCAACGGTATTCGTTATCACCTACTTTAACGACTCCGGGTCCTTGCTCTACGAATGGTACTTTTGCTATTTTTTTAATCGTCAATACCTTTTTTTTATTTTAATCAAACATGTGCTTTATATGAAATCCAGCATTTGACACATCCAAGTTCTTTGCTACTAATCTTCATTCCAATCAATTATCACCAAACTTAATAACTCCGGGAGGTTGCTCTAGAAATGGCATGTTTTACTTTTACTAATGAAGAATAGCAATAGAGTTATCTCCAATATATTTATTCAATAAGAAACTTATAATTTGTGAAAAAGTGCAGCATACGACACACAAAATTCTTTGGTTGCTACTTTCGTACGTGCAGCCGGAACAACAAGGATAAAAATGACATGTGTGACTGAGTCTACTACATTTTTCCCAAAAAGCAGTGGTATTATAATTTAGATATATAAAACTCTATTCTTTTTTCTATGATAAATGTTCATGTCAATGTAGGCTTACTTACATACACACCAATAGCATATCAATTTCCATGTTCTAGCTCTACTTTCTGTGCAACATTATTTGATAATTATTTACCTACACCAATAAAAGCCAAATCTAGAGCTACAAGATTTAATAGAAATGAGATACCTAAATTTGATCTTGATTCCAACGAAACAGAATGTTTAAATTATAACACCTCGTAAAATTCACGTCCGGTGATATACCGACATGTGTACATACCTTCGGATGAAGCCACAAATGAATTAGTCGCTCATCTCGCTCAAACGTGCGCAATTCACAATTTTTCATGCACCGGACCGTAAGCTATGGTTCCAAACCGTAAGCTACGGTTCGGCTTTGCTGACCAAATTCTAAACCTAATCGTAACTTACGGTTAAAGACCGTAAGTTACGGTTAGACTTGCTGAATCCTGTTTTTACTAACCGTAAGCTACGGTCAGGCGACCATAGCCTACGGCGAGGTCTAAAACTCTTATATTTTTTCATTGTTTCAACTTTCAACTAATGACCCGACGACCCCTGGACTTCATTATTTTCATATTTCTTACATAATCAAGCCACCTGTTGACCCAAACGACTCCCGGTTGATGTGATATCTTTTGATTTACTTTCCTTGAGTGTCCCACATCATCACCGAATCTTTAGCTTTACTAATTTAGTGATTTAACCTATAAAACCATAAGAATTCGTATTTATCGCGTTCTAAGCTAGTAACCACTTAAAAGTCACTAAAGCACATAGTATAACACATGCTAACGTCCGGTTATTCACACTCTTCTTCAATACACCACGTGTTGAACGAAAAGAATTAGTTATGTCATTGAATATAAGTCAAGGGACAATTCATGACAATTCATAAAACTATATTTTGAGGGACTAAAAGTGCCAACATTCCAAATTTCTGCGAAGATGCCACATACCCTGCAATATGCCACCCTCTTGCGACACCTATCTAGCCACTTGTATTGATCCTACAACACCTCTAACACCTGACATCATCCTCATTCACCATCTTGCACTATAAATAGCCCACCAAGCTCACTATATTCTTTGCTCATTTCCTTTTCTTCTCTCTATTACACTCTTGGAAGTTCCTGGTCATCTAGGAGCATCCCTTTGAGTTCTAAACTTCCTCTTGGACCACTTGTAAGTGTTCCATCTATGCTCTTTTCTTTTAGAGGCTTTTAATAGCCAAAAGTCAAGTATTTTCGATAAATAGTTTGACTTTCGGTTAAGACCATTATGGTCTAGCCATTTTTCAACATGAACATGGCTTATTAATCATAATTAGGTAGGAATTAATCCCTTAAAAGGGCACCTCTTAAGAATCACGTATACTAGATCAATTAACGGGTCAAAGTTAATGTTTTAAAAAGTCAAATGGGTCAGATTATATAAATATTATAATATGAGTTTATATATGTTATAAATATGTTTTTGAAACTTAAACAAGTTGGTAATAATTATTAGAACATGTGGAACATGTTCGGCCCCTCAATTCCAGTTCTAGGGTCAGTTCGCAACCGAAAGTCATAAAGTTTGACTTCAACTTTGATTTTCGATTCTGACCCGACATAGATTAGTTTACTACTGATTTATGGCAACATTATGAGCATAATATAGTATAGCATAACCCTCTGAGGTTATATTACATGATTATAATCATAATCTGAGTTTATGTACAAGTTCCGCTAATATGTGAAACTTTGACTAAAATGCCCTTTTTACATAAATAAAATAAGGTTTTAATCAACAATGAACTTGCAAATGAATTACCTACTGACATATTGATATAATTAACATATTATGATATTGTTGTTCTGATCATAAACTAAGTTTTATTATGATATCGTAAATCATGCTTTTAGAAGACCAAAATGCCCTTTCGGTGCATAGTTTTGTCCTAAACCATAAACCACATTTATTTGTGACATCTTTACTGATAATATATCACAAATTAAGTATTTTTCCAAAATATTTATGATCATAACATCAGAATATATGCAAGTCCCTTTTATACATCACATAATGATAAATGCGCCTTAGGAGGCGTAATTTCGTTTTAAAACAACGGGCATATAAGTTGATATCTTAATGATATTACAACTTATTTAAAGTATAATAGCATATAGAGTTGTTCGTGACTCATCCCCGATATCGCTTATATACGTACGGTTAAGTATATGTAACTAGTTTACGAAAATTAACCGAAACGGGTTTAACCTTATCATTTTAATCTCAAATTTCAGAATGTTAATTGTTTACCCATGTCATACAAGTCTTAGCACTTGATGGGTTTAAACTACATTTTATCCGGTCATCGCTTAATCTAACGCATCGTACCGTTTTAATTCTTAAAGCTAGCCGGTCTAAGTCTATGACTTAAATAAGACCCGTTAGCATTCTAATTGGTTAGTTTATGCCATCATTCCATACTAGAAGCCTTCCAGTAAATGCTATCTACACTTATCTATTGGTTAAAGGCTAAGTTAATATAAACTTTGCTTTTAAAGTCAAGTACTAGCTCAGGTAAATACTTTTAAATTATTTTCCCTATACGGGCTTGGGATACGGTAAATTATTACCACTTGGTCGGGAATGGGATCAATCGAATACCGGATTGTGGCTTGTAAATCCGCATATTCCATTTTGATCAGTTTCGTTTGATAATTTAAACATTGGGGGTTAACGACCGTGTCCTGGATATCCTCAGCTCATTTAAGTTACTAATGGCCACGACTAAAGCACGGGGTGTAGGCATACACCTGACAGATGCGAATGCTAAAATATATTTTACCCACAAGTGGGGATAACTCCTTCATGGGTTTATAAGTGGCGTGTCAGTTAATCATGTTTCAGTTTCTATACTGGGCCCCATATGTATTGACAAAAATATGAATCTGTATACAAGGTTAAAAGCTTAACTTTTCCAAGTTGTAAAAAGATATTTACGTGCCTTGTGCACTTAAAATCAGATTTTGAAATGTTTTCAAAACGAGTCAGTTATTTGTATTTACCAGTGAAAGCTGATATATTTTCAAAAGATTAAGTTGCATATACAATACGAAATAGGCTGGAAGCTGCTTGGTAGTGATATAAAAGGATCTTGTAAATCCTTAGATCTGCCTAAAGTCTGTGATACATCTTTTGTATATTTTACGATCCGCATGTGGATCCTTAGTTACAAACCGTCTGTATAATATTTTCGAACTTTGGACATTTTTGGTTTGTAATAGTATTTTAAACTCCAAGACTTCTGTTGTGCTGTGTTAATTGACTATGATGATATCAACATACGTCACGATACTCCCCCATTCGGGCCCACCGAGTTTTGGTCGAAAATTCGGGGTGTGACATAAATGTTGTTCAATCTGTTTTTGGCATAAGTAAGAAATCTGTCAATTTATTAGTATAATTAATCTAATTTATAATAACATATTTTTTATGTCAAAGTTCTAATCATTTTTATTGATATTTATTACTTTGCTGGTTAAAGGTTATACTGATCATGGAGATCCTTTAAATAAATGTCATAGTTGTGGGGCTTTGTTGTGGGATGAAGAAAGAAGACGTGGAAACCGTGATTGTAGTAAGACAAGTTTTTCCTTTGTCGTGATAGTGGCAATGTTGTGATTTCTATAACCAAAGATCCTCCAAGGCTGTTCTACAACTTATATCGCAATAGACATCCAAAGAGTGACCAATTCATTAATAACATTAGGGCTTATAATATGATGTTTGCATTCACTTCAATGGTAAGGAAGGTCGATTCAATTGTTAATAGGGGACGAGGTCCATATGTATATAAAATTAAAGGGAAAAATTATCACCTTTTAGGTTGTTTGATGCCAACACAAGGTGATCGTTCTAAATTTGGTCGCTTTATATTTACGACACAAAGAATGAATTTTATAATAGAGGAAATGCTATTAGGTACTACTACTCATCATAATTATTTTCTTTCCTTTTGTATTAACAATAAATATTTCTCGGTAATCATTATTTGTTTTCACTTTTTTACAATTATTAAATTCCTACCTATTATTATTCACAGTTCTGGACATGCTAGAAAAGTTGAAAATAAAAAAAATACTTTGGATGCTAAGATAATTAACGATCTTAAGGATCTTTTGGATCATTCCAAGGTCATACTCTATCAAATGTTAGTTTGTACTTGCCACATGCTATTTCCACACATGGACAACTATATGTTGTCGTTTTAAGAGTAAAGAGTAAAAAGGATTGAAGATATTGATATGCGATAAAGACAACAACATTTGCACTATTACAAGTAATGTTGTTTACAAAGAAGTTCTTCAAAATTTGTAAAAATCGAGAATATTTCTTGTACTTTTAAATGTTGTTTATTTATTTTTATCAGTATTTATATTTTTTGTTTTTGGTTGCCTTCTAAATATGACTTCTATATTAAGTTTATTATTTAATAGTAAATTTATATATTTTGTTTATAGTTACTAAATTAATAGATAAGGTTTTATTAAATAAAAATTTTTTTAATAAATTTTATAGATAACATATCTACCTACTGTATTAAAAAAATACATTTTGGCCGCATGATATAAGTCAACCATTTTGATGATGTACCATCCTCACTATCAAGATAATTCCACAATGGGCGCCAAATCAATTTCCTCTATTCTCCTTTATCTTATACACGGAGTTTCCTTCCGCCTCATATTCTCTCCTAAAACCCTAATCCCCAACTTCTTGCCATCGACATTTTCTAATGGTTCCTCACTTCATCTCCTTCAATCCATGTCACTTTTGTCGTTTCAGTTTCAAAAAATCCTAAATCGCAATTGGCATCAAGCAACAGGTTTCTCTCTTCAATCAATTCAATTTTGCCGAAATTAATGCAGTCGTTCCCTTTATCTTAACCCTAATTCATCTTAGTCTTCCTCATTCTCTCTTCTACCTCTTAATCGCCTATCCTCTTCTTCCATTAATCGTCGGTGTTGCAACACCTTTCCATCCGTATCACTCAAAAACCCTAATTATCATATAGGTGATTATTTGGAGATTTCATACATCTTTGATTCATCTTATACACTGATTCAGATCCTATCAATATCAGTTTCTTTTCACAAACACTTAATCTCTAGCAGGGGTGATTCTCATCGAAGTGATTATTAAAAACCCTAAATCGTAACCATTGGATCTGAATCCAGGTATGTTTATTGTCTTTTACATTGATTTTTCAAGCTTTTAATCTTACAATCCTATAAAACGTGTGATGTTGGTTCATTCAGTTAAAGAAATTAAACAACAGACACATTTTATCAACTCGGTTAAAGAAGTCTGTCTATATTTAGTCTATGATTTAGAAGCATATCACATAACAAATCATGGATTTGTTTTTGTCTATGATTGTGGGTTGATATGATTGATTTTGGATTCTAATATAAAACAAAACAATGAACCCGAGGCTTCAGTTTATATGGATTCTGAAATTTTAGAATTTGGAAAACTCTCTATTTCTTCATATGTGTACTCATTTCAAGCTGTATTGTTATGAATATTAACAGGGAGCCCAACTTTAAGTGGTATAAACCATATAAACTGTGCGCTAGAAAATGGAACTATTAGTACAATTTTGATTTGATAGCCGGTGTTTGGCCAATTGAGCTTGCTAAGGAGTTGGCTTATTTGGGTTTAATATGTTTTGTAAAAAACTCGATGAACAGTCACAAGATTCCGTCATATTTTGTTTGCCCCATCTTTCAGGTATATTTCTCTTTAAAAACAGTATTATTTGATGTAAAGATGGAATATTAGGCAGGTCAGCTGGGCTCAATGACTACATAATGGAATTGGGTGAAAATGGATAATTCTCTGTACAACTTGAAACGGGTCTGATTGTGTTGACCTGAAAAACATTTTGTCTATAATTTGTTACTTCTTTTATAAAAGGTTACATGCCAATAATGCAACTTCTGAATAAAACGATTCAAGAGGTATATGTACAATAACTGACAATGTTGAAAGTTGAAACAATGCTATAAAAGGATGAGGCTTACTATGGAAGCTAATATCTTTTTATGTATCAAACTGCTGAATTGCTGGTAATCAATGTTCACTGAAGCAAATCACTAAAAATTGGTGTTCATGGAAATTAAGATTGTTCAGGTTACGGGTCAAATCAAATATATACATATTTTTTTTGTAAAGTTTGAGTTGAGTTGGATGGGTTGACCCAAATTTCTTCTTTTTTTTTTCTGTGTAAAAAGATTTTGAATTTTTGTACATGCGTAGGAGGTTTTATGCATTAGAAATAAAGCTTTAGACTATTTCATCCGTTTTACCCGTTTCATTTTTATTTTTTATTTTATTACTTGACATCTTTAACATATATATATGTATATTATATTGGATGATGATTGTTCCCAGATGATTGAGGACGAGCTTCGTAGATTATGTGTTGTCTCTGATAGTGTTCAACAATGCCAGTTTGATGAATTTCTTGCATTGACCAAATTTCAATCTGAGTTATAACAACTTGGCAATGGCTCATTGAAGGTAATACGTTACTAAATTACACCTAATGAATGATTTGTAGGTTGATGGTATGATTGAATGATTTTTAGGCTGATAGTGGGAAGCTAGGAAGTCAGATGGGTCACCTATTCTTGGAGCTAAGGAAGTCAGTGCAGATTGCTTGGGTCAGGTTTCTAATGCATGTTGGGTTGTCCCATATATGTTTTTCTCGCCTATTGTTTCAGGACTCTGCTGGTTAAATGCACCCGTCCACATCGTGAGCACCGGTTAGGTTCTAATACTTATGAATGGGTTGATTTGGTCTATGCATTAACTTCAATGGGTCATATTTTCTTAGTACAAGGTCTTGAAATTACTGTAGCCATTTATGTGATGGTTTTTTTTTATATTATTATAGGTTTGGATGCTATGTTCGTTGATCATTAGATATTATATTTCGGAAGGTACACCGTGTATACATTGTGATTCATTCTGTGCTGTTGTTTGCACCAACTCTAAACCAAAGCAATTGAATAAAGATACAACTGCCATATTCATGTATATTATAGGCAAGTCTAACTACTGCTATAAAGAGTAAAGTTAAAGATTTTTTTAATAGAAACGGGTCAAATGGGTTGAAGGTTTCTTAAAGAGTATTTAAAATGCATCTTTCATTTTTAGTCATATTATAAAAAATACATTCTGATCTTAATAGTATGATTTTATAATCATATCCAACTCATTTCTATTTGTAGTTTTCAAGTAAGAAAATGTTGTTATGATTTAGAAACATTTAGTGGTTGAACCTAACAGATGATGTGGGCTTTAGAGTATGATTCTGGATTGTTCTCTTATATGGAGCATAAATACACAATAAATAAGATACTTGAGTGCTCACAAACCAACAAGAAAATCCAGACATCAATATGGCAAGCATGAAAGAACAAACAAGAGAAATCGGGCTAGGTCTAGAGGCGGATCCGAGTCCGGTTCAGGTGTGACACTTTTCATATATGTCTTTGTTGTAGCAAGTGTTCCTAAAATCACGAGTCACATGTTATTGAAAGAAGCTTGGGGAGACGGTGTGAAGGTTGACTTTTGACTTTATTTGGAAAACTAGGGGTGGGAATTCAACCCCTTTACTTAAAGTGGGTCGATTTGGGCTGGATTTTATTGTTGAAGGGTGGAGTGGGTCAAGTTTAAAGGCTTACTTGAATATGAGACAGGTCAAGTGGGTCAAAATGAGTTGAAAGTCACCTAAAATGTTTTTTAAAAATGTTTCGACCGCTTAAATACATTGATCACAATATATTTATTTTGGTAAGATATCTTATATAAACATATTTTTGTTTAAAAGTGAAAAAAAATGTTGTTTGGTCAACCGACATGACCAAGTATGTTTTCGATCAACATTGAAAATTGATCTGTTTCAGCCCAAATCAGTTTTGCTAAACAATGTTCCATCTTTTTCATGCTGCTATGATTCAAAATAATTTCGATTATACATCTCTACATACTAAATGGCATTTTTGGGAATATGAATGCCAAGAAAACTTGCGGAGGGGCTATGAAATTATCTCAAAAGTATCTAAAATGTATTCTTTGAGTTTTTATTTATTATTTTTAGGTAAATTTCAAGCAAATAAACCTGATTTGTGAAAACTTCTTAGGCAAAATTCTATATAGCACTCAGGGATGAGCTTTTATGGCTTTTTTTAATATCATTACGTGCTTTTGAAGATCGTTTTTGCATTGTACATTAAAAGGTTTTTACATTGTTTTCAGCGTATATATTTGTATAAAAGTTTCTATGCCATTTGACATCAACATATTAGTTTATTATCATAAGGTGCAAGCGCATTTAACGGAGTATGTATAATTTACATATTTATGTGTTCCTTTATATCACAACATTAAAAGTTTATTACAATTTTTCAAGGTAAATATTTGTATAAAAGTTTCTATGCCATTTGACATCAAGATGCCAATAAGGATTATATACCATTTTGAATCATCATGTCTCACTTATGATGTGCAGTTTTAGGAAGAAGTGACTGATATATCTAACAGAGGACCCAATGGCTCAGTTTCAGGAGTATTATTAATCAAGTTATCTTTCTTGGTTACATACGTCTCAAAGTTGTGTGAACAGCAATCTGGATATGGTACACGCATATGCTACTATAGTCTTACTTCCTATCTCTGTCAGATTTTCTTACAATCTTGATGAAACACAAAAAAAGATAGATGGGCTTGGGCTCACACAAAAAATGGTTTTGGGTCTTCTTGAGATTCAAATTATTAATGGAGATATCGTTGGGAGTTTTAAGGATGGTGGTTGTTTGTGGTACGGAAAGTTGGTCACCCTTCATGTGGTGGGATATTTATCGGTAGTGAGTGGTAGAGATTCCCACAGCGTGTACGCAAACGTGCGATGAGACATGAAATAGTAAACCAATTACCCATGGTTCATGTGGTGGGGTATTTACTGCTTTCTGATCCGTTTCATTGTAATCCAATGTAATATGGCCCGCTTCATTTTAGTTAATATACTTCTACCCGTTTCGTCTCAAGTTACTCATTTGATGACAGTCTCTCTTTATACGTTTGCTTTCAACAGAGTCAAACTGGGTTGAAAAGAAAAGAGAATGTATAGGACTAACACAGGAGGCTTGGGATGGATTAGTCCGATTTATTTCCAAATCTGATTATTTAGGAATATATATATAGTTTTGTCCAATCTGTATGAAATGATTATCCAAAATAGTTGCTACTTCACCATGTTCTTAGGTAAAATATGACACTATTATACCTGTTTTTATTTTTGTTTATCAGTATTGCTACTTATGTGATATGTACTCGACAGATGTGTAGCTAAAGACTTAACAGAATGAGTGGCAGTTAAATAATTGTTAGTAGTCTGTTAAATAGTTAAGGTAAATGGTCAATTGTATAGTGTGAGCTTATAAATAAATAGTCTATAGAGTGTAAAGGTATCCATTGAAATACTTTCTTCCCGAAACTCTTCTCAACAACTTTCTTAACCAACTCTCAAGAACCTTAACAATAATCTGGTTCTTCTGAACGTTAAGCCAGTTCAACCATTGTAATAACAAGCTGAGCAATCTGAAACCTAATCATTATGTTAGTTAAAATATGTATGAATTCAACGTATTTGATATGTATTGTTTACTAATTATCCCATAGCTAACTACAATTCTATGGCTTTGTTTTACAATATTGGCCTTTATTGTTTTTCAGGACCGTTGAAGAGGCTTTGAAGTAAAAAAAAAGGCTAGTGTATTTATTCTGGGCCATTACTTATTCCGTGTTGTGGGTATTATTTTTACCGTCTATTTCGTATTATAAGTTATGTTTGGAAATTATGTGTATAGGTTTACTTTCAAATACTTTGATTATCCGAATCAACATCATCAACAGAGTTGGCATCGATTCTTCATAGTCCTTGTGTAAGACTTGCGTTGCCGTCGCCATATAATGTCTGTAAGGCCCCCAAACCGGGCATCCTATAGTCAGATCACATCACAGGGTACTGTTTAAAAATATGTAATTCTTTCAAAAAGTTGCAGCGGAAATTAGATTAAAAACAGTACCAGTTGCCTTGGAAATTAGAAACCATTGTTAAATTAAATATCACGAATGCTTGCCTTCCAAGTCACGAGTTATGCCATCCGTTTGCCAAGAGTGCTACCAACCTGAATCACACACTTGCGAACAAACTAACATACATGCAAAAGTCAGCTAGGCTGAGTTGGTTCTAACACTTTAGTTTAAAATACACGATAAATCAAATCACATTAGTTTATAGCCAAAACACAATAGTTGTAAAATACTAGCACCACTTTTAAAACATGTCAACCCTGAAGTCACTTCATACTACGCTAAACGACCCCGTTCAAGACTCATGACTCCCAACTCTAACCCGTAATACTCCTCTATGGGACATATTACTTCCATCCATCGTTATGTACTACTGCTCTTATATACTCATCTAGAAATAAATAATCGTACAAGGGAATTGCTAATACGAACCACAACCACACTAATTAAACATCATATCACAATTACACCACATACCCACCGGGTCATCTAACGTGAACACATAAAACACATAAGGTGAAAACCTAACACACAATTAGTCAAATCACTAAGAACTGACCATAGCTCGTCTCATATTGCCGCATGTAACCCCGCTCTTTGGGTCAGGTTACTAAACTACAACCATCATCGTCTCCCGCATAACCATCGTTGCCACTAAGGCTAAAACATTGTCACAAATTGTGACAATCAACTAAGCACCTCAAGGGTGCTTCTCATGACCCGACGCCACCCCGAAGGTAACGACCCCATCACAATAAATCCCGCATCAAGCACCACAAGGGTGCTTCCCGTGACCCAACGCCATCCCGAAGGTAACGGCCCCATCACGAGAAATCCCGTATCAAGCACCTCTAGGATGCTACATCACACAAAAACACATCGACACACACAATGTATTAAACATCGATGTCATACTAAAATATAGATTAACCTCATCACTCGCAACAATATTACCACTTATCCTACAACCGTAGCATCACCATACACTCATGACACGCCTAAGCAAGGCTACCCGAACTCTATCAACTTAAACACCAAGAAATCTACCTAGCTATGAGGAAATATTTATTAAACATTTTTACTTCCAAACATGTTAATTAATTTAGCAAGGAACACGTATAAAAATATGTTGGGGAATTTCAGAAACCGGATGATCAGAGAGGCGTGTATTCACTCTCAGATCAAATTATTTCAGTGGTTACCGAATAATTCAATCGGATACAACTCTGATTTCGAAAATTAGAACAACAGTATGTGTATATGAGGAATTCGTCTAGACCAACGTATGACCAAAAACATAGCAACCAATTTTTGGGGGATAATTTCCAGATAATTGCTACTTGGCAGTTATGTTCAAATTTCGAAGTTAATTAAATTGCCTGTAATTGCCTTAATTTTTATCTACAAAAATTATGACGAATTTTATAAAAATAATTTTTCTAGAGTATTTTCTATAAAACAATTTAATTAAAAAAAAAATTTCCAAGCTGACATGGCAGCTCGATCACAGCCAAGGGCTCTGCCCCTTGGACCCTGCTCGTAAACACTCCGCCTGGGAAGTATGGTCATATAAGAGACTGCAAATAATTTTTTTTCTTTCTCAGGCGTTCATATAAAGGAGTATGTCCATATATCAGACTAATTAGCTAACGCGTGAACACTCCGCCTGGGGAGTATGATCGCAAGTAAGTTTCTCCATTTTTACCAATAAAAGTATTAACACAAGTAGGGTTGTGCAAAAAACGGTCTTTAATGTCTAATACCGGCTTAACCAAATTGGTTAAAACCAGTCTTATACGTTGTAAGTTCTCAGTCAGTTTCCAGTTTTATGACAAGCGATTCCGGGTTTGTTCCGGTTCTCAACCATATTGAACGCTTTTAAAACAGTGGAACCTTTTTGATTTGTAATTAGTGAAAAACTGAGTTTAAAACAACAAACGAAAAACATTCAAGTGATATTCCTTTTGAAGTTGGAAGTTAAATGTCACACCCCGAAATTTACAACCAAACACCGATGGGCCCGGGTGAGGAATATCATGACATAAATTGATATCATCATAGTCAATTAAACACAGCACAACGAAAGTCTTGGAGTTTAAATTACTATTACAAACCAAATGTTCAAAGTACGAAAAATAATAAACAGATGGCTTGTAGTAGAAGATCCACAGGCGGATCGTAAATTGTACAAAAAGTGTATAACAGACTTTGGGCACATCTAAGGATTTGCAAGATCCTCTTGTATCACTACTGAGCAGCTTCCAGCCTATTTCGTATTGTACCTGCAAGCTTATTCTTTTGAAAATACGTCAGCTTTCGCTGATAAATACACCCAACCGACCCATTTTGAAAACATTTAGAAAATGGATTTAAGTGCACAGGCATGAAAAATCTATTATAACTTGGGAAAGTCAGCCTTGTAACCTTGTTAACAGATTCACATGTTTGTCCATACATATGGGGCCCATTACAGAGACCGAGACATGAGTAACGTACACACCACTTCCCACGGAGGAGTTATCTCTAACTAGTGGGTAAAAATAATTTAGCATGAGCATCTGTCAGGTGTATGCCTACACCACGCGCTTTGGTCATGACCAGTAACTAATGTAATGAGCCGAGGATATCCAGGACACGGTCGTTAACCCCCAATGTTTAAGTTATCAAACAAAATTGATTAAAATGGAATATGCGGATTTACTAGGCACAGTCCGGCATTCGATTGATCCCCTTTCCGACCAAGCGGTAATAATTAATGTAACCCAAGCCCGTATAGGGAAAATAAGTTGAGAGTATTTACCTGAGCTAGTCTTGATTAAAAATGCAAGATTTAATATCTCATCCGTATCCAAAATGAAATAAGTGCAGATAGCATTTACCGGAAGTCTCTAGTCTGGATAATGGCATAAGCTAACCAATTAAAATGCTAACGGTCTGAATTTAAGTCACAGACTAAGATCGACTAGCGTACAGGATCGAAACGGTATAATACGCTAGATTAAGCGCTGACAGGATAGAATGTAGTTTAAACCCAACAAGTACTATACTTGTATAATATGGGTAAACCATAAGCATTCTGGATTTTGAGGCTAAAATGATAAGGTTATACCCGTTTCGGTTAATTTTCGTGAACTAGTTACATATACTTAATCGTGCGTATTTAAGTGATATCGGGTAACCGGATAAGTCATGAACAAGTTCTATATGCCATTATACTTTAAAAAGTCGTAATATCAGTAGGATATCAACTTACATGCCCGTTAAGGTTTTAAAATGAAATTATGCCTCATAAGGGCGTTTTGGTAATTATATATCATACAAAAGGAACTTGAATATATTTTGATGTTATAATCATAAGTATTCTGGAAAAATATTTAATTTATGATATAATATCAGTAAGATAATGATCATATGTGTAATTTATCACTTATGATCAAACTATGCACCGTAGGGGCATTTTGGTCATTTTACCCATAGTTTTATAATTTATTTGGGGTTCTGAGTTTATATCATGTACCTACTGTAAATATTTGAAATAAGTTTTAAAATCGGTAGTAACAAGTCTTTGTCGATGAATATGGTTTAAAACCATACTATGCGCCGAAATGGCGTTTATGTCGTAAAAATGACGATTTGTGCGAGGTTCGGTAAAAACTGATGTTAAGATCAGGTTTATATGTTTTAGACATGTCATTTAATATAAAATATCAGTTGGTAAAAGATTTGATATGAAAAGTGTGATTAAAACCATTTTATGAGCCACAAGGGCTTTATCGTCATTTATCGACATAACACAAGAACTTGTACGTAAACTCAGTATACAATCTGTTGACATCCCAAATAATCCTACTTATGATATTACATCAGTAGATAGTTAAGTTCGTTATCGTTTAAAACCTTCTTTTATGAAAAAGGGGCATTTTAGTCAAAATGGCATAATAGTGGAACTTGTGCAGAAATTCAGATTCTGATTATGATCATGTAATATAACCTCAGAGGGTTATGCTACATCATATTACAATCATAATGAAACCTTTGATCAGTAGCTAACTAATCTAAATCGGGTCAGAATCGAAAGTCAAAGCAGAAGTCAAACTTTGCGACTTTCGATTGCGAACCGACCCTAGAACTGAAATTGACGAGTCGAACATGTTCTCACATGTTCTAATAATTATTACCAACTTGTTTAAGTTTCAAAACATATATAAACTCAGATTATAATATTTTCGAAACTGGCCTGTTTAACTTTTTAATAATAAAACTTTGACCCGTCAATTGGTCTATCAAACGTGATCTTTAGGAGGTGCCTTTAATAGGGACTAACACCTACCTTATTACGATCTCTTAGCCATGTTCGTTACGAACAATGGTTGGACCATAATGGTCTTAACCGAAAGTCAAAGCGTTTTCCGTAAAACACTTGACTTTTGGCTATAAAAGCCTATAAACGAAAATGCAAGAGAAAGGAACACTTACAAGTGATTTCTAGGATGAAATAGAACTAAGTTGGATGCTCATTTCAGTTAGGAAACTTCCAGAGGAGGGGGATAGAGTGATAAATGAAAAAGGTGCAAGCTCAAGTGGTGAACCTTTGCACCTATTTATAGTTGGGGAGCTTGAAGGAGGTGATGCCAGGTATTAGGGAGTGTTAGTGGGAGCTTACAAGTGTCCTAAAATGTGACATAGCAGTTTGGAAGTCCCTAGTTTCGAATCAAATGGATTTTGGCAACATGTACGGAGGCCAAGCAAATTTTCTGCAGACATAGTCCCCTCACGCTCCGCGAGAGACCAGGCCCGTGTCTCTTGCGGCCCGCGAGCGCCTCCTGGGAACTTTCAAAACTTGCCACATTTAGCCTCTCAACTTATTAAAACTCTTAAAACACCTTTATGGCATATTTAGCCCTCCGTAGCCAATATTTGGCGTACCCGAGAGTATGCGCGGACATTATTAAGCTCTCGGTTCGTTAAAAGGTCACTCAGAGGTATAAATTAACATGTTGATACTTTTAACCCCTCCATTGTCCAAATTTAACATATTTACAGAATTAATCCCTATCGTCCAACAAGTGGCTCATATGAGACTTAGGACTTCATAAAGGATCACTCAGAGGTTCAGTATAAGCATGTTGACTCTGATGGTCACTCAGAGGCTAAGCATGTTGACACTAATGGTCACTCAGAGGCTAAGTTTAAGCATGTTGACACTAATGGTCACTTAGAGGATCGGTTTAAGCATGTTGACACTAATGGTCACTCAGTGGCTCAGTTAATGCATGTTGACACCTTTAGTCCTTATTAGTCCTTAATAGACTTATTATAAAAGTAATGACACGTGTCACTATATTATTGGACACAATTTTACGAGGTGTTACATCCTCACCCCCTTAAAAGAAATCTCGACCTCGAGATTTTATTAAAAAAGATGGGGGTATTTTTGTCGCATAGTGGACTCAACCTCCCATGTATATTTGGGGCCTCGATGGGCATCCCACTTAACCTTTACTATAGGTATCTTTTTCTTTCGGAGCTTCTTAACCTGTCGATCCTTGATCGAAATCGGTGTTTCAGCGAACCTCAGGTTTTCATCAATTTGCACATCATGATGTGACATTGCTAGCGACTCATCGGCTAGACATTTTTTAAGATTACAGATGTGGAATACATCATGAATTCCACTAAGCTCCTCTGGCAGCTTAAGCTTATAAGCTACAGCGCCGACACATTCGATTATCTCGAATGGTCCTATATATCTTGGGCTTAACTTGCCCTTCTTCCAAATCTCATTACACCTTTCCAAGGTGATACTTTTAGCATGACTTTGTCCCCTATTTGGAACTTATGAGGTTTACGCCTCTTGTCAGAATAGCTCTTCTACCTATCTCGGGCAACTTTGAGTCTATCACGGATTTGCACAATCTTATCCATGGTCTCCAAGACAATTTGGTCCTGATAGTTGAGCTTCCCCAACTTCTGCCCAACACACGGGCGTTCGACATTTTCTCCCATACAAGGCCTTAAAAGGAGCAGCCTTGATACTTGTATGATAACTATTATTATAGGAGAATTCTAATAGGGGTAAGTGGTCATCCCAACTTCCACCTGAATCAATCACACATGCTCTAAGCATGTCTTCCAAAGTCTGAATAGTACGCTCACTTTGTCCATCCGTCTGCGGGTGGTAAGCCGTACTAAAGTTTAATCTTGTGCCTAAAGATTGTTGGAAACTTTTCCAAAAAAGAGATGTATATCTAGTATCTCTATCAGATACAATAGATACCGGCACACCGTGTAGGGACACAATCTTGTCCACATACAACTTTGCCAATTTGTCAGAATTATAAGTCTTTTTAATTGGCAAGAAATGCGCTGACTTAGTCAGCCTATCTATAATGACCCAAATCATGTCATTATCACGTTTGGTCTTAGGCAACTTGGTAATCAAGTCCATAGTTACCATTTCCCATTTCCAAGTGGGAATTTCAAGTTGTTGTAGAAGTCCTGACGGTTTCTGATGTTCGGATTTAACTTGCAAACACGTCAGACACTTAGCTACATAAGTGGCTATGGATTTCTTCAAACCCATCCATCAATAATTCTTTTTCAAATCTTGATACATCTTGTCACCACCCGGGTGAACTGAGTATCTTGAATTGTGCGCTTCCTGGAGGATTAGATCTCTAAGTCCTCTAAAGATTGGAACCCAGATTCTACCATTAAATATAAGGATTCCATCTTTTCCAGGCATTAACTGATCAACAGTTCTGCCTAATCCTTCATTAGGAACATTAGCCTCTAATAGGGCTTGCCTTTGTATATCTAATAGCTTTTCATTCAAGCTATTTCTGAGCTCAATGCTCTTGGCTTTAATCCTTATAGGCTTAACCCTTTCCTTGCGTCTTAAGGCATCAGCAACGACATTTGCCTTGCCAGGATGATAGCGAATTTCACAATCATAATCATTAAGTGTTTCCATCCAGTGGCGCTGTCGCATGTGTAAATCCTTTTGATTGAATAAATGTTGGAGACTCTTATGGTCAGTGTATACAATAAACTTCGTGCCATATAAGTAATGTCTCCACAACTTAAGTGCAAATACAACAACACCCAATTCCAAGTCATGGGTGGTGTAATTCCTTTCGTGCACCTTTAATTGTCGTGATGCATAAGCAATTACTTTGCCCTTTTGCATTAGCACGCAACCCATGCCAGTGTGCGAGGTATCACAATAAACAATAAAGTCCTCAATACCCTCAGGTAGAGATAATACAGGAGCATTGCTCAATTTCTGTTTTAGAACCTCAAAAGATTCTTGTTGTTTCGGACCCCAGTCAAACTTGACATTCTTACGGGTCAAGGTAGTTAAATGAGTGGCTATCCTTGAAAAGTTCTCAATGAACCTCCTATAATAACCACCCAATCCTAGGAAGCTACGAATCTCCGATGGAGTTTTGGGTACTTCCCAATTCATTATGGCTTCAATCTTAGCGGGATCTACTTGGATACCACGCTCACTTACAACATGCCTAAGAAATTGGACTTTTCTAAGCCAAAACTCGCACTTAGAGAACTTAGCATAAAGCTTCTCTTGCCTCAGCAATTCTAGGATGCAGCGAAGATGTTTCTCGTGATCAACTTGAATATGAGAGTAGATAAGTATGTCATCTACGAAGACAATGACAAACTAATCTAAATACGGTTTGAAGACTCTAGTCATGAGATCCATGAATGCTGCAGGTGCATTTGTGAGCCCAAAAGGCATCACTAGGAATTCATAATGACCATATCGGGTCCTGAAGGTAGTCTTAGGAACATCCTCATTTCTAACCTTCAGTTGATAATATCCTGATCTTAAATCGATATTAGAGAAATAACTAGCACCTTGTAGTTGATCGAACAAATCATCGATCATGGGCAGAGGATAACGGTTTTTTATCGTTATTTTGTTTAGTTCGCGGTAATTAATGCACATTCGCATTGAACCATCATTTTTCTTAACGAAAAGGATAGGAGCTCCCCAAGGTGAGGAACTAGGCTGAATGAAACCTTTCTCTAAAAGTTCGTCTAGTTGTATTCTCAATTCCTTCATTTCTGTCGGTGCTAGCCGATATGGAGCTCTTGCAACAGGTGCTACTCCTGGTAGGATTTCAATCCAAAACTCCACTTGCCTATCTGGAGGTAGACCCGGTAATTTTTCAGGAAAGACATCAGGATATTCAGAAATGACTGAATGGTCTTAAATATTTGGTTTTGGCTCGTTGATAGTTACTTGTGCCATGTAAATGACACAACCTTTCCCTCGACACTTGTATGCGTTAAATAATGACACCTTGTCTGGAAATCCATAGTGTGAATCTCCAAGGATGGTGATCATTCACCAGATGGGGTTTTAACCTCGATGAGTTTCTTATCACAGGCAATGCGGGCTTGGTTATGAGATAACCAATCCATGCCTAAGACTACATTGAAGGATCCTACCAATTTCATTGGCAAAAGAAAGATAGGAATAGAATGATTCTTAATGGATATAAAACATCCATCAAGAATGGAAGATGCTGTTTCTAAAGTTCCATCAGCAAGTTCTACTTCATATGTTATATCTAGAGTTCTTATGGGTAAGTTTAATAGTTTACTAAACTTATGGTCTACAAAAGACTTATATGCACCCGAATCAAAAAGTACTCTAGCATATATATCATCAATGAGGAATGTATCTGTTATGACATTGTTGTCATTAACAGCCTCTCTAGCATTCATCTGAAATGCACGTGCATTTCCTTTCTTAGCCTCTCCAGGCTTTGCATCATCCGTTCTCATTACAGCATAACAGATTGTATCCTTAAGATTTTTGCATTCTAGGGTCTTATGCCCTTTTCTTTTGCAAATACCGCATGGTTTAATCTGTGTGTCAGCATTGCATTGCCCCCAATGCCTGCGGTTACAGGTCTTGCACAGAGGTCTATCATCAAACCTGTGCTTGTTCTTCTTGAACCCAAATTTTCCTTTCTTTTTGAACCTTTGGGAGTTATCGTCCTCCCGTTTCTTTTTTCCGTCAGTCTCAGTTCTGATTGACTTTTGCCTCACCAAGTCTAAGGTGAGAGAGAGAGAGATAGGTCAACAGCAGACCTATAGGTACTAGGCTGCGCAGCCTTTACCATGCCCTTAATCTCGGGCGCTAACCCATTAATGAAACGCGCAATGCGTTTGAGTTCAGGGGTGATTAGATAGGAAACTAATCTAGACAGGGAGTTGAAGTTAGAAACATACTTCCTACAGTCCAAATTTTTCATTGTAAGAGTCAGAAAGTCTGACTCTATCTTCTCCACCTCATGAGGTGGGCAGTATGTCTCTTTGACAAGGTCAACAAACTTGGGCCATCCCAAGTTGTACATGTGTATTTTACCTGTTGATTGGACCATCGCCTTCCACCAAATCTGAGCATCACCCTTGAAGGACCGTGATACATACTTTACTACATCCTTATCAGCACAACCGCTGATATCCATATTGTCTCCATCTCATCAAGCCATCTTAAGGCTTCTACAGCTCCCCTTTCCCCATTAAAGTCTCGGGGCTTACAGGAGACGAAGTATTTATAGGTACATCCATCTTTAGAAGAACGGGACCTTTTGATAAATTATAATTTTCTTGGCTCACTCTTCGCATTTGAAGAGTGCACAGAGCTCTCCTTACGAGCTGATGATGGTGGAATTGATAAGGGTTTGGAGTGAGTAGTGATCATTTCCTTAAATTTCTCCATGGTCTTTTCCATGGCCTTTCCAACAGCAGCATCAATGCGAGCTTGGAAATCATCATTATCGATGGCTATGTTTTCAGCTTTTTTAGAGTTAATATTTCGGTGGCTACTTTGCGCCTCATCCGAGTTAGCGATTCTTGAAGCTTTGGTTCTAAACACTCTTAGCCATGGCATTAATAACCATATTGGCTTTAAAAATTGGATATATAAATCCATTGCCTAATTAAACTAGTGTGAATATAATCACAACTCTTAGGTTTAACATTTCTATAAACGTTATCTATATTTGGCCTAGGTCTCAAAAGGACCATCAAAGGCAAATTACAATTTGGACATAGTCCATATATATTTTAGATAGTGGATCTTAATGTCACAACTGTCATTGTCATAAGACAATTATAAATAGCTCATAGGCTTGTTACGAAGGACATTGAAAATATGGCTCATAGGCTGTCACTAAGTACATATAAAAAAACGGCACATCGGCCTGTCACTAATGGACATATAAAAAATATGGCACATCGGCCTGTCACTAATGGACATAAAATAAGACACATTGGCCTGTCACTAATGGACATAAAATATGACACATTGTCCTGTCACTAATTGACATAAAATACGACACATTGGCATTTCACTAATGGACATAGATACGGTACATTGGCCTGTCACTAATGGACATAATTTTGGACAGAGGGTTATATTAACCACAACTGTCATTGTCTTAATTGACAATATAATATTAAGCCTCCAAGTTGTTTAGGCCAATGCGACCGTGACTATTAATCAACCATTTAAGATACTCCTATGTTAACGTTCAAGAAATGTTCATACTCTTGGTAGTGTGACTTGAGGAACCAAACTAGCCGTCTAGGTAATGGACTATGTCCTAAAACCTATTATATAGCAATGTGATCAATATGATCCCTGCTAATATCATCAATGCGATGATAATAATAAACATCCATTAGTGATGTAATGCCTACGGGCCATAATTGACATCCATTAGTGATGTAGTGCCTACCGGCCACCACCTCTGGATAGAAGGATGACTCTCCTTAACTATCATGATAAAAGGCTATTCATTCCTAACTATCATTTATAAGCTGGCCAATTAATGTGGTCTGTGCCACTTGGCTAATCAAAACCACTAAGATCTTTTGGAATTATATAGCAGATCATAAACTTCGAGTAAAATCGAGACGTTAACTTGAAGAGGATAAATACATACACACACACACACACACACACACACACAATATATATATATATATATATATATATATATGTGTGTGATTCCAAAATATTTCATTAAAATAACAATAAGAGATTACAATACTAAAAATAAATAAATGAAACTAATTGTTCATGCAAGGACTAAAAAGAAATAACTTGTCCACGCAAGGACTAAGAAATAACAATGTCCTCGCAGGGACTAAAATATATTCTAACAGAAGAGATTTCACTCATCCTTCTTTCCCTTAACCAACTTAGAGAGCTTCTTAAAAAAATTATTCGTCTTCTTCTCCGTCTTCTCCGCTTGTTGTTGCATTTACTTCATTCATTCCAAGGCCTCATTGATGGCTTCAAGTGGGGGCGGAGGTTGTGGTTGTAGTTGAGGTATAACAGGATACCTATACCCATAACTTGGATATCTAGTAGGTGGATAAGCAGGTGGGAAAGAAGACGGGTAAAGTGCGTTATGCATGACCGTTTGCATATAAGGGTCATGCGATAGTGCCTGGTAATTTACCAGCGTAGATGGGTTAAAAGGATCATATCCAGATGTATCCGGATATGTAGGGATAGGGTTATTAAAACCCGTTGGTGGTGGTTAAAATACTGGTGATGGAGTTGGTTCCACCACTGGTGAAACATTGGAGGGTCCACCCATTTGTGGGTCCTCGTGAATGGTAGGGTAGGTTTTGGGCAATGGTAGTAGCAAACCTGACTGTTGACCCGCACGTACCGACATACGTGCTCCACGTTTCCTCCTTGGTGGCTCAGGTGGCGGCTGAGGTTGTTCCACCGGTTCCATATGAACATCTTCTTGTACAGGAGGTGTTGGGGAGTGATGGGAAGGAGTGTTAGCAAAAGTGAATTGGTTCCAATATTGGTCCCATTCGTTAGGACCTTGATATGGTGATCCAGCGTAAGAGTTTGAATCGCTAGATATTTCGATGAGATGTGCGTGCAATCCTTATGGAAACATTTCTGGAGCGGAGTCCTCGTCCATGGGATTGGGTTGATCCAACTGATTCTGATCAGTTAGGGGTGTGTTGAAGTAGTAGTTAGTGTTAAACTCATCATGATATGAATGATGAGAGTGATGAGAATGGTGTGATTGGTGAGAATGATATGAGTGGTATGAGTAGGTGAATGTCTTGCTAATGGCCATGAATCCCCCGAATCCTCATAAGGATTTGAGTGATGGGGTTGTGAAGGGATATGTCAAGATGTTCCTCCCCTCATAGGTCCTTTACCTCTTCCTCATACTCTTGGAGACATTTTCCTGTTAAAATCAAATAAAAAACAATACTAATAACTTAATAATGGGATGAGTAATCCTAGGTCAAAGCCTAGACTCGGAAGTCTAAGAAATATGCTTTTTGTGTAAGTTTGAGATTAAACACAAGAAGGCTAGTGTTTATTCTCTCAAACGTTGATTCTGATACCAACCTGTCACACCCCGAAATTTACAACAAAACACCGGTGGGCCTGGGTGGGGAATATCGTGACGTAAGTTGATATCATCATAATCAATTAAACACAGCACAACGGAAGTCTTGGAGTTTAAATTACTATTACAAACCAAATGTTCAAAGTACGAAAAATAATATACATACGACTTGTAATAGAAGATCCACAGGCAAATCGTAAATTGTACAAAAAGTGAATAACCGACTTTGGGCACATTTAAGGATTTGCAAGATCCTCTTACATCGATACCTAGCAGCTTTCAGCCTATTTTGTTTTGTACATGCAAGCTTAGTCTTTTGAAAATATGTCAGCTTTCGCCGGTAAATACACCTAACCGACTCAGTTTGAAAACATTTTGAAAATGGATTTAAGTGCACAGGGCACGAAAAATCTTTTATGACTTGGGAAAGTCAGCCTTGTAACCTTGTTAACAGATTCACATGTTTGTCCATACATATGGGGTCCAGTACAGAGACCGATACATGATTAACGTACACACCATTTATGAACCCACGAAGGAGTTATCCCCAACTAGTGGGTAAAAATAATTTAGCATGAGCATCTGTCAGGTGTATGCCTACACCCCGCGCTTTGTCATGGCCATTAACTAATGTAACAAGCTGAGGTTATTCAGGACACGGTCGTTAACCCCCAATGTTTAAGTTATCAAACAAAACTGATTAAAACAGAATATGCGGATTTACTATACCATTTTCGACCAAGCGGTAATAATTTACCGTAACACAAGCCCGTATAGGGAAAATAAGTCGAGAGTATTTACCTGAGCTAGTCTTGATTAAAAATGCAAGATTTAATATCTCAGCCGTATCCAAAATGAAAGAAGTGCAGATAGCATTTACCGGAAGGCTCTAGTCTGGATTAATGCATAAGCTAACCAATTAAAATGCTAACGGTCTTAATTTAAGTCATAGACATAGACCGACTAGCGTACAGAATCAAAACGGTATAATATGCTAGATTAAGCAATGACATGATAGAATGTAGTTTAAACCCAACAAGTACCATGACTTGTATAATATGGGTAAACCATAAGCATTCTGGATTTTGAGGCTAAAATGATAAGGTTAAACCCGTTTCGGTTAATTTCCATAAACTAGTTACATATACTTAACCGTGCGCATATAAGCGATATCGGGTAACCGGTTAAGTCATGAACAAGTTCTATATGCCATATACTTTAAAAAAGTTGTAATATCAGTAGGATATCAACTTACATGCCCGTTAAGGTTTTAAAATGAAACTATGCCTCACAAGGGCGTTTCGGTAATTATATATCGTACAAAAGGAACTTGAATATATTTTGATGTTATAATCATAAGTATTCTGAAAAAATAATTAATTTATGATATAATATCAGTAAGATAATGATTATATGTGTAATTTATCATTTATGACCAAACTATGCACTGTAGGGGCATTTTGGTCATTTTACACATAGTTTTATAATTTATTTGGGATTCTGAGTTTATATCATGTACCTACTGTAAAAATATTTTAAATAAGTTTTAAAATCGGTAGGTAACAAGTCTTGGTCGATAAATATGGTTTAAAACCATACTATGTGCCGAAATGGCGTTTATGTCGTAAAAATGACGATTTTGTGCGAGGCTTAGTAAAACCTGATGTTAAGATCAGGTTTATATGTTTTAGACATGTCATTTAAATAACATATCAGTTGGTAAAATATTTGATATGAAAAGTATGATTAAAACCATTTTATGAGCCACAAGGGCTTTATCGTCATTTATCGATATAACACAAGAACTTGTACGTAAACTCAGTATACAATCTGACTTGACATCCCAAATAATCCTACTTATGATATTACATCAGTAGGTAGTTCATTTTCAAGTTCGTTATCGTCTAAAACCTTCTTTTATGAAAAGGGGCATTTTAGTCAAAATGACATAATAGTGGAACTTGTGCATAAACTCAGATTCTGATTATGATCATGTAATATAACCTTAGAGGGTTATGTTACATCATATTACGATCATAATCTTAGATCAGTAGCTAACTAATCTAAATCGGGTCATAATCGAAAGTCAAAGCAGAAGTCAAATTTTGCGACTTTCGGTTGCGAACCTGTAGGTCCCCTAATCCGTATGGATCGTCACAGAATCGTCTATTCAATATAGAGTGCGAAATCCAATAGATCAGATTTCACAGAAAACCGAACAAGAACACGAACACAATTACTTTCAAACTTTCTTCTATTGATTATCTAACACAAGTGTTTACAATCAATTCAAGACTCTCTCTCAACTTTCTCTGAACAACTGATCTACTGAATGAGCAACCTTAACACTAATGCAAAACTCCCTTTATATAGAGACAGGTTTGCTAATAGGTCTAGGCCCAATTTTCCTACCATATGCTATATGGTGTCTGGTTTAGCCCAATTACTTCTAATTAACTATTAAAAAACTAAACCCACTAACAGTTTATCATTTTATTAATTACAAGATATCCAAAGACTAAATCTAAGCTGTTGTCTCAAATATGCACCAACAGAACCGACCCTATTGACGAGTCGAACATGTTCTCACATGTTCTAATAATTATTACCAACTTGTTTAATTGTCAAAACATGTTTCATAACATATATAAACTCAGATTATAATATTTCTAAAACTGGCCTGTTTGACTTTATAATAATAAAACTTTGACCTGTCAATTGGTCTAGCAAACGTGATCTTTAGGTGGTGCCCTTAATAGGGATTAACACCTACCTTATTACGATCTCTTAGCCATGTTCGTTAAGAACAATGGCTGGACCATAATGGTCTTAATCGAAAGTCAAGGCGTTTTCAGTAAAACACTTGACTTTTGGCTATAAAAGCCTATAAACGAAAATGCAAGAGAAAGGAACACTTACAAGTGATTTCTAGGATGAAATAGAACTAAGTTGGATGCTCCTTTCAGTTAGGAACATCCAGAGTGAAAAAGGTGCAAGCTCAAGTGGTGAAATTTATAGTTGAGGAGCTTGAAGGAGGTGATGCCAGGTGTTAGGGAGTGTTAGAGAGAGCTTACAAGTGTCCTAAAACGTGGCATAGCAGTTTGGAAGTCCCTAGTTTCGAATCAAATGGATTTTGGCAACATGTGTGGAGGCCAAGCAAATTTTCTGCATACACAGTCCCATCGCGCCCCGCGAGAGACCAGGCCCATGTCTCTCACGGCCCGCAAGCGCCTCCTGGGAACTTTCAAAACTTGCCACATTTAGCCCATCAACTTATTAAACCTCTTAAAACACCTTTATGGCATATTTAGCCCTCTGTAGCCAATATTTGGCGTACCCGGGAGTATGCGCGGACATTGTCAAACTCTCAGTTCGTTAAAAGGTCATTAAGAGGTATAAATTAACATGTTGACACTTTAACCCATCCATTGTCCAACTTTATCATATTTACAGAATTAATCCCTCCCGTCCAACAAGTGGCTCATATGAGAGTTAGGACTTCATAAAAGATCACTCAGAGGCTAAGCATGTTGACACTAATGGTCACTCAGAGGCTAATTTTAAGCATGTTGACACTAATGGTCACTCAGAGGCGTGGTTTAAGCATGTTGACACTAATGGTCGCTCAGAGACTCAGTTTATGCATGTTGACACCAGAGGGTCACTCAGAGGCTTAGTTTGAGCATGTTGATACCTTTTATCCTTATTAGTCGTTAATAGTCCTTAATATACTTATTATAAAAGTAATGACACGTGTCACTATTTTATTGGACACGATTTTACGAGGTGTTACATTAAATAAGGTTGTGATGAGTGAGCCAGTTTTGAAGTTAAGTGCCTAGGAACTGCGTGAATAAGGAAATGGGTTACTTGGTTATTCTGTTTGATATTTTTGACAAATTGAATTTGAAGGAAATGTGTTAATCTGGTTATTTTGTTTGATATTTCTTGACAAATTAGTATTTGTGTGCGAAATAGACATACATTCATGATGCTTTTATGAGTATCAGCGTCGATAAAAAAAAAGTATATAAACTCATCTGAAATAATCTATTTTAATTGAACTACTTACCAATCAACTTCTATTGTGATGTCATGTTCTGTGTATTATGTATGCATGCATTTTTGAAGTAATTTGAGACTTAACAATGGAGGAAAAAATAAATAGGATGGGACTGACAAAACATGTCACTAGGAGATATGGCTGAGAGTTTAGTTTTCAACCTGATTGCTTACGTGTATTGTGTTCCTACTTCATGTTATTGTTGGGTTTTATAAGGTTTAGACGTTACTTTATGCGTCTTCTAAGTTCCATTTCCTTTATGTATTTATGTTATTATTCAATTTGTGCATCCTCTATTTGAATTTCATATTTCGTAAATTAGTTTCTATACTTTACATGACTCTTAACTACCATATTTTTATTATACTTTACAATTTTATATGACTCTTAACTATCATGTCCTCCACCGCTCCTTGAGAGTAACTCAAAAACTTTATAAAGCCTTGATCACTATAACATTAAAATTTTGTCTTAACAACTCCATGTTCTTCTGCAGATGATGTTATCAACGTTACCAATAAGAAACGGTACCCAGATTGAAGTCGTTAGCCAACATCAATATCTTTTATGTGCCTTTATTTTGGCAACACCTTTCATTCGTTTCACAATTATATGTAAACGCTTATAAATAATATAATTTACTTTGAGTAACTCGTATAACACACGAGTACTTAAACCAATAAGTAATTATTAAATCTCTTTGTAATAGAAATTTCCAAATAGCGTGTGAGTCAAGGATTGAATCGTGATTCTGTCATGATTGACTCCGGTTTATAACTGGGGTTTAATGGTAGTTTTAGTTTCTGATGCTATATTCTGCAAATTTTAAAAGCTATTTTAATGACTATGAAATCAAGTAAACACAATTTGTTTATATGATTTCAAGTATTAATTTGTAACCCCACAACTCTTGAATAAATCACCAACGAGTGTTATCATGGCTATAGGAAGTGATATGTTGAGCGTATACAAGATGCCGAGTACGGGATGCCACCCAACCTGATTTAACTAGCACAAAACACTTTTGTAAGCATAGATGTTCACATTATCTTATTTATTTCAATAAGATATTTCAGTTAAGTATAATTTAATATTTACGTTAGTACTTGAGCGTTTCTTCCATTAGAAGGTTTATGTCAACAATGTTAAATAAGATATTTTATTGTGAGGCTACCCATGTAACACACGGGTACTTAAACTAGTTTTTATAATTTTGGTTGTATTATATGTTCAATTAGTAAAGGTAAAATAACTAACAAAAAAGGGAACTTTCTAAATTTTAAACTCTCTTTATATAGAGACAAGTTTGCAACTGGGCTAGGGTTTCACCACATGGGCTACAAATTTGTTTAGGCCCAATTCGCCTACCACTCTCTATAATGTGTGTTTTTAGCCCAATCACTTCTAATAACTACTACAATACTAAACCCGCTAACTGTTTATTGTTTTACTAATTACAAGATATCCAAAGACCAAATCGTTAGCGTTGGAATAAACTCCAGTTTAGCACTTGCATAGCAATCTTCAAAACTCTTAAACTTTGTCTACAATGTAGAAAGGAGGTTCTACCATGCATCCAATCAAACTCCTCTCCACCAAACTTCTCAACAACACACTGCTACAATCTGTATACTATAAAACAAACATCTCGAGAAATATAAGAATTTTTCAACACAAGTTAAACAAATTAGTATTATTCAAGAGATAGTAAAACTGTATCACAGATGAAGCAATTCTCAACTCAAAACACATACTCAAAATTTTAAACACACTGAACCTGCAAGATATATAAAAAAAATTTGAACTCATCTTCTAACATCGTCTCCCTCTATCGGTAACAACTCCTCCACGAACAACCAATATTCATACATTAAGAATTTACAAGAAAATGAAATATTTTTGAATTTTCATATTTTCTGAAAACAAATAAATAACGAAATAATAAACACTCTGTTTTTGTGAGAATCACCGTTAAGAAGATCATATCAGCAACATCAAACTGTTTTCACACTATTTGATAATTCTATATGCAATATTCATGAAAAATAGTTCAAGACGATTATCAGTATTGTTTATCCACTTAAACAAAATACATGAACATTTCAAGTACCATTACCTAGTGATATGTTAAGATAATTTATACTGATATACTAGTGTGTCCCGCTTCAGGACATACCCCCACGATCAAGGTATGCACAAAGATTCCTCGTAGTAGGTGAGTATATCGAAATTCATCCTTTTGAATTACAACGTTAGATAATTGGTGATCAGGTCAGTACTTCCGTACAGCAAAGAGACCAATTCCAACGAGGGTTAGGGCAAATACCAAATTTTGGTACGATTAATGCAATTTGCACATTTGAATAACTCTCTAGGAGAGCTTCTTCAATTTTTTTTGGATTTGGCATTTTCGCTCTTTTAAGATATCCTGGTTGTGCCTAGGTCAGCATATATTTGGATGCAGTAAAAGGACAACCTTGATACCCCGGATGAAATAACGATATAAAGACCTAAAATCTCAGATTTTGGCAATCTATCAACGCAAGATTTAAGGTTATAAAACCATACGCCACTGAAAAAAATGTTACCCACTCATACACAGTTCATTATGTTTATATCACAAGGTAAGTTGATTATTTCATGCGTTTTGCTTACTGGTACCTCATATGATGAAACTGCTATCACAAGTAAGCAATTTTAATTTTAATTTCAGTGTGACAGTCTAACTTGCTGATGTACTATCATTTCTTCTTTCCACACAGTGAAAACTCATTTTTGATTTTTGATTTTTTTTATGTTTTTTTATTTTTGAAAAGTAGTAAAGTATTCACAAAATATTTTTATGGAAAAATGGTTATTAAGGATTCCTCATCCCGTTGAGTTCGAGTAAATATTCAAAACGAGCCCTGTCAAAAGCTTTTGAGTAAATATCTGCCAGGTTATCTAGTGTGTCGACTCGATGCAGTTCAATTAATTTCTTTTCAGCACAATCCCGTATAAAATGATGACGAATGTCAATATGTTTTGTGCGACTGTGTTTTACGGGATTGTTGGTGATTGAAATAGTAGTATAATTGTCTATCATAATAGGAGTGTGAGTGAAATTCAAACCGTAATCGCGCATCTACTGTTAGATCCAGAGAACCTGAGAGCAACAGCTACCCGCAGCAATATATTCAGCTTCACACGTCGAGGTAGACACGCAAGACTACTTCTTGCATTGCCATGACACGAGTCTCCCTCCTAACAACTGACAACCACCTGTGGTAGACTTTCTTGTTGATTTGCATCATCCAAAGTCCGAATCAGTAAAAGCAACAAACTTCAAATCACTAGCAGCTGGATACCATAACCCAAGTTTAGGTTTCCCCCTCAAGTAACGAAGAATCCGCTTCACCGCTTTCATGTGGGACTCTTTTGGATTCGCTTGATATCTGGCACAAAGACACATTGCGAACATGATATCCGGTCTTGAAGCAGTCAAGTACATTAGAGAACCAATCATAGCCCTGTATTGAGTAGGATCAACACCCTCCACACTTTCATGATCTGGACCAAGATTGTGATTCTCACATATAGGTGTATTGAAAGTAGCGCAATCCTCCATTTTGAAATGAGATAAAATGTCATACACATACTTTGTCTGATGTATAAACATCCCATCCTTCTTCTGTTCAACTTGTAAACCCAAAAAGTAGGATAGTTCACCCATCGCACTCATTTCAAACTTGCTATTCATAACCTCCTCAAAATCATGACACATGTTCTCATCAGATGACCCAAAAATGATGTCATCTACATATACCTATACCAGCAGAAAGTCTTCCTTCTTCCTTTTAATGAAAAGTGTACTGTTAATCTAACCTCTTTCAAAACCATTCTTTAACAAATGTGCTGACAGTGTCTCATGCCACGCCCTAGGTGCCTGATGCAATCCATATAATAGCTTATCAAGTCGATAGACTCGATCTGGATAATTTGGATCAGTAAACCCATCTGGTTGTGAGACATACACCACTTCTTGGACTTTCCCGTAAAGAAACGCACTCTTTACGTCAAGTTGGTAAACTTTGAAGCCCTTGAATGAAGCAAATGATAGGAACAAACGAATTGCTTCCAACCTTGCTACTGGTGCAAACACTTCATTGTAATCAATCCCCTCTTGCTGATTGAACCCTTTCACCACCAACCGAGCCTTATTCCTTATTACGATCCCTTGGTCATCTTTCTTGCACTTAAACACACACTTAGTGCCTATTTCCTTTTCTCCTTCAGGCAAGTCAACTAGCTCCTAAACTTTCAACTTCTTAAACTAAGCTTGTTCCTCTTGCATAGCTTTAACCCAACAAATGCCTTTTAGAGCCATATGAACATTTTTCGGCTCCTCTTGGGCAATAAAGCATCTATACAAACACTCATGAATCAACCCAGTCTTCTGAATTGAAGTAAACAAACAGGAACCTTTGATCACACCTCTTCTTGTCTGAACACTTGCAGCAACATCACCAATGATGTTCTCAACTGGATGATCTCTGTGTACACGTGTGGTAGCAATGGTGTTAACAACTAGATTATCTCCCATATTAGATCCAACCTCCCCTGAATGTTAGTATTAGCAAACGGATTAGTGAAGTCCTCCCCCTGAATAGATTCAGACTCACTATCACTACAGTCCTGTGGAGCTACACTGGAAGAAGTTTCTGGAGCCTCTATCATTGATATACTCGATCTAGGCATGAAGTCACCTTCTCCATCTTCACTGATCACAGTTTGGATCACTTGAGACGCATCTGCATTGGAAAAATAAGGAATATTAAATGATTTAAAAACACTGTCATAATCATATAATATAGCAGGACCACTCGTTGATTGTTGAGGTGAATAACTAGTGATTTCCATGTTAAACACAACCTCAATTTTTCCAGTTTTTAGATTAAAAACCCTTTTATTCGGTGTTCCAGGCATATAGCCTAGAAAGTAACCCTCATCAGCTACCTCATCGAATTTTTACTTATCTTTATTTCGCACAATCATATAATATAGCAACCACTATCAACATACCACAAGTTGATAATCCTCCATAGCAGCTCCTGCACCACCCAACAAAATTAGTTAGATTAGGGGACCCAAGCCTTAATGGTCTTGGGTCTTCCAGATTCATCAACCACAGGAACATCCATCCAATATCCATCACTCCTAACAGGAGTCTTGGATCTCAGACCTGTTGATGGAAATGGTCTTTGATTTCCATTCATTCTTTGGTCCTGAGGTTTCCTAAACATGTTTGGACTTTGTGACCTTTGGAAATTCTGGTTTTGGTTCCATGAATTTTGACAATAATAATTTCTAAAGCCATTGTTATAAAAATTTCGACTACCAACATTCTGATATCGAGTTTGATATTGACCTTGACTTCTGAAATTAGTAGATCGACCATTAAAGTTATTCATTTTTGGTGAACTACTTCTAGATCTATCATATCTGCCTGATGTAGATTCAGGCTGAAATCTTTGTTGATTTCTTTGAAAATGAGGAACTTGGTGAGTTCTTTTTCCGCCTTATCTACACAGCAACACTCTGTTGCCTGGTATCCGATCTCTTTGGTGAGTTAGTAACCTTCTTCTCACCATCACCAATTTTCTCTGGTGATTTTTCTCTCTGTCTCTCACTCACCTGTGCTTCATTCTTTTTGGATGGACATCAGCTAGCTACATGTCCCTTTTCATGACATTTGAAGCAGGATCTTCTAGCCGAAACTTCTTAATTGAAGTCTCTGGTTTAGATTCATCAGGTGACGATGATGATGATGATGCCTTAGAAGGATCTTATGTAGTTTGCTTAATTTCTGATTTTTCTTTGTTTTTTTAGCAAACTGCACATTAGAATCTTTTATAATATCAGTGACCTCTTCATTCATATCACTCCCTTTAACAAAATCAACCTTTTTAATAAAAACTTGTTTTTGATTCTTAAGGTGTGTAATCTTTGTTTTCAAAACCGTGTCTCTGTTATTATCCTTCTTGGCATTCGCAGAACCATCAACTTACCTGATGTGGAACTACTAGGTGTAGTTGACACAAAGTCTGTTAGCTCTTCTTCGTCTGGCAAGAACGAATAGTCATGACCAAGAGGTAGTGGAACTTCATTTAAACCTTTGAATCCCACACATGTCTTGTCATTACTCTTCTTCAGGCCATTCATCATGTGTTTCATAACAAAAGATAAAAGATGAATCTCTGAATTGATTTAATTTCTTTTCAAGTTCACAAATTTTAAGTTGTGCTTCAGACAACTCTTTGCATTTTTCAGAAATTTCTTTTGTTTTCTCACTCATCGTATCATGAGCTAAGTCAATAATTTGAAGCTTTTCATTAATCTTACAGGTTAGAATATTGATTTCTTCTTCATAACCTTTAATTTTCTTCAAATATAATGACTCATTTCGTGTTACGAAAAAGTTTGATTCTTTTAGGTTTAAGAGCTCATTTACCAGACTTTTGTTTTCTTTTGTTAACGTGTCAACTTCACTTTGCAGTTCACGACATTTTAAAAAAACAGAACTACTAGAGTTAGAATGTACCTCTCCTATTGATTTGCTTAGATCAGCCATGAAAGCAGCAAAATCAGCAGCCATCTTTTTCTCTGCAACATTCCGTTCTCCATCAGCTTTTTGAGCTACCTTCTCTCTCTCTACCTCAGCATCAGCTTTCACTTCCTCATTATCAACTGGGGCTATCTCAACCATGAATGCCTGTGTGGCATTGTCATCACCCTCCAGATGAACACTCCAATCATAGGAACCCTCTCTAGCAGTAGAGATCAGGGCCTTTGATCCAGTGTTGGTTGATGCATTCCTGTTGCTTGAACCATGACTAGGAAAATCTTGAAAGGATGAATTAGAACGAGATTCAGTTTTTGGTCGTTGACATTCTCTACGAAATGTCCGTAGTTTTGACAATTGTAACACTTCACTTTAGACTTGTCAAAACTCACACTCTTTCCAATGAACTTCCTGCCCGTTCTGTTCATGAACCTCTTTACTCTTCTAGAGATCATGGCCATTGTAAATCCATCTCCTCTAGATCTCAGGGTCAATCTGATCATAATCTTCATCAAACCTAGCAGGATCAGATATTCTTTACTAAATGTAGTTCTCGTAGGAAGTAACAAAAAAAGCAAGCAATGCCAGATGATCTTCAACACTTTTGACACTCAGAGGCATGGATCTTGTACTGTTGTTACTGTTGCTAGCTTGTTGTCTCTTTGCCCCTGATGAGCCTCCTGAAGCAGCTACAAAACATACTTCACCCTCAGCATTTGTCACAATCTTCTCATTTTCACATGAGAGAAACGCAGTTGCAGTATCACTTGAAGCATTGTTGGAAGATGAAAGAGTAAGCCCTTTATAATTTCCCGGATCTTGAACCTGATCATATCCAGTTTCCTTCTTCTTCATATTAAGTTCATAAGCTCTCAGTTTCCCAACAACCTCTTCCAAGTCTTTATCTCCATAGTCAGCTTCACCCTTTATCATCAAAGTATAAATATCCCATTTGGCAGGTAAAGCATCTAGCAACTTATCGTTTATATCAACATTCGTGTATCCCTCTATGTCATAATTGTCCATTTCTGACATCAGATGATAATATCGCGTGATAATATCTTCAAGGGATTCATTTCTCATTCCTTTAAACACAGCAACTTGTTTCTTCAGCAGATCAACCTTGTTCTTCTTCACATCAGGATTGCCCTCATACCTCTTCTCTAGGGCATCCCACATCTCTTTCGATGTAGTATAACGCTTGAATGTATGTTTGATGCCATCAGGTAATAGCAGCTAAGGCTTTCTTCTCAGACTCATACATTCTCTTTTCAGCTTCTGACATATTTACATAAGCAGTGACACGTTGTCTGCCCTCAAAGTCATGAGTAGGGTTAACGTACCCATCTTGAATACATATCCACATCCGTGTGTCCTGATATTCAATGAACGACTGAAACCTATCCTTCCATGTAAGGTGATTCTCTACTTTCAGCATTTTTGGAGGTTTGTTAGTCATGCCTGCCTCGTGCTCCATTCATAACAGTTCATTTAAGTTAGACATATTCGACATTTTTACCGAACCGGCTCGTTAAAAACGTTAAAAATTTGTCCGAAATGGGTGGTCACCAAATTATACCGTTAGACTCGTCTCGACGATACGAATCCTGTCACACCCTCAATTTCCACTTGCGGAGTTTTACCGCGAGGCGTGTGAACAAACCAGAATCTGAAACACTAGTACGTCGAACGACTCTATATGATTTGATAATACGTTTTCAAAAACCATTTGTCGTAGATTTTATATTGTCTTGATTAGTTACCAATATTTAGCGGAAGCATTAGTTTTTAAAGTTGAGCGGAAGCATAAATAAGTAGTGAAGCGGGCGCCAACACAAACGCCAAAACAAATGAAAAACCCAAAACAACATTTGTAATTGAGACTCGATAAAAGATGTCTTGTTCAATGCATGTGAGTGCACCTAGAGCTCCTAGCGTCCTGAGAAACATGTAAAGAAACAAGTGTCAACATTAAATATGAGTGAGTTCACAGGTTTTCATAAATTCGTTTGTTCGGTTATAGTTTGTTTTCCCCGTTATCCCTAACCCAGGATAACGTGTTGGTTCCATTATTCCAAACCCGGAATAATAAGTTGTTGTTTCCATTATCCTCAACCCGGGATAATATAGTTGTTGTTTCCATTATTCCAACCCGGAATAATAAGTTGTTGTTTCCATTATCCTCAACCCGGGATAATATAGTTGTTTCGTAATTAAGTTCAATGTTAACATATATAGGTAGCTAGCCTAAAGTTATGTCACGTAAGTGTTCACGATCGAAGCTGACTGTTGTGCCTCCGTGTTGCCAGGCCTATCACTGACCATGGCGAAGTTAGGCCAAATTATTCACCCGTTGACCATACCCGGTCGGCTAGCGCGACTAGCTCGGATGGGGCTTGTCGGGCCCAGTAGTACTACTTATAATTTCCCCGCTATTAAACCCAATACTAACGATCCGAGAGATTGACGAGGACTTAAGTGATAAAGCTGCTTAGTGACCATAACATTACATTAACATCAACTTAGTTACCGAATAGTTATGTGACGTTAATTTAGTATAACGTAAAGAGATTGAGTTTGAAGAGTGTATACATGTTTCTCCCCCTGTTGTTTAAAAACCGGATAAAGTTAGGGGCCGTGAACTCACCTTTTGTTGCTCGGTTAGTGTAGCAAAGAAGTCGTAAAGGATGGGACCGCTAATTGCGTCCTAACAAACCAATTTATTTCACGTCAGTGTGTGAACACACCAATACAAATTCTACACTTAATTTACGCACAAAGTGATACACACAAACAATATATCTAACACTCAAACATGCATGCAAGTATCCTCATGTGAACCTAGTGATCAAAACAACTTATCATGAACATAATCCAATCCATGCAACAATTTGGTGCACACAATCACAAGTTATCAAATTTCAGCTTAACACTCATAATTCAGCTGTTTTATAGGATTTTTATAAAATAGTTCCAACGTTCCAAAAATTCCAATATTTTTACAGCAGGTGCCATTTATACTGTAGAAATTTATATAAATTTTCCAAGTCCTAAACCTTTACCATTTAACCATAAATATTAATATACTAGGCTGCAGTCAGATTTGTCGCTTTCTGACTGCAGTCCACGGAAGAATTTATTTAAAAATCACTGATCGTCCAATTAACAAAATTCCAGTTGGTGTTGCCCGGAAATTTCCATACCTAGTTTCTGTACAAAATTCATGACTCGACTCCCTACTGATTATAAAATCCAACTCGAAAAACAACTAACAAAATTTCAGGATTTTCACAGCTTTAGTTACTGAACTTATTTGGCCATTTAAAAATATCAAACGACTTCAGAAAATTATGAATCCAGCACCATTAGATTCATTATTCAAATCTCTACGTTCTAGACATCAGAAAATCCGTTTTTCGACAACTAATGACCGAGTTACAGCCAGATGAAGTCGGCTGTAACTATTACTCAGCAACCTGTTTCAGCATATTATTATCATAAACCGTCCATATTATTAACCTAGGCGATCATGAACCGGTTTCCTAGTCATAGATCAATACTAATAACATATCCATGCAAACCCTAGTTCATACCTCTAGTTTTTATAAACAAACACAGCCTATACTTTTCAGATTTCAAACAACATCACATGCAAACATTATTACCAAATCGGCTATCCTAACCTTTCATTCAAACATACTTGGCAAACTTATAAGTTCCGAAAACAATCATACATGTAACAATGATAAATCAGCCGATTCAATCAACACAATCGTTTCATTCAATCATTCAATCCGAAAAACAACAAAATCAACACACATGTAATCGAATATGATCTTGTAACATATGATGAATTCTAACCTTTAATAACTAGGTAAGTAAGCCGAGACTTGGACAAGAATGGATTCGGATGTTCAAGCAAGATCACGACCGAAGGAATGAGATGAACCACTTGCTGTCGCGACCGAGAGATGATGATGGAGTAGGCTGTTTTGTGATCGAATAGAGGTGAACAAGGGCTGCCGACGGCTGTTTGCTATTAGGGTTTTGTGTTGTGGAGGAAGCATGCATGAGAGTTTGTATATATAGGCGCAATAGATCAAGAAAGGGGAATAGGTTGCGGTTTGAGTTTGATCTCGCGACCGAGGCTTGGGTTGGTTCGGTTTGGGTTGCACTTGGCCGAGAATGGCTTAAGGTTTAAATCTCGGTTCACTCCTAGAGCCACAAGGAGTTTACGGTTGGTTCGTGTCGCGGTTCGGTTCGTGTACATATTTATTATATATATATATATTTTGTAACTAAAACAATTCACGTAATCGAACATCACATATTCACCAACTCACAAACGTTCATACACATAGCACGTAATTAGTTTGACAAGTTCACCAAATTATCGTAACTATTTCGAGCGTGCAAATTCAAGTCTCCGAATTAATAACCGTGAAGTAGTGCGTTTAAGTTATCCGAAAAACCGGGATGTCACAAATCCAATGATATATATTGGCCGATTATGATTTTAGGAATTTTCGTGCCTTTTTTTGTCCTAAAAATCACACGAGCTAACCGTGCAATCGGTTTGTCCAGATTGTTTATGGATTAAGTTCTATGTCCGAAAACGTTTAAATTCGGTTACATCAGTTGATTAACTTTCCACCTTTTTGTATAGAACTCGGAACAGTACCAAATTCGGAATAGTAACTCGGATTGTCAATTCGGGATGAAAACTCGGAACAGTGATCCGAGATACTTATCTGAGATGGTGATGCGAAATAGTGATCCGAGATGGAATCCGGAATGTACTATTCTGATCCGAGATGGAATCCGGAATAGAGTATTCTGATCCGAGATGGAATCCGGAATAGACTGCTGATCCAAGATGAAATCCGAGATGGACTGATCTGATTTGAAATGCAAGCCTTCTGACCCGAATTTCAAGTTCTCTGATCCGGAATGCTTCACTTTTTATCCGAGATGCAAGTCTTCTATTCGAAATCCCCGGTGTTTATCCGAAACAGCAGCAAACCCTAGAACAGCCGTCAAAAACTTCGAACCAGCCCCAAAAACTTCCAGAATTCCAACTTTTTCTGCTGAAACGATTCCGAACCAAGCAAAAACAAGAGCCGAATGCTCTGATACCAATTGTAGGTCCCCTAATTCCTATGGATCGTCACAAAATCGTCTATCCAATCTAGTGTGCGGAATCCACTAGATCAGATTTCACAGAAAACCGAACAAGAACACGAACACAATTACTTTCAAACCGTCTTCTATTGATTATCTAACACAAGTGTTTACAATCAATTCAAGACTCTCTCTCAACTTTCTCTAAACAACTGATCTACTGAATGAGCAACCTTAACCCTAATGCAAAACTCCCTTTATATAGAGACAGCTTTGCTCCTGGGCTAGGGTTTCACCATATGGACTGCTAATGGGTCTAGGCCCAATTCGCCTACCATATGTTATATGGTGTCTGGTTTAGCCCAATTACTTCTAATTAACTATTACAAAACTAAACCCGCTAACCGTTTATCATTTTACTAATGACAAGATATCCAAAGACCAAATCTAAACTGTTGTCACAAATATGCACCAACAGAACCGACCCTAGAACTGAAATTGACGAGTCGAACATGTTCTCACATGTTCTAATAATTATTACCAACTTTTTGAAGTGTCAAAACATGTTTCATAACATATATAAACTCAAATTATAATATTTCCGAAACTGGCCTGTTTGACTTTTTAATAATAAAACTTTGACCTGTCAATTGGTCTAGCAAACATGATCTTTAGGAGATGCCTTTAATAGGGATTAACACCTACCTTATTACGATCTCTTAGCCATGTTCATTACGAACAATGGCTGGACCATAATGATCTTCATCGAAAGTCAAGGCGTCTTCCGTAAAACACTGGACTTTTGGCTATAAAAGCCTATAAACGAAAATGCAAGAGAAAGGAACACTTACAAGTGATTTCTAGGATGAAATAGAACTAAGTTGGATGCTCCTTTTAGTTAGGAACTTCCAGAGGAGGGGGATAGAGTGATAAACGAAAAAGGTGCAAGCTCAAGTGGCGAACCTTTGCACTTATTTATAGTTGGGGAGCTTGAAGGAGGTGATGTCAGGTGTTAGGGAGTGTTAGAGGGAGCTTACAAGTGTCCTAAAATGTGGCATAGCAGCTTGGAAGTCCCTAGTTTCGAATCAAATTGATTTTGGCAACATGTGTGGAGGCCAAGCAAATTTTCTGCATACACAGTCCCCTCGCTCCCCGCGAGAGACCAGGCCCATGTCTCTCGCGGCCCGCAAGCGCCTCCTGGGAACTTTCAAAACTTGCCACATTTAGCCCATCAACTTATTAAACCTCTTAAAACACCTTTATGGCATATTTAGCCCTCCGTAGCCAATATTTGGCGTACCCGGGAGTATGAGCGGACATTGTCAAACTCTCAGTTCCTTAAAAGGTCATTCAGAGGTATAAATTAACATGTTGACACTTTTAACCCATCCATTGTCCAACTTTATCATATTTACAGAATTAATCCCTCCCGTCCAACAAGTGGCTCATATGAGAGTTAGGACTTCATAAAAGATCACTCAGAGGCTAAGCATGTTGACACTAATGGTCACTCAGAGGCTCGGTTTAACCATGTTGACACTAATAATCACTCAGAGACTCAGTTTATGCATGTTGACACCAGAGAGTCACTCAGAGGCTTAGTTTGAGCATGTTGACACCTTTAGTCCTTATTAGTCGTTAATAGTCCTTACTAGACTTATTATAAAAGTAATGACATGTGTCACTATATTATTGGACACGATTTTACGAGGTGTTATAAGGTTGTGATGAGTGAGCCAGTTTTAAAGTTGAGAGCCTAGGAACTGCGTGAATAAGGTAATGGGTTATCTGGTTATTCTGTTTGATATTTTTGACAAATTGAATTTGAAGGAATTGTGTTAATCTGGTTATTTTGTTTGAAATAGACATTCATTCATGATACTTTATGAGTATCAGCTTCGATAAAAAAAGAGTATATAAACTCATCTGAAATAATCTATTTTAATTGAACTACTTACCAATCAACTCCTATTGTGATGTCATGTTCTGTGTATTGTGTATGCATGCTTTTTGAAGTAATAAGAGACTTAACAATGGAGGAAAAATAAATAGGATGGGACTGACAGAACATGGCTCTAAGAGATATGGCTGAGAGTTTAGTTTTCAACCTGATTGCTTACGTGTTATTGTGTTCTTACTTCATGTTATTGTTGGGTTTTATAAGGTTTAGATATTACTTTATGCCTCTTCTAAGTTCCATTTCCTTTATGTATTTATGTTATTCTTCAATTTGTGCATCCTCTATTTGAATTTCATATTTCGTAAATTAGTTTCTATACTTTACATGACTTTTAACTACCATGTTTTTATTATACTTTACAATTTTACATGATTTTTAACTATCATGTCCTCCATCGCTCCTTGAGAATAACTTAAAAACTTTATAAAGTCTTGATCACTATAACATTAAATTTTTGTCTTAACAACTCCATCTTCTTCTGCAGATGATGTTATCAACGTTACGAATAAGAAACGGTACCCATATTGAAGTCGTTAGCCAACATCAATATCTTTTATGTGCCTTTATTTTGGCAACACCTTTCATTCATTTCAAAATTATATGTAAACGCTTAAAATATAATTTACTTTGAGTAACTCGTATAACACACGAGTACTTAAACTAATAAGTAATTATTAAATCTCTTTGTAATACAAATTTTCAAATAGCGCGTGAGTCCAGGATTGAATCGTGATTCTGTCATGATTGACTCCGGTTTATAATTGAGGTTTAATGGTAGTTTTAGTTTCTGAAGCTATATTTTGCAAATTTTAAAAGTTATTTTAATGACTATGAAATCAAGTATGAACACAATTTGTTTATATGATTTCAAGTATTAATTTGTAACCCCACAACTCTTGAATAATTCACCAACTCGTGTTATCAAGGCTATAGGAAGTGAAATGTATACAAGATGCCGAGTACGGGATGCCACCCAACCTGATTTAACTAGCGCAAAACACTTTTGTAAGCATAGATGTTCACATTATGTTATTTATTTTATAAGATATTTCAGTTAAGTATAATTTAATATTTACGTTAGTACATGAGCGTTTCTTTCATTAGAAGGTTTACGTCAACACTGTTAAATAAGATATTTTATTGTGAGGCTACCCGTGTAACACACGGGTACTTAAACTAATTTTTATAATTTTGGTTGTATTATATGTTCAATTAGTAAAGGTAAATAACTAACAAAAATGGAACTTTCTAAATTTTAAACAAAATGTACTGATAATTACAATTAATCCGTAATTATTTTGTATTTTTATCCATTCATGATTGTTGTTGTAATGTTGTTAGCAAATTCATAATGTTTGCATATTGTATTCTGTATTTTTATAGATTTAGTCAATAAAACTTATAGCATTATATACTTATGATTCATTCGATAGAAACATTGATCTTATTGTATAAAACAAACCCGTGTATTACACCGGTCATAAGCTAGTGAATATATATAAAAAAGTATAAAAAAACAATGATAATGTAACCAATGTTCTTTCACTTTGCCACACAAAGCTAACTTCCCATCTGCCTTTTTGTGCCAAAACAATAATAGCATCTGATCACGTGAACAACTTAGGTGAAGTCATCTTGTCAGACTTTGCCGGTGCCACCTTGCAATCTCATGCACCAAGCTCTGCACAATCTCACTTTCTATCTCCTTCACTATACCCTCCGCGTCCGCCTCAACCTCCAACCGCCGCGCGCTCCGCCCCATATCCACCTCAATCAACCGGTCTATATCCTCCAACACCTCACAATGGGCCGCCGAAAACTTGAGAGTTTGTCACATAATATTTTGATCAAGTTTGAAGCATGCATTATACATGAATATGGTTTTTGGGTCATGTGAGGGTTCAGGAGTTCTATAAGAGAGTCATTTACGAAGTCGAATATCATTCGTCGGTCGGCGGCGTTGGTGGTGGTGGTGGCGGGGTGGTGGAGTTTTTCTAGTTGGTGGAAGATTGAAGGGTGGAGTGGTTGTGAATGGGAGTACCATTGGATGGTGGTGGTGGTGACGGTGATTCCATACTGGTTGAGGATTTTTGTAATGTAGGTAAAGTGATCGGAGAAAGAAGTGATGATGGTGGTGGCGATGGAGGTGGTTGCCTTGAGGCTGCGACTACTGTTATTTGCTTTGTTAGATGAGTTCAGCGACACCTACAAAATCAAATATTCGATCAAATTAAACCAAAAATCAAAGTATTTCATGATACATTTTAAAAATATTGGAACACTTAACCAACTAACTTTTAAATATGCACTTACGAAAACACACTTTAACACTGTTTTACTTTGAAAAACATCTTTACACACTTATACTGCTACACTATAAACTCTTTAATAATAATAAATATATATATTTACATTGTACTAAAATTTCATTTCAGAAAAAGTTTATACAAATGCTATAATATAAAAAAAATATTATTATCAAATAAAAAGAGTAAATATCATTATCAAATAAAAATAAAACGAAAAAATAATTATAAAATGCAATTAATTTTGATGGGTTCTTTTTTACGGTTAATTTAATTTTTATCGTTTCATTATCCTCTTTTGATTTACTTTTAAAAACAGAAAATAAAAACTTTGAATATTTTACGATATTCAAATAACTAAATTTCATATAGTAATTAATATTTCAGAAACAAAACTACTGCAATAACTTAACTAGGAATATTCGGTATGGGGGCTGTCCCAGGCCCGTCTTTGGCCGACGACGACCTCAACATCGCGCCGGGTGGTCTGTCGGCGTCGTCGGGGTCCCTCTGCGGACGATGGGGAGGAGCGAAAATTTAATATATTTTAAATATATAGCCGTTGATAACGGCTAGTTTAAATTAATTTTTTTAAATTAATAATTTTACATATAAATACTTCAATACCATCCAATTTTTTACACACTCTATTCACCTCCATCTCTCAAATATATAAAAACCATTTCTATCTTTTTATAACTCTCCAACCTTTTATAAAATCTTCCAACTTTCGTCATGGATCCATACAACCGGAGCAACCCGAACCCAAATCCATACAACCCGAGCAACCCGAACCCAAATCCATACAACCCGAGCAACCCAAACCAAAACATTTTCTCCGTACCCGGCTACTATCCTAGTATGGAGCCGAGTTGGTCATCTTCACAATTTTCATTCAATGATTTTGGGGGTTTTCAACAAAGTCCGAACGCGTTTTCGCAAATGAGCCAAGTGCAACAAATGCAGTCGGTTCAACAAATGATGATGTGAAACCTTTTCTATTCGCAACCACAACCCGAAGAGGACGTTCAAGAATTTGTTCCGGAGACCCAACCGCAATCGTCCAAACGAAAAAAAAGGAAACAAACTACGGTTGAGAAAGAACAACCTTCGAGAGGGAAGGCGAAACTCTGGACGAAGATGGAGGAGGAGGCCTTAGCCAAGGCGTGGGTTAGTGATGTCCTAAAAGTAGTTAATTAAAAACAACTCAAATCACTCTATTTCCAGACTCAAATTTAACCCTAGACTCCAAAACTATACTAAACTACTAACCGGCAAGTGGACCGATCAATTGTAGAATAGCATTAAGCAAGTCCGGATTATCGAACCCACATGACTCTCTAATTACTATGACTACTAATTTAGACTCAGTTATACACTTTGTATATTTTAAAGGGGGCTTTTCGTCAATAAATCTAAATTATCAATTAATTTAAAATTACTAAATTGGAATAACCAAACTATGAACTTTTAGGAACTTTGGGAATTTAATCAAGAAATGATGAACTAGTCACATAGGTTGAATTTTTAGACTACTACTCCTTTAATTTAATAATAATTAATTAGGTTGAATATTTTACCGGGATCTTAAAATATCAAATCCTAGGTTTACCAAACAGGACCACCGACCCTTCTCAGGAAGACACCTATGATACAATTTTATTTGTTTACCGGTCCTAAAGATTTCTTTTCAGTTATATTTTTAAACAGCAAAGTGTCTCTCAATAATTAACCTAGACCATCTACAATTTCTAGTTTAGATTAACTGATTCAATTATGACAAGGAAATCAGATTTGAGAATTTCTCAAAACCTAAACCTAACAATTTATCAAATTAATTCAGCCAACTAATTGTTATTTCTCAATAAGCAAGTTAGGTATAATGACAAGTTTGATTTTATAATTTATTCAATTGTTTCCCCGGTTTTATTGGCCAAACCGACAACTTTCGGAATCCCCAAGAACACGAAAAGTAACATGCACCTATTCTATGGAAGACATCCACCTAAGTTCATGCAAAACAATCAAACAATCACAAAACAAACAAAATCATGCAAATACTCTAAACTAGATAATTAAAGTTGTGATCTTTACCAATTAAACATTCAAACCATAAATTAAATTAAAACAAATCAAAGTTTCATAAAATCCATCATCCAAAACCTAGGCAACTAAATTGAATCTAGCCAAATAATATGTTTGAAAAGCAAATTAAACAAGGTTTATAACAAGGTAGCATAATCAAGCAAAACAAAGATGTAAAGGTCAAGATTGGTATGATAAAACCGTGAAAAGCTCCTGCCTTGAACTTCCTTGATCACCCGTATACCTCTTGCAGCCTAGATCTCCTTCTCTTAGCTTCAAATCTCCAGAAAATTGCTCCCAAAAGCCTCTAGTTCGCCCAAGTTTGTTCCAAGATGAGTTTGACTTCAATTATGATTGTTTTAATAACAAACAAGGCCAACGTCCCGGCTAAGGGGACTGGTTAATTACCAATTTACCCCTGAATTGCCACCCGTCTAGGCCTAATTCAGGGGTAAAATGGTAATTAACCATCTGAGCAGAAAAAGTATCAGATGGTTAATTACCATTTTACCCCTAAATTAGGCCTATACGGGTGGCAATTCAGGGGTAAATTGGTAATTAACCAGTCCCCTTAAAAATCAAAAAGTTGACAGTTTTACGGTTGCCACTCAAATGTGTATGCGACGTCTAGGCCTAGACGGGGCGTCTAGTTCATTAGTATTACCGTTTTGCCCTGAATTAGGCATAGATGGAGTGCAATCCAGTGGTAAAATGGTCTTGTGGCCAACAACAGACGTCCAGTCTAGGTCTAGATGACTCGTATATTTATATTTTTTTAATCTTTTTCTTTTATACAGAAAATCATACTAATTATACAAAAAAACTTATTAATTATACAAAAAAACGTATTAATTAGACAAAACTCGTATTAAGTGTACAAAATTCGTATTAAGTATACGAAAACTCATTCTTCCGATTCACTGTCGACGTAATTAATACTCGAGTTTGGATTTGGTGGGGGATTCATTATCGAGGTATACCATTCTAAACGAGGCGTGTACATGTATAGCCATTGTTCTGCAGTGGGGCTTCGGTGCGTCAACCATAGCCCGTTTATTGGCGGCATTGGAAATTGGCCTTCCAGCTTAATATGTATGAAATGGTTATTGTTAACATGTGCAAGCGTTATCATTTGTGGTTCTCGATGCGTGTTAAGATATCCTTCCTCCCATGAGTTAAATACTGGCACCCTGATCGATGCGTTCTAATCCGTCTCCTGCAGAAGGTCTTTTCGAATGTGGCTCCATGAATGTTCTCCCATACCCAAGCCTACAACCATAGACTGAAACCCACAATGACCGTCTGGCCTCACATCTTGTATGCACGAGATGTACGGGTGAAACAATGTCGGAAGGAAAGACTTAAACCGTTTGATGGTTGACAAGTACTCGTCGCCCACTATCAACGAAACACCGTTATTGTCTCGAATCTCTCTTTGTTTAGAAGTCGTTGAATGGCTTCGCCCCGCTCTGGGTTTCTGAGACTTTATGACCGACTGTTGAGAGGCCTGGGACAGAACGTACAAGCTATGGTGAGGGGCATCGTATGTACTTTGTTGGGAACCCTAGGACGGAATTTATGAGCTATGGCGGAGGGCATCGTCTAACCGAAGTTGTGCTTGCTTGGTTGTTGGCAGTCCACGAGTATTTTGTTGGACAACCGGTGGTTTCTTGGTAGATTTGGTTGGAGTCAACACCGCTTTAATCTTTGCCAAAAGGCTTTTTTTCTTAGCAGGGGGGGGGGGTGACTCTAACTATTGCCGAATAATATTGAGCTCTTCTATCACGTCAACGTCTTCCGATATCAATTTACATGGCTGAATGTTAAACTTCTGCTAGAAGATGTCTACGTCTTCGAGTTGAATCGGACGCTCTGCACAGTTAAACCAATACACTGTTAAAGTCACATGACTAACGAACATATATAACACACATAGTTTCATGTTTAGCAAGTATTACCTGCACTTACGTACTTTTCCAGCCTACAAGCACACGACAACCCACAACTGTACCACATCTGACAACCACAAGATGAATGAAAGCATTGCAACACGTCTAGTTTCCTAGTAGCTCTCCACTCAACAAGTAAACCGCTGTATGGGAAACTTTTCCACGTAGGTGGTCAAATAACGGGTTTTTGTGGTGGTTCATTATTTTTTCGATGCTTTCTTGAAAGCTCCTCCTTGTTTCACCGTATTGTGTTTCAACTATATCCTTGACACAACCTACTATACGGTCCAACGAGCTCCTATCTTGGACGTATCGTATTAAATTGGCGTGTTGACTCTCAACTCTGTTTGTGGTATGCTGCCCGTAGTTGCGTCTCTGATCAGTCCACGCAAAGATGAACATTTCCTTGTAATCTTTCAGCCAGTTATCATACACGTACGTAAACACCCTAAAAAGTATCAATAATTTATTAAATGTACATAGGTAGGTAAGACTTTATTACAAAAACTTACTTGAATGTTTGCACTCCACAAGTCGCTTTTGCATGTTGTGCAATTTGTACTCGTATATGAGTATTGATGGACACTCACACAATGTCCCCAAGAATAACAAAATTTATTGCCAGTCTTCTTCTGTGAAGGCGCTCTTGCAGTGCTTACAAATATTTAGTTGTATGTGAAACCTGCAAAGATACCGAAAGGCGTTTGGAAAAACTTTAGCACACGCGTTAGTTAGGGCCAGGTCTCAATCCGTTACAATCACACGTGGCTCCATACATTCATCCAACATTGACCTGATGTGAATGAGGATCGGGCTCCTCCGATGAGCAACTGAACTGATCTAACTCAACTAGCAGAGGCGGAATTCATTGCTAGAGAGGTTGGCAAAACAAACAAGATAGAACTTACTGTTTAATAGCTCTGTTGTATTCAAAGACGTGCAAAGTATAGACGCGAGTAAACAAACTAGCAGGGCTTCGCCGTACTATCGGAAATGAATTACTAGCTCTGACATAACACTCTCTATTTATAGGTCGACATGACTCGTACTGGAGTGTGTGTTAAACAGAGATATGCTTCGTACGAGCAGCTGATCCATACGAGTGATTGAGAGTCACTCGTACGAGCCACCTTGACTCACTCGTACTAATCATACAAAAAGTATAAAATAACATTTACCATATATACATTCAACATTAAAGCCCTATAAACAATACAGACGCATCCTAGACATAGGCAATAGACATAACGCATCAACAAACTCCCCCTTGGATGTTGCCGCAGTCTGGATAGTCTTCAAAAAATCTTCAAATGATTTGACACTATCGTCCAAAGAATCTCTTCGGTGGCTTGCGACGTTCGCAATCGGTGTTTGGTCTGTTGGAGGAGGTCGTTTCGTTGTATTGCCAAACCGAAAGCTCTTAAGCGATGTTATCCGAGCACACTCTACAATCCGAGCTTCATTCTTATCTTTCTTATTCTTCTCTATCTCCTTAAGCTTCCTCCATGAAGTGTTCCATGTCGATCCAGAGTGAATATCATTGGCAAAGCAGACATTAACGATCTTCTGGAATTGGAGAGCTTGTTCCTTATCCTTCTCCTCAAAGCTTATCTTGCTATAGAATAAATATTCGATATCCTTCTTAGTACAGTTGACTAGCGACATAGGGTCTAGCACTCAAATGCCACACCATAACCCATATATACGTTTGTGGGCTATAACAGCTTCGGTCATCGATGCTATCCGAGCACGCTCTGTGTCACACCCCAACCGATGGCGGAAACATCGGAGTGAGACGAAATACATTGCTCATCACTCATAACACTATTTGTGACAATAATTTAAATAAACCAAATTTCATTTCCAAAACAAATTGTCAATTACAACAAGAAGCAAATATGACAACAACATTTCTTAATATTCAAAGTGAGTTTCTAAGCCATTCCTACCAAGTTCCATCATGATCAACATCTCTAACCTGCAACATGTTCAAAATAAAGTTCAATACAACAAGTATTGGGGAGTACACAAGTTTGTAATACATAGCATATGTATAAAAGAATTTACTCAAATCCACATGGCAATTGTATGTAAGGTAAGCTAGCATGCAATACTTAATTGTCAAACCCAAGTGTTCACAAGAATGTATGTGTCCCTCGTCACACGAAGTAACGAGACTAAAGTATGAATGTAACACGAATGAATCAGCTTTAAGACTTAACATTACCCCGTCTGGCGGTGTGCTACTCCAATAGCGCTATATATGTTAAGTTGGGGCTAGCTAAGTTAATGACAATAAGCATGTATGAATTTAGCATGAACCAAAGCATAACAACAAGCATGTATAAAGGATTGAGTGTATAAAGCATGTAGTGTGTATTTGTGTGTTTTTGTATGATAACATGTTGCAACCGAAAATGTGTAAAAGGAAAATGGGTCAAGTGTACTCACGGTTTTGCAAGCTTCAACTTATTAGTCCCATGAAGAGGTTGGAGGATGGAATGATCACCGAGTTATCCTACAAGGGGAAGAATGGTTTGGTAAGTTTTCGAAGGGTAATAGAGAATTTGGAATGGAAGGACGATAAAGTAGTTTATATGGGAAAGTAATCATCTAGACTTATTACTCGTTTTTGACACTATAATACCCATTCGGGTTGATGTGTCTGCAAGGGTGGCCTACCCATTAGAATCGTAACGAGAGATTAAGTACGCAGATGATGTAACCTAGTACCATGACGGATAACCATGTGATTACCATCAAGAGTTCGGTTAGTATAAGTGTATACATATATACGTAATAAAAAAATAATAAATGACGTGTAGAATCATAGAAGTCATGCATGGAGGTAGGAGGATAACCTTCCTTTTAAAACCTCTCGTATAGTATACCAATGCACAAGTCATCACAAGGACGACAAGGATGGTCATGAGTAACATAAAAGTAAAAGACAAAAGTAAACGAAAACATCAAGTGAGGTGGTGGATCGAAAGTAGGATAGCCAAGGCTTCCAAGAGATCACACACTACCAACTCAAATCGAGCTTGGAAGGATACAACACTTGTGGGTAAAACCCTAATAAAACCAAAAAGGTTCTTACACTTGGGTTCCCAAATATGGTGATGTTCCAAGTTAGTCTTCCATGGAAGACTTATGGAGACATTCCAAGGTACTCTAAGTAATAAGAAAGAAAGAGAGAAAAGAGAGGGAGAGGTGAGTTAGAACTCACTTGATTTAGGGAGAAGAGCTCCTTGAGCCTTTAGAGGAGAGAAGAGAGAAATGAGGTGTGAGTTGAAGTGAAATGGGATGGGGTATTTATAGGTAAAGTTTGGGAGGATGTTAGTTGAGGGTAATTAATGTAAGAAACACAAAGTTGACCAATCAAAAAGCTTTAAACAAGTTTTCCCGGATTGCGCCTTTCTCGCGGGCCGCGAGAGAGTAGAAGGATATTGGTCACGGGCTGCGAGATGTCTGGCGGGCCGCGAGAGTGGAGGATTGGGTCGGTCGCGGGGCGCGAGGGAGGGTATTCCAGAATGTTCTTTGGTTTTTATCACTTTTAGCCCTTAAACTTAGTTTTATAACGGTTTTTGAATGTTTTTAATTATATAATGAATATAATTTTCGAACGCATGAATCTTGCACGTATATAAGTAGTAAGCATGAATTAAATGATTGAATGTATAAACAAGCATGTATCAAGTATGACCTTTATTACGATTCAAGTCTCGGATTACAAGATTGGGAAAGGAAGTACGAATACAAGTTTCCAAAAATAGAAATACAACAATACTTTCTAAATGAGGAAAGTATGAAAAAGCGAGGCGTTACAGTCTCCCCTCCTTTAGGAAATTTCGTCTCGGAATTTATTCAGAGGAAGGTGTAACGAACAGATGCGGGTACTTAGTCTTCATATCATTTTCGAGTTCCCAAGTAAATTCAGCACCGCGTTTACCTTCCCATCGAACCTTGACTATGGGAATTCGACTGCGCCTCAATTTCTTGATTCCTCGGTCCATGATTTCGACTGGTTTTTCCACGAAGTGAAGAGTTTCGTTGATTTGAAGATCTTCAAGTGGAACCTGAAGTCCTTCGTCAGCTAGGAACTTCTTCAAGTTTGAAACATGAAACGTAGGATGAATGTTGTTGAGTTCTTGAGGTAGATCCAGTCGATATGCTACCTTGCCAATCCTTTCTAGAATTTTGAAAGGACCTACATAGCGAGGAGCGAGTTTGCCTTTCTTACCAAATCGAACTACACCCTTCCAAGGGGATACCTTGAGAAGTACATAATCACCCACGATGAATTCCAGAGGTTTATGTCATTTATCCGCGTAACTCTTTTGTCGACTTCGGGCTTTCAGCAAATTGTCTCGAATTGTTAAGATCTTGTCCGTCGTTTCTTGTATAAGCTCAGGACTGGTGATTTGAGCTTCCCCGATCTCGTGCCAACAAATGGGCGATCGGCACTTACGACCATACAATGCTTAGAAGGGTGCCATTTGAATACTCGTGTGATAACTGTTATTGTACGAGAATTCGATCAAAGGAAAGTGCATATCCCAGTTGCCACCAAAATCGATTACGCAAGAACGAAGCATATCCTCTAAGGTTTGTATAGTACGCTCGGTTTGTCTATCAGATTGAGGATGGAAAGCAGTACTAAGATTGAGATGAGTACCAAGAGCTCTTTGAAAAGCTTGCCAAAGACGAGAGGTGAAACGACCATCACGGTCTGAGATGATGTCAATGGGGTACCATGACGACAAATGATTTCATCCGTATAGATACGAGCCAATTTCTCGACTTTGAAATCTTCACGTATAGGGAGGAAGTGAGCAGATTTGGTCAAACGGTCAATAATGACCCAAATACTATCGTGACCAGACGATGTACGAGGAAGCTTGGTAATGAAGTCCATGGCAATGCTCTCCCATTTCCAAACAGGAATTTCGGGTTGTTCGAGCAAGCCAGAGGGACGTTGTTGCTCGGCTTTTACCTTAGAACAAGTAAGGCATTTTGAGACGTAGATGGCGATATCTTTCTTCATACTAGGCCACCAATAGGATGTACGAAGGTCATGATACATCTTATCAGCGCCTGGGTGAATGGAATATCGAGATTTATGAGCTTCATTCATCAAAAGGGTGTGAAGGTTTCCACGAGTTGGGATCCAAATATGGTCAAGGAAGTACATAATGCTATCAGGTTTGGATACGAGTTGGGTTTCGACACCACACTTCAACTCATTATCGAGATTATTCTCATTAATGGTTGAGTATTGTGCCTCATGAATTAGCTCTTGAAGCTTTCCCGTGGTTTGGTAGCAACGGATACTTTTAACATGAGTTTTTCGACTTAACGCATCAGCTACAACATTCGCCTTACCAGGGTGGTAGCGAATATCACAATCGTAGTCGTTTAATAACTCCACCCAACGACGTTGACGCATGTTGAGTTCTTTTTGATTGAGGATGTATTGTAGGCTTTTATGGTCGGTGAAGACCGTATGTAACATTTGTATAAATCGGGTCTCCAAAACCCGCTCCGTTTTGTAATCAAATACCAAGTTATGAAATTACATTAAGTATTTATGAGTATTCTCAGTTTAAACGTTACATAATTAATATATAAACTAAACTATAAAAATTATACTTGATAAAAAGTTAAAATAAAATAAATAAAAAAATTTGTAGCTGACCGGACTCGAACCCGGGTCAACTGCCTCCAACAACCTATCAACCAATCCTTTAACCACTCCGCCACCAATTGTTTTCTGTTAACATTATGAAAACAATTGAGTTTTATGCGCAAACACAAATTTACGGTTAATGATATCTGAATAACGGAATCGGTAAACCGAATCGCCAAATCAGTTTTGGTTCATTTAGCTGTCTTATAACCGATGAATATCGGTTTCTAATTAAGTTCAAATTGAATGAACTTCAAGTTTCGGGTTTTGAAACCGAAAGGCATTCAAACTTCAAATAATTCAGGTTCCAATCATTATTACGATTCAGAACCGTCTCAAATACATTCCAATTCCTTTTCGTCGCGTTTTCAAGTCTTTTGAACACAAAAAAATCTGTCGCCGGAATTCTCTGCAAATCTCGCCGGAAAACCGGGTTCAACACAAACCAGTAAGAATTTCCTCTCTTGCTGTTTCAATCTATTGTTAGGACTCTACTAACATTAACCCGTCACTCAAAATCAGTCACAGAAGACTTTGTTGGATTTTCTGGGTTCGCCGGAGAAAATCTGGAATTTGCCGGAAACACGCTAGTTAACGGTAAACACATTCAACCGTGCTAATAATCCATGTACTCTGGTTCAATTTCAAATCTAATTCTTTAATTCTGCTGTTAGACCCTCCCAGCCGAAGGCCCAAAAACAGAGTTGCCTGTTCTCGCCGGACTTCCTGAAGAAGACGACCTGTCCGGTATTTCCTTTCCCCAAACTGTTCGGTTTGTGCATTTAAACTAGTAGTCATGTTATTTAAGTAGTTAGACCATGAACCAGTTGTCTGAGTAAAAACCGGTAATCGTAGTGAAGAAGACGAATCTAAAAACGGGATAAGAGTAAATAAAATCCGGATAATTAACGGGTTAGACACACAGTCCAGCGGTGGACTGTGTGCAAAGTTTATATACAAGTCCCGAGTTCGATCCTTACTACACACACACTCTGCGTAATAATATTCCTTTTTATTTATGAACTAACCGGGTTAGAGTGGGTAGTTATTAAGTATAATATAAATCAAGAATATAACCGGGTTAGACACACAGTCCAGCGGTGGACTGTGTGCAAAATAAACTACACGTCGCGCGATCGAGTCCCGTCACAAGCACCGGTTCAATGAGATTAAAACGTTTTGCAAAATAAAGGAATTTTCGGTAAATTCGAATAAGTGTATAAATATAACTAAAACTGGATTTCTAACGGGTTAGTCACGTAGCTCAGTTGGTAGAGCTACGTGCGCGTGAACGGAAGGTTACCGGTTCGAATCCCGCTTGGCGCAAGTATTACCGCTGACCGAACCGGTCAACGGTCAAACAGTAAAAAAATATTATTTTTTTTAAATATTTATTTGTTTAATTTAAATTAAAAATCAATTAAAAATACTTAAAAATAACATTTTTAAGGATAGAAAATAGCCATAAACTCACAAAAATATATCTAAAAATCCCATTAAAATCTTTAATAAAATCCATCCATTTAATATATTTTTTTCCATTATTATTTAGGTTAGTAATTTCTCGTTGACTCGCTTCGTCTAAATCGTGCGCATCTCACCATCTCAAATCCAACGCAACCAATGTGAGTGAACCCTTCAAATTCCCCGTTTTAATCACGTTTTTGGGGTGTATCATGTGTCTTGTTCATTTACATATTATAACTAAGTTATTGTGCATATATCATATCATGACATGTGTGTTAGTTGTTGCTGTTAAGTAGTTATTATTGTTTGCAAATCATTATTTCAGTACATGCAATTGCCGAGGCCGTAGCTCCCCACCCATCGAGGTTGAGTTTGATCCCCATTTTATTATGCGGTTGATCAGGGCGTGCCCGCACGATCGGCTCCGTTTGATTGAGCCTTGATCGGTCAATTTTATTTTCATTTCAATACATGCAATACGCTCGGCTCCGTTTGATTGAGCCTTGAGTGCACAGTCCAATTTACATTTCCAGTTCATGCAATACGTTCGGCTCCGTTTGATTGAGCCTTGAGCGCACAGTTCAATTTACATTTCCAGTTCATGCATTACGATCGGCTCCGTTTGATTGAGCCTTGATCGCACAGTTCATTTATGTTAATTATTATGTGATGTTGGTATGTTCATATATGCTATCGATTGTTATCGTATGTTATAATTGTACTGATGTTTGCCAATGTTTGATTTCATACATGTGCTCTTTTATGATTATGCACAATATTTTATTGATAAACTAACCAGAAAATTATTATCAAATGTTTATCTATAAGGTTCACTCGCCAACTTATGTTGACCCAAAAACCTCCCATTTTTACACATGATACAGGTGAACCAGCAGCAGCTAGGAACCCATAGGACCTGGATTCGAAGAAATAAAACGATTTAGTATTTGGATTATCATGTTTGGTTATTTTCCTTTGTAATGAATGAACATGTTTGGATGTTTGAGAAATGTAACTTTGACTTCATTTAATTATGAAACATAATAGTAAATGTCATGTGCTTTGGTGATAACCCAATTATGCCCCGACTCATATTTCCGCTGCAGGTCGGGGTGTTACAGATTGGTATCAGAGCCATGACTATAGGGATATAGGATAGGTTATTAGACCCTTAGAGCCTATACTATAGTCGATTAGAAACTTATAAGAATTTTTTTTGTGTTATATGCCAAATTTCATGATGTTTATATGTTTATGTTAAATGTTACGTTTGATATTGTTCAAGCATGTTCATAAGTATGTATTATCAAATAATGCCTATCATGAAATCGTATGATCATAACATATCACATCCATGCAAACACACACCACATCATGATTGATTTTACAATGATTTTCGTGTTTTCAAATCTCATCAAAGTGAGTTCTCATGACGGGCATGTAGTAACTGGAAGGGTATTAGTACCGGTAGTCGGAACGTCCTGTCTAAGCTGGCATTCGTATAAATCCAAAATAAAGGACCAGTTTGCCTACCTGGGGACTAACGATGAGAGTGCGAAATACTTATTAGGCCAAAGCATGCTATACCAAACGTCGTGAGAGCAAATCCCACTTTGAGTTGTCATTGTGTCTATACCTGGACACGTTCCGACCAAAACATCTCATGAACATATTTTGTGGTTAGCATTCGGGGATGCGAGTGTTAAAATGCCAATACTAATGTGAATCCTACCAAGCCAATAGCCATGGGGGCCCACATGACTATATAGGTGAAGGTAAGGGGGACATTTGAGGCCCAACATGAGCGAACCCAAGACATCCTTCGGATGTAGTTGCATTATTGATATTTATGTTATTTTCATTTTCTTAAAGACACATGACACCTTAAAAGATACCATAAACTCACAATCTTCTCATTTTATGATCCTGTAGATGTCGTCTAGACCGCATCGAAGGAGTAGGAAATCGGAAAAGTCTCAGGAACGTTTGGCCACTCATATCGCGAATCAAATGGCCACGATATTACCTGACATCGTAGTACAAGTACAACAAGCTCTTGCTGCAAATCCTACTAACCCTCCTCAACAACACGACCAGATCGTCAACAACCCTCCTACCATCAAATGCTCCTTCAAACATTTTAAGTCCTGCGATCCCCTAAAATTCGAAGGGACTGAAGGAGTCACTGCTCTCCTACATTGGTTCGAGGAGATGGAAAACGTTTTCTTAAACTGCGATTGTCCTGAGGATCGCAAAGTTCGTTATGCCACCGGGAGACTACTTGGTGTAGCTCTCACTTGGTGGAATACCGAGAAAGGAAAGAGGGGAACGGAAGATGCGATGGCCTTAACTTGGGAGGAGTTAAGGGAAATCATGACTAGGCGATTCTGTCCTAGGAGTGAAATTAAGAAATTGGAAGATGAATTTCATGCCTTGAAGCAAAAAGATGGTGATCACTCTACTTACAACAAAAGGTTTTTGGAGTTGAACCAAATGGTTCCAAACTTATTCACTCCAATCTACCGTCTGATAGAACATTACATTCGAGGACTTCCCTCGAAAATCCAAGATTCGGTCCTCAGCGTTTCACCAGTAACACTAGAAGCTGCCATGGAGTTGGCGACGGAACTGACCGAAAACCGAATTCGCAATGGGAAGTTCAAGGAGGAAAAGAAGAAAACCCCTGCTGAGGGACAAACCTCAAACCACCACACTCCTTCCTCTAAATTTGCTAACAAGAGGAAACGTAACACCAGGAACTTTGCAGTCACCCAAACCAACACCCCTGTTCCTGCTGCACCCATCACTCAAGCCACTCCTTCACCCGCGCCATACAAAAGACCATACACAGGGCCACTACCAAAATGTAACCGTTGTCAGTATCACCACTCCCCTGCCTATCCTTGCCAATACTGTACCGGCTGCGGTCGCGCTGGACACACTGTTCAAAACTGCCGCACGCTTCAACGAACAAACCACCACCAACCTATAACACAAACCCACCAACAATTAATGGGTCAGGCCCAACAACAACAACCATTTCCACCCACTCAACATTTAGCCCAAACATACTATCAACCCAACTACCCTATGGGCCAACCTATGCGGGCTTGTTTCAATTGCGGTGATCCAAGTCATTTCAGGAACACATGTCCAAGGCTGGTCAATATTATTCATGCTCAGGCCCAAGCCAACCCTGTGAACCAAGCAAACCAAGCTCCTCCACCTGCTAGAGGAAGGGCTTTCAATATTAACGCAAACCAGGCCAGAGCTGACGGCAATGTGGTCAACGGTACGTTTCTTATAAATGGTAGATATGCCTCTATGTTATTTGATACTGGTGCGGATAGAAGTTTCGTGTCATTAGAGTTTGAACCTATCTTAAGTAAAAATCGAGATAAGCTCGCGGAATTCATAACAGTGGAAGTTGCAGATGGAAAACCAGTTTCGTTAGACTCTATTTTACGCAACTGTACGCTCACCCTAAACGACCATGATTTCTCAGTCGATCTTATTCCTATGAAGCTGGGAAGTTTCGACATCATAATCAGAATGGATTGGCTCAGTCAGCATAATGCGGAAGTTGTATGTCGTGAGAAATTTATTCGTATTCCTCTTTCAAACGGTCAGACTCTTCGAATTATTGGAGAAACCTCGGCGAAAGGGCTCAACTTAATGTCTTGTCTTCAAGCTCAAAAATACCTTCGCAAGAATTATGTCGCGTTTTTAGCCCATATCATCAAGAAGGGGACCTCAGAAAAGAAACTTGAAGATATCCCGGTCGTAAAAGATTTTCCACAAGTTTTTCCTGACGATATTTCAGGACTTCCTCCAATCAGAGATGTCGAATTTCGTATCGATCTTATACCTGGTGCTACACCAGTGGCAAAATCTCCATATAGGTTAGCCCCCTCTGAAATGCAAGAGCTAGCCAGTCAATTGCAAGAGTTGACTGACAAGGGATTTATATGCCCCAGCTCATCGCCTTGGGGTGCACCTGTACTCTTTGTAAAGAAGAAGGATGGATCTTTTCGCATGTGCATCGACTACAGAGAGCTCAACAAGTTAACTATCAAAAATCGTTATCCTTTACCTCGCATAGATGATCTTCTTGACCAACTACAAGGTGCCAGTTGTTTTTCAAAAATCGACCTTCAATCCGGCTATCATCAGCTTAGAGTGCATGAAGAAGACGTCCCTAAAACTGCTTTTCGAACTCGATATGGTCACTATGAATTCATGGTTATGCCATTTGGATTAACCAACGCACCAGCTGTTTTCATGGACCTAATGAATAGAGTCTGCAAACCTTACCTTGATCGATTTGTTATTGTTTTCATCGACGATATTCTTATCTATTCAAAATCTAAAGCTGATCATGAGCGTCATCTGCGACTTGTTCTTGCACTTCTAGAAAAGGAAAAACTTTATGCCAAGTTCTCTAAATGTGAATTCTGGTTAAAAGAGGTGCAATTTCTCGGGCATGTAGTCAATGACAAAGGAATACATGTGGACCCATCAAAGATCAAAGCAGTTCAAGAATGGCAAGCTCCACGTACGCCAACTGAAGTAAGGTCTTTCCTTGGACTTGCTGGCTATTATCGTCGGTTCATTTCAAACTTCTCTCGCATTGCGGTGCCACTCACGGCTTTAACCCATAAAGGGAAACCATTTGTATGGGGGCCCAAGCAAGAAGAAGCTTTTCAAACTCTCAAGCAAAAACTTTGTGATGCACCAATCCTCACTCTTCCTGAAGGTTGTGATGATTTTGTAGTCTATTGCGACGCGTCAGGGCAAGGATTAGGTTGCGTTCTCATGCAAAGAGGAAAAGTCATAGCTTATGCCTCAAGGCAACTCAAGACGCACGAAAAGAACTACACCACTCATGACCTTGAACTTGGAGCCGTTGTATTCGCTCTTAAGATATGGAGACATTATCTTTATGGTACGAAGTGTGAAATATACACTGACCACAAGAGTCTTCAACATATCTTCAATCAGAAAGAGTTAAATATGAGGCAACGAAGATGGGTCGAACTCCTAAATGATTACGACTGTGAAATCAGATATCACCCTGGTAAAGCAAATGTGGTGGCTGATGCACTTAGTCGAAAGGGTTATGCGAACTCCATTCATCTTCTATGTTCGCAAATTATAACCAATATTAAGGACCAAATTCGAGAAGCTCAACACGTTTCAATAACAGAGGATGATGTACAAAAAGAGATGTCCTGTGGAGCCGAGCTAAAGCTTGAAACTAAATCTGATGGTATTTTGTATTACCTAGATCGTATATGGATTCCTAACCACATCAATCTTCGTGAAACACTCATACATGAAGCCCATAAGTCGCGATATTCTATACACCCAGGAGCCGATAAGATGTATCAAGACTTAAGGTACACCTATTGGTGGCCTGGAATGAAGAAAGATATTGCCGTTTTTGTTTCCAAGTGTCTCACTTGTTCTAAAGTAAAGGCTGAACACCAAAGACCCTCAGGACTTCTAGTCCAACCCGAAATACCTGTTTGGAAGTGGGAAAATATAACCATGGATTTCATTACCGGGTTACCTCGCACTTCTAGTGGGTATGACACTATATGGGTGATTATAGACCGACTTACAAAATCAGCTCACTTTATTCCTATTCGAGAAGATTTCAAGAACGAAAAGCTTGCTCGTATTTATATCAATGAAATCGTCAGCCGACATGGAGTTCCATTAAGTATTATTTCTGATCGTGATGGCCGTTTCACCTCACGAACATGGCAAGCAGTACAATCCGCTATGGGCACTCGACTAGATCTCAGTACCGCCTATCATCCTCAAACTGATGGACAATCTGAGCGCACCATTCAAACCCTTGAGGACATGCTTAGAGCATGTGTCATAGACTTCAAGGGAAATTGGGACGCCCACCTACCGTTAGTCGAATTTTCGTACAACAACAGTTATCATTCTAGCATCGGCATGGCACCTTTTGAAGTTTTATATGGTCGAAAGTGTCGATCTCCTGTTTGTTGGCACGAAATTGGGGAAGCACAAATTACTGGTCCAGAATTGATCCAAGAAACCACAGACAAGATTCATCAAATCCGAAACAATCTACTAGCGGCTCAAAGTTGTCAAAAGAGTTACGCAGATAAACGACGGAAGCCCTTGGAGTTTAGCGTTGGTGATCATGTGCTTTTAAAAGTATCACCGTGGAAGGGAGTAGTTCGTTTTGGTCAAAAGGGAAAGCTAGCACCACGTTACGTAGGACCTTTCAAAATACTCGAAAGAGTAGGTCCTGTAGCATACAAGCTTGACCTACCGGAAGAACTCGATAGGATTCATCCCACATTCCACGTGTCGAACTTGAAGAAGTGCCTCGCTGATGAGAATCTTCATATTCTGCTAGAAGATATTCAGATCGATGAATCCATGCATTTTATTGAAAGACCAGTGGAGATTATGGACTATGGAGAAAAGCGTCTACGTCGAAGTCGCATTCCTATTGTTAGAGTACGCTGGGAGTCGAAACGGGGACCTGAGTTTACTTGGGAACGTGAAGACTCAATGCGTGAAAAATACCCTCATCTTTTCCCTACTACTTCAACTGTTTAAATTTCGGGACGAAATTCCTAAAAGTAGGGGATACTGTAACATTTGTATAAATCGGGTCTCCAAAACCCGCTCCGTTTTGTAATCAAATACCAAGTTATGAAATGACATTAAGTATTTATGAGTATTCTGAGTTTAAACGTTACATAATTAATATATAAACTAAACTATAAAAATTATACTTGATAAAAAGTTAAAATAAAATAAATAAAAAAATTTGTAGCTGACCGGACTCGAACCCGGGTCAACTGCCTCCAACAACCTATCAACCAATCCTTTAACCACTCCGCCACCAATTGTTTTCTGTTAACATTATGAAAACAATTGAGTTTTATGCGCAAACACAAATTTACGGTTAATGATATCTGAATAACGGAAATCGGTAAACCGAATCGCCAAATCAGTTTTGGTTCGTTTAGCTGTCTTATAACCGATGAATATCGGTTTCTAATTAAGTTCAAATTGAATGAACTTCAAGTTTCGGGTTTTGAAACCGAAAGGCATTCAAACTTCAAATAATTCAGGTTCCAATCATTATTACGATTCAGAACCGTCTCAAATACATTCCAATTCCTTTTCGTCGCGTTTTCAAGTCTTTTGAACACAAAAAAATCTGTCACCGGAATTCTCTGCAAATCTCGCCGGAAAACCGGGTTCAACACAAACCAGTAAGAATTTCCTCTCTTGCTGTTTCAATCTATTGTTAGGACTCTACTAACATTAACCCGTCACTCAAAATCAGTCACAGAAGACTTTGTTGGATTTTCTGGGTTCGCCGGAGAAAATCTGGAATTTGCCGGAAACACGCTAGTTAACGGTAAACACATTCAACCGTGCTAATAATCCATGTACTCTGGTTCAATTTCAAATCTAATTCTTTAATTCTGCTGTTAGACCCTCCCAGCCGAAGGCCCAAAAACAGAGTTGCCTGTTCTCGCCGGACTTCCTGAAGAAGACGACCTGTCCGGTATTTCCTTTCCCCAAACTGTTCGGTTTGTGCATTTAAACTAGTAGTCATGTTATTTAAGTAGTTAGACCATGAACCAGTTGTCTGAGTAAAAACCGGTAATCGTAGTGAAGAAGACGAATCTAAAAACGGGATTAGAGTAAATAAAATCCGGATAATTAACGGGTTAGACACACAGTCCAGCGGTGGACTGTGTGCAAAGTTTATATACAAGTCCCGAGTTCGATCCTTACTACACACACACTCTGCGTAATAATATTCCTTTTTATTTATGAACTAACCGGGTTAGAGTGGGTAGTTGTTAAGTATAATATAAATCAAGAATATAACCGGGTTAGACACACAGTCCAGCGGTGGACTGTGTGCAAAATAAACTACACGTCGCGCGATCGAGTCCCGTCACAAGCACCGGTTCAATGAGATTAAAACGTTTTGCAAAATAAAGGAATTTTCGGTAAATTCGAATAAGTGTATAAATATAATTAAAACTGGATTTCTAACGGGTTAGTCACGTAGCTCAGTTGGTAGAGCTACGTGCGCGTGAACGGAAGGTCACCGGTTCGAATCCCGCTTGGCGCAAGTATTACCGCTGACCGAACCGGTCAACGGTCAACGGTCAAACAGTAAAAAAATATTATTTTTTAAATATTTATTTGTTTAATTTAAATTAAAAATCAATTAAAAATACTTAAAAATAACATTTTTAAGGATAGAAAATAGCCATAAACTCACAAAAATATATCTAAAAATCCCATTAAAATCTTTAATAAAATCCATCCATTTAATATATTTTTTTCCATTATTATTTAGGTTAGTAATTTCTCGTTGACTCGCTTCGTCTAAATCGTGCGCATCTCACCATCTCAAATCCAACGCAACCAATGTGAGTGAACCCTTCAAATTCCCCGTTTTAATCACGTTTTTGGGGTGTATCATGTGTCTTGTTCATTTACATATTATAACTAAGTTATTGTGCATATATCATATCATGACATGTGTGTTAGTTGTTGCTGTTAAGTAGTTATTATTGTTTGCAAATCATTATTTCAGTACATGCAATTGCCGAGGCCGTAGCTCCCCACCCATCGAGGTTGAGTTTGATCCCCATTTTATTATGCGGTTGATCAGGGCGTGCCCGCACGATCGGCTCCGTTTGATTGAGCCTTGATCGGTCAATTTTATTTTCATTTCAATACATGCAATACGCTCGGCTCCGTTTGATTGAGCCTTGAGTGCACAGTCCAATTTACATTTCCAGTTCATGCAATACGTTCGGCTCCGTTTGATTGAGCCTTGAGCGCACAGTTCAATTTACATTTCCAGTTCATGCAATACGATCGGCTCCGTTTGATTGAGCCTTGATCGCACAGTTCATTTACGTTAATTATTATGTGATGTTGGTATGTTCATATATGCTATCGATTGTTATCGTATGTTATAATTGTACTGATGTTTGCCAATGTTTGATTTCATACATGTGCTCTTTTATGATTATGCACAATATTTTATTGATAAACTAACCAGAAAATTATTATCAAATGTTTATCTATAAGGTTCACTCGCCAACTTATGTTGACCCAAAAACCTCCCATTTTTACACATGATACAGGTGAACCAGCAGCAGCTAGGAACCCATAGGACCTGGATTAGAAGAAATAAAACGATTTAGTATTTGGATTATCATGTTTGGTTATTTTCCTTTGTAATGAATGAACATGTTTGGATGTTTGAGAAATGTAACTTTGACTTCATTTAATTATGAAACATAATAGTAAATGTCATGTGCTTTGGTGATAACCCAATTATGCCCCGACTCATATTTCCGCTGCGGGTCGGGGTGTTATACCGTACACTTTGTACCATAAAGGTAGTGTCGCCATATCTTCAATGAAAAAACCACTGCACCAAGTTCAAGGTCGTGGATAGTGTAGTTTTTCTCATGTATTTTGAGTTGTCTCGACGCGTAAGCGATAACTTTATCTCGTTGCATGAGGACGCAACCAAGACCTTGTTTCGAAGCATCACAATACATCAAAAAGTTGTCGTAACCATCGGGAAGAGCTAGAATGGGGGCATTACAAAGCTTTGAGGGTTTGGAAGGATTCCTCTTGTTCGGGACCCCAAACAAAAGGTTTATCTTTTTGGGTCAAAGAAGTGAGAGGGACGGCGATCTTGGAGAAATTCGAGATGAAGCGACGATAGTAACCAGCTAGACCAAGAAACGAACGGATTTCGGATGGAGACTTTGGAGCTATCCAATTCTTTACGGCTTTGATTTTCGCAGGGTCAACATGGATACCAAGTTTATTGACAACGTGACCAAGAAATTGAACTTCCTTTAACCAAAATTCACACTTCGAGAATTTGGCGTAAAGTTGTTCGGTACTCAATAGCTGAAGGATAAGACGCAGGTGTCGCTCGTGCTCTTCTTGTGTCTTAGAATAGATGAGGATATCGTCGATGAAGACGATCACGAAACGATCGAGATACGGCTTGCACACGCGATTCATTAAATCCATGAACATGGCGGGCGCGTTGGTCAAGACAAAGGGCATGACCACGAACTCGTAGTGCCCATAGCGTGTACGGAAAGCGGTTTTGGGTACATCTTTTTCGAGGACTCGAAGTTGATGGTAGCCCGAACGGAGATCGACCTTTGAGAAGCAAGTTGCGCCTTGCAATTGATCGAAGAGATTGTCAATGCGAGGAAGAGGATATCGGTTTTTGACCGTAAGCTTATTGAGCTCACGATAGTCGATACACATCCGAAATGATCCATCTTTCTTATTGACGAATAGGACGTGAGCGCCCCAAGGAGAAGTACAAGGAGGTATAAAGCCTTTATCAAGAAGTTCTTGAAGTTGGCTAGATAGTTCTTGCATCTCCGAAGGTGCTAGACGATAAGGGGATTTCGCAATAGGAGTTGCGCCAGGAATGAGATCGATTCGGAAGTCAACAGAACGAGGAGGAGGCGGACCAGGAAGATCCTCTGGAAAAACTTCAGGAAATTCGCAAGCAACAAGAACATCACTTACGCTTGGACCCTTGTCCTTCTTTTCTAATGTGAGCAAGAAATGCAAAGTAGTCTTTACGCAAGTATTTGTTCGCTTGGATACACGACATAAGTTTGAGACCTTTAGAAGGTTTTCTCGCCATAGACGTGTAAGAAATCTTTATTTGGAAGAGGAAGACGAATGAATTTTTCCGAACAAACGACTTTAGCACGAACTCGACTGAGCTAGTTCATGCCTACTATGATATCGAAACTCCCCATTTGCATGGGTATGCGATCAATTGGGAATGCATGATCGCTATGATTCAAAGAACAATCGGAAAGAATGGAATCGACGGTGATAGATTTTCCGTTAGCGACTTCGACTTCGAACGATTTTGGCAGTTTAGAGCGTTTACACTTAAGCATGGGTTCGAATTCAGTGGATACAAAACACTTATCCGCACCAGTATCATAAAGACAAGAAGCATAGACGTTGTTAATGAGAAACGTACCGGTTATGACGTCATTAGCATTTTGCGCTTGAGCGGCGGTGATCACTAATGCTCTGCCTCGATCTTGTTGAGGCTGACGCGGTTGTTGTTGTTGCTGATTGATGGATTGGGGACAGGTGTTGGCAAAATGGTTTGGATCGCCACATTTGAAGCATGCATGATTGGTAGTGGCTGGAGGTTGAGGTTGGTTTAGGGCAGGGTTTGTATTGGTAGGTTTGTCTTGGGTAGGCTTTAGGTTTTGGCGACAACGGTCGGCAAAATGCCCAAACCTATTACAGGTTGCGCACTTGCGACACGCGGTGTTGGCGGGATGGTGGTAGGAGCATTGGTTACACTTGGGCCATGATCCGGTATAGCCCTTTCTTGGTGGTTCTAGGGTTGAGGCGGATTGTAAAGGTTTTGGGTTTTGTGGGGTGACGATCGCATAATTTTGGTTAGAAGCCTTCGCTTCTTACCCTTGTTGTGGCTTCTAGGTGGCTTGGATGGGGTAGGTTCTTCGGTGGTTTCGGTGGTAGCTTGGTGTACGTTCTTTGGTGGGGGTTTGTTGGAGGCTTCACGAATGATGCAGTTATTATTGAACTTGGCGGCGAGGTGATAGGTATCCTCTAGGGTTTTGGGTGTGGCGGCTTCAACTAGGTCGGCGATGGTTGGAGGTAGGCATTCAATGTACTTTGCGGTAGCCTTGTCGAGTGTGTCGACTTGACCAGGGCAAAGTCCACTTAGCTGTGTGGTGAGGCCGACATTGTCTTTCCCCACTTGCTTCAAATTCCAGAATTCATTCTCTAGTTTTCGGAGCTCGTGTGGAGGACAAAACTCGTCCCTCATCAGCTTTTTGAGATCAACCCAAGGGAGGGCGTGCGGCGTCGTTCCCACGAACGTTGCGTTCAGAGGTCCACCAATCGAGAGCCCTCAATCAGAAAACGCCCGTGGCATTTAGCGTTCGCAAGTGATCATGACATCCACTTTGAAGGAGTGTCACCTCAATGGCGTCAAACCATTGAAGCAACTGAGTGGCGTCCCCTTCGCCGGTGAATGGTAAAGGGTTACACGAGCAAAAATGCTTATTTGTAAACGTTGTCTTAGGTGACTCCACCTTCGAATCGACGGAGGTATGGGGCGATTCAGCGTTGGGCGGTGGTTGAACCTTGCTAACAATGTCGGGTATGATCTTAGCCATTTGTTTTGCCATAAATCTCATACAATCTTTCTTTGACATTGAGTTAGAGTTAGCCCTTGACTTCAATCTTGCGCCAGAGTTTTGCGAAGACATCTAAGGGATAGGAAAGGATGAGCCTTGATCGTGGGGTAAGGTAAAATATCACATCGGTCATGCAAATAATACATATAATTTCACATTAGTATCACAAAATTTTGAACACATAGGATTGCATATAGAGTATAAATTTTGTTGGTTTGCGAGGATTATTATTGTTTTTGATTGCGACGGGATTGAAAAGATTGAGGTAACAATTATAAAAAAATCACATAAAAATTGAGATAACATAAAAGGTAGGCTTAGTAAAAACATTAGAGCGCCTTAGGTTGAGAGGCGTCGACTATTCCAAAGTAAATCGAAGATCCTTTAAAATTAGAGGAACGTGCTTTGGCCTATAGGTAAAATGCTCTCGTCGAGGAGCGATTAACGGCATTTTACCCTTCCAGTTACTACACGTATCTAATTGATCGAAAAATCAAAACTTTGGCGAGATCGAAAATCGAGGAGTGGGACTAGTTGACAAGGTGCGGGTTTCACCCCTAACTTGACAACATCGTACCCTAAGTGTGGTTGGTACTTACCAAACAAGGAGCGAATTCCGACTCGTTGGTAAGGGTCCACTAGAGCATGAAATGGAAATTTTCCATCAAAGTATGGATATAACTCCTAACTTGATGGCGTAATTTCGTGAAAAAATCGAATACGCGGATTGAGAGTGATCACCAAAGTGCGGGTCCACCCCTATTTTGGTGAGATCGTCTCGTTTATATGAGTGTCTTTAAGTCTTTAAGTGTGTATTGTGTAAAAATGCCTTAGGAAAGACATCATGTATATGTATTAAGACCAAGAGAATAAGAGGAGAAGCAAAGTAGGAAGCATAAAGTTTTAAGCATAAACAAGAATGGTCAAAATGGGTATCTAGAACTATAGACTAGGTCGAATATGGCAATTCTACCTAATTACCTATAGTTATGGCTCTGATACCAATCTGTCACACCCCAACCGATGGCGGAAACATCAGAGTGAGACGAAATACATTGCTAATCACTCATAACACTATTTGCGACAATAATTTAAATAAACCAAATTTAATTTCCAAAATAAATTGTCAATTACAACAAGAAGCAAATATGACAACAACATTTCTTAATATTCTAACTGAGTTTCTAAGCCATTCCTACCAAGTTCCATCATGATCAACATCTCTAACCTGCAACATGTTAAAAATAAAGTTCAATACAACAAGTATTGGCGAGTACACAAGTTTTTAATACATAGCATATGTATAAAAGAATTTACTCAAATCCACATGGCAAATGTATGTAAGGTAAGCTAGCATGCAATACTTAATTGTCAAACCCAAGTGTCCACAAGAATGTATGTGTCCCTCATCACACGAAGTAACGAGACTAAAGTATGAATGTAACAAGAAGGAATCAGCTGTAAGACTTAACAATACCCCAACGGGGGTGTGATACTCTTATAGCGCTATATATGTTAAGTTGGGGCTAGCTAAGTTAATGACAATAAGCATGTATGAATTTAGCATGAACCAAAGCATAACAACAAGCATGTATAAAGGATTGAGTGTATAAAGCACGTAGTGTGTATTTTTTGTGTTTTTGTATGATAACTTGTTGCAACCAAAAATGTGTAAAAGGAAAACGGGTCAAGTGTACTCACGGTTTTGCAAGCTTCCACTTGTTTAGTCCCGTGAAGAGGTTGGAGGATGGAATGATCACCAAGTTATCCTACAAGGGGAAGAATGGTTTGGTAAGTTTTTGAAGGGTAATAGAGAATTTGGAATGGAAGGGCGATAAAGTAGTTTATATGGGAAAGTAATCATCTAGACTTATTACTCGTTTTTGACACTATAATACCCATTCGGGTGATGTGTCTTCATGGGTGGTCTACCCATTAGAATCGTAACGAGAGATTAAGTACGTAGGTGATGTAACCTAGTACCATGACGGATAACCATGTGATTACCATCAAGAGTTCGGTTAGTATAAGTGTATACATATATACGTAATATATAAATAATAATGACGTGTATAATCATAGAAGTCATGCATGGAGGTAGGAGGATAACCTTCCTTTTAAAACCTCTCGTATAGTATACCAATGCACAAGTCGTCCCAAGGACGACAAGGATGGTCATGAGTAACATAAAAGTAAAAGACAAAAGTAAACGAAGAAATCAAGTGACGTGGTGGATCGAAAGTAGGATAGCTAAGGCTTCCAAGAGATCACACACTACCAACTCAATTCGAGCTTAGAAGGATACAACACTTGTGGGTAAAACCATAATAAAACCAAAAAGGTTCTTACACTTGGGTTCCTAAATATGGTGATGTTCCAAGTTAGTCTTCCATGGAAGACTTATGGAGACATTCCAAGGTACTCTAAGTAATAAGAAAGAAAGAGAGAAAAGAAAAGGAGAGGTGAATATACGTATCTATGTGTGTTTTGGTCTGAGGGCGTATGTGGCTGGTCTAAAATCCAAATTCATCAAAATCAAGCGCATTCTACGTATCTATGTGTGTTTTGGTTTGAGGGCGTATGTGGCTGGTCGTCTACACTGGCCAGTCATATACGATGCATGGACGGGGCATCTAGAGCTAGACGACCCATCTAGGATAAATGGAGAAATACCATTTTACACGTGAATTGCCACCCGTCTAGGCCTAATTCATGGGTAAAATGGTAATTAACCATCTGAGCAGAAAAAGTCTCAGATGGTTAATTACCATTTTACCCCTGAATTAGGCCTATACGAGTGGCAATTCAGGGGTAAATTGGTAATTAACCAATCCCCTTAAAAATAAAAAAGTTGACAGTTTTACGGTTGCAGCTCAAATGTGTATGCGACGTCTAGGCCTAGACGAGGGGTCTAGTTCATTAGTATTACCGTTTTGCCCCTGAATTAGGCATAGATGGAGTGCAATCCAGGGGTTAAATGGTCTTGTGGCCAACAACAGACGTCCAGCCTAGGTTTAGATGACTCGTATATTTATATTTTTTTTAATCTTTTTCTTTTATACAGAAAATCATACTAATTAGACAAAAAAACTTATTTTTATACAAATACTTATTAATTATACAAAAAATTGTATTAATTAGACAAAACTCGTATTAAGTGTACAAAATTCGTATTAAGTATACGAAAACTCATTCTTCCGATTCACTGTCGACGTAATTAATACTCGGGTTTGGATTTGGTGGGGGATTCATTATCGAGGTATACCATTCTAAACGAGGCGTGTACATGTATAGCCATTGTTCTGCAGCGGGGCTTCGGTGCGTCAACCATAGCCCGTTTATTGGCGGCATTGGAAATTGGCCTTCCAGCTTAATAAGTATGAAGTGGTTATTGTTAACATGTGAAAGCATTATCATTTGTGGTTCTCGATGCGTGTTAAAATATCCTTCCCATGATTTAAATACTGGCACCCTGATCGATGCGTTCTGATCTGTCCCCTGTAGAAGGTCTTTTCGAATGTGGCTCCATGAACGTACTCCCATACCCAAGCCTACAACCATAGACTGAAAGCCACAATGACCGTCTGGCCTCACATCTTGTATGCACAAGATGTACGGGTGAAACAATGTCGGAAGGAAAGACTTAAACCGTTTGATGGTTGACAAGTACTCGTCGCCACTATCAACGAAACACCGTTATTGTCTCGAATCTCTCTTTGTTTAGAAGTCGTTGAATGGCTTCGCCCCGCTTTGGGTTTTTGAGACTTTATGACCGACTGTTGAGAGGCCTGGGACGGAACGTACGAGCTATGGCGAGGGGCATCATATGTACTTTGTTGGGAACCCTAGGACGGAATGTACGAGCTATGGCAGGGGCATCGTCCAACCGAAGTTTTGCTTGCTTGGTTGTTGGGGAGTCCACGAGTATTTTGTTGGATAATAGGTGGTTTCTTGGTAGATTTCGTTGGAGTCAACACCGCTTTAATCTTTGCCAACATGTTTTTTTCTGAGCGGGTGGAGGGGGGTGACTCTAACTGTTGCCGAATAATATTGAGCTCTTCTATCACGTCAACGTCATCCGATATCAATTTACATGGCTGAAAGTTAAGCTTCTGCTAGAAGATGTCTACGTCTTCGAGTTGAATCGGACGCTCTGCACAGTTAAAACAATGCACTGTTAAAGTCACATGACTAACGAACATATATAACACACATCGTTTCACGTTTAGCAAGTATTACCTGCACGTACATACTTTTCCAGCCTACAAGCACATGACAACCCACAACTGTACCACATCTGACAACCACAAGATGAATGAAAGCATTGCAACACGTCTAGTTTCCTAGTAGCTCTCCACTCAACAAGTAAAGCGCTGTATGGAAAACTTTTCCACGTAGGTGGTCAAATAACGGGTTTTTGTGGTGGTTCATTATTTTTTCGATGCTTTCTTGAAAGCTCCTCCTTGTTTCACCGTATTGTGTTTCAACTATATCCTCAACATGACTCGTACTGGAGTGTGTGTTAAACAGAGATGTGCTTCTTACGAGCAGCTGATCCGTACGAGTGATTGAGAGTCACTCGTACGAGCCACCTTGACTCGCTCGTACGAATCATACAAAAAGTATAAAATAACATTTACCATATATACATTCAACATTAAAGCCCTATAAACAATACAGACACATCCTAGATGTAGGCAATAGACATAATGCTTCAACAAACTCCCCCTTGGATGTTGCCGCAGTCTGGATAGTCTTCAAAAAATCTTCAAATGATTTGATACTATTGCCCAAAGAATCTCTTCGGTGGCTTACGACGTTCCTCAGATGCAACCGGTGTTTGGTCTGTTGGAGGAGGTCGTTTCATTGTATTGCCAAACCGAAAGCTCCTAAGCGATGTTATCCGAGCACGCTCTGCAATCCGAGCTTCATTCTTATCTTTCTTTTTCTTCTCTATCTCCTTAAGCTTCCTCCATGAAGTGTTCCATGTCGATCCAGAGTGAATATCATTGGTACAGCAGACATAACGATCTTCTGGAATTGGAGAGCTTGTTCCTTATCCTTCTCCTCAAAGCTTATCTTGCTATAGAATAAATATTCGATATCCTTCATAGTACAGTTGACTAGCCACATAGGGTCTAGCACTCGAATGCCACGCCATAACCCATATATATGTTTGTGGGCTATAACGGATTCGGTCATCGATGCTATCCGAGCACGCTCTGCAATCCGAGCTTCATTCTTATCTTTCTTTTTCTTCTCTATCTCCTTAAGCTTCCTCCATGAAGTGTTCCATGTCGATCCAGAGAGAATATCATTGGCAAAGCAGACATTAACGATCTTCTGGAATCGGAGAGCTTGTTCCTTATCCTTCTCCTCAAAGCTTATCTTGCTATAGAATAAATATTCGATATCCTTCTTAGTACAGTTGACTAGCCACATAGGGTCTAGCACTCGAATGCCACGCCATAACCCATATATACGTTTGTGGGCTATAACGGCTTCGGTCAGCTTGATCTGAGTGTCGCGCCCTGATCATAGATAATATTTATAGTCCCAAATTACCCTTAACAATGTGTTAGTGGTAGTAAGGGGTCGAACCACGAAGAGTTTGTGGTTTTTGGTGGATGCAATTGATTTTTAATGGTTGTTGTCACTTTATCAAGCTTGCTAACAATTGGATTAGTTATGTGAGTTTGAAAGAGAAGTCGGAATGCTTCGACTAATTTGATATTTACTACTTAACTACTAAGAACTTAAATATTTGCACGAAACTTAATGAATTGATTAAAACAATGATTTGATAACAAGGTTCACACTCGGCAACGATTGCAAACCTAGGATTGCTAAACAATTTTAGATTGATTCAATTGAAATTGTCATTAACGTTTTTTATATCACAAAGCTTAGATGCCAATTGCTATCACGCATACGATAGAACGCAATGCACTTTGTTACTTCAGACAAATAATTCCTCTTGAAAGATAAGGCATAAATACACAAACTTGTTTCGCAAAGTCAAATTTATAATCATTCGACAATTCGCAAATATAGTTCAAATGTAGGACAATTATCAATCAATTCAAAATACAACTCAATTTGTCACAAATCAACTAAGAAACATAAAGCAACCCTAAATCTTACAAAAGTTTACACCGGGGTGAAACCCTCAAGAATTAGCCATTCATGACAAGCGGAACTTGATCACCAGATGATTGAAACTCAAACATGAACATCGTGAAGCTTTGATAGTGGTGATGGTGAGGATTCGGGTTTTGAATGGATGATGATGGTGAAATGATTGGAGGATTGGTGGGGATGATAATGATGGATTAGGGTTGGGAAGATTAGATGATTGATTCGGTTGATGATAGATGGATGAAATGGATTCGAATGGAAGGATATGGTGTTCTTGGCTCCAAGATGGATGATTTTGCTTCAAAAACTCGTAAGTCCTCACAAATGGGTCAAACAAACAATAAAAACCCGTTCAAAATTAAATTCAGCGACCAAACAATTAGAGAGGCGTCGCTGACGGCCCTTTTGGGCGTCGCCAACGGCCTCCAAAAATATGCATTTTCTCCCGACGCCTTAATCCATTGTCTACGACCATTTTTCTCCGACGAGCTATTTGAAGGGCGTCGCCGACGGTCCCACTGGGCATTGGCAACCGCCTCTACAATGCTTGATTTCCTGTTTTCCCATTTTGTGATCCCGGTTGACCCGTTTTCCTCCCCGATGCTCCAAAACGCTCCCGAATAGCTCCTTAAACTTCGTAAACCTGCAAAAACACAAATCTAATCAAAAGTAGGCTATTCGAAACTAAAAGTCACGTAAAATGTTAACTTAAACTTAATAGAAACATCGGTTTTCGACCACGTAACACAACTCTTCAGCAATATTCCATGAATCTTCAAGGTGTACGCAGATGACAGCCTCTCCTGTGTTAGAGTCGTAATGCCGCCACTTGAAGTTCGAATAAAAATCTTGCTCCATTCGTATCATTGGCATGTTTTTCATCACTTTGGGCTTTTTGATGACGAGCGTTATATCCTTCTCTTTTGTTACTGGATCATCTTTACGATACGTCGAGGAAAGTGAGGTTTCCAATGAGTAAAACCGTGTTGTGCCTCTAGCTTAATCAATATCCATAGCCGCTGGTCCTGAAACTTCATCTTTAAATTTATCATCTTCGTTTGAACCAATTGTTTGATATCTCAGAATGGCAAGGATTTGATATCGCGTAGATATCTGAAATATTAAATTCCAAACTCCCTCTTCACCGCATATACGTTCAGTCCCTCGATCCACCCCCAGCTTATAATATCCCCTAAAGATATGTCAGCATCTCGTGTGAAAAATGCTAAGGGACGTTTAAACTTTCGCTCGGCTGGTACATTTCGAAACCACTTCTTCTTCTCTTCAGCTATTTCAGCACTAGACATTTGATGAGGAATTGTGCCTTCTTTTGCAGCTTCAACAACCTTTCTCTTTAATACATCAGAGTTTTCAGCTGCAAATAACTCAGCGAAAGTTGGGGAATCCTCTGTACTCTGATCAGCTCGATTTGCAGCGTCATCAGAATCATCTTCACGACAACTCTATGGTAATCATTTGCGTCTTCAACATTTTCAAATACGTACTCGTTTGGCTCAAATGCGTCTATCTCATTCAACTCATTTTCGAAATCAAATTCGAAATTTTCTTCACTTACTCCCAACATCTCAGCTATCTCTTCCTTAGTATAACAATGAACAAATTCTCCTTCTTCCACATCATGCTCAAGATAAAATACTTTAGGCTTCTACACGATGGAACGAAAGATAAGTCTATCTCCGGGAAGATTCCTGTCTGTTGAGCATCAACAACTTCATCCACTCTATCATTCACACCTTCCTTTGTAGTCTGATTAACATAGTCATCAAGGTACACAGAAAAATCATTTTCTTCATTAACGCTTGAATCTTTAACTCGAACACTTATACCTCCTACATTATCATCATTATCATCATCACTATCAGAACTACTCGAATCATCATCATCTTTCTCAGCATCATCAATTTCAGCATCCTCTTCGAATTCTTCGACAACTTCCTCTATCTCTTTGTCAAGCTTTTTCTTTAACAGCCACTCATGATGTCTTTGTGAAAGATCTAAAAAATCAATATCAACGTCAGTCAGCTTCCTAATAAGAATGCCTTTGTGAAAGATCTAACTTGAGAGCTCAGGTTAGTATTTTCATACAGACAAAGAGATGAAGGTTCGTCTTGAGGTGGTGTTCCATACAGGAATCTTTTATACTGCAGATGTCACAAAGTTTATGACATATTCATTTTTTATACAGCTTAGGCAAATAATGCGTAAAGTATTATACAAGTTCTAGGCCTTTGCTCACGCAAAATCAGAAGCACTCGGATAATACCCCAGATATCGATTAAATATAAAGACCTAGTATCGTAGAATCTGGCATTCTCTCAAACAAAATTTCGGAGTACTAAGTCCATATATCCGAGAGATGTTAACCCACAAGTTATTCAGTTTTTCCTTTTAGGTTTATATCTTGAAAACAATTTACTGAACGAGCGAAGCCTACTGACACATCCTCAGTAAGACCTGTTTAAATACTTGTTTAACATTCCAATTCTTTAGCATACTATGACTGTTTATTTGATATAATATGATCACTCTTTTTCACAAAAACTCTTTTTGAATTTTATAATGTTTTTGTATTTTCCCCAAACATTCTCCCCCTAAAATCAAAAACATATTTTTGGATTTTTAGAATTTTTAAGAAAGAATGTACAGAATATGTCTAACCGATGAAAAATTCACATCAGGTCGTCATCATCCTCAAACTCAACCTCATGAACATCCCCTGATATCAGCTTTTTTAAACCATTCAGCTTTAAACGATTTTTGAATCTTATTTTATCAAAAGCTTTGGTATAAAAATCTGCCATTTGGTCATCAGTATGGATTTTCTCAATTCTAACCAACTTTTTCTCGTAACAGTTCATGGATAAAGTGGTGTCGAATCTCGATATGTTTAGTGCGTGAGTGTTGGCATGAGTTTTTTTGGTGATATCGATCACGGCCTGATTATCTACATATATTGGCGTATCAAGAAATTGCAGTCCAAAGTCTCTCATCTGCTGTTGAATCTAGAGAATCTGGGTACAACAACTGGATGCTGAAACGTATTCAGCTTCACAAGTAGAGAGAGCAACCGCGGTTTGTTTCTTGCAATGCCACGTTACCAAACAAGTCACGAAGAACTGGCAGCCGGCCGTTGTAGATTTGGTATTCAGTTTGCAGCAGCTGAAATCAGAATCCGAGTATCCTGCAAGATTGAAGTCATCATGTCTAGGGTACCACAAGCCGGTTCTTGGAAAACCCTTCAGATATCTCATAATGTGTTTAACATCAAGTAGGTGCGACTCTCTTGGATTTGACTGATAACGGGCGTACATGCATGTTGGATACATGATATCAGGTCGAGAAGCTCTAAGATACATCAAGGATCCGATCATGGAGCGATATAAATTTTCGTCAACTCTTTTTCCAATAAGATCTGGACAAATGCCCTGATTTGGAGCTAATGTGGACGAAAGATAAGTCTATCTCCGGGAAGATTCCTGTCTGTTGAGCATCAACAACTTCATCCACTCTATCATTCACACCTTCCTTTGTAGTCTGATTAACATAGTCATCAAGGTACACAGAAAAATCATTTTCTTCATTAACGCTTGAATCTTTAACTCGAACACTTATACCTCCTACATTATCATCATTATCATCATCACTATCAGAACTACTCGAATCATCATCATCTTTCTCAGCATCATCAATTTCAGCATCCTCTTCGAATTCTTCGACAACTTCCTCTATCTCTTTGTCAAGCTTTTTCTTTAACAGCCACTCATGATGTCTTTGTGAAAGATCTAAAAAATCAATATCAACGTCAGTCAGCTTCCTAATAAGAATGCCTTTGTGAAAGATCTAACTTGAGAGCTCAGGTTAGTATTTTCATACAGACAAAGAGATGAAGGTTCGTCTTGAGGTGGTGTTCCATACAGGAATCTTTTATACTGCAGATGTCACAAAGTTTATGACATATTCATTTTTTATGCAGCTTAGGCAAATAATGCGTAAAGTATTATACAAGTTCTAGGCCTTTGCTCACGCAAAATCAGAAGCACTCGGATAATACCCCAGATATCGATTAAATATAAAGACCTAGTATCGTAGAATCTGGCATTCTCTCAAACAAAATTTCGGAGTACTAAGTCCATATATCCGAGAGATGTTAACCCACAAGTTATTCAGTTTTTCCTTTTAGGTTTATATCTTGAAAACAATTTACTGAACGAGCGAAGCCTACTGACACATCCTCAGTAAGACCTGTTTAAATACTTGTTTAACATTCCAATTCTTTAGCATACTATGACTGTTTATTTGATATAATATGATCACTCTTTTTCACAAAAACTCTTTTTGAATTTTATAATGTTTTTGTATTTTCCCCAAACATTCTCCCCCTAAAATCAAAAACATATTTTTGGATTTTTAGAATTTTTAAGAAAGAATGTACAGAATATGTCTAACCGATGAAAAATTCACATCAGGTCGTCATCATCCTCAAACTCAACCTCATGAACATCCCCTGATATCAGCTTTTTTAAACCATTCAGCTTTAAACGATTTTTGAATCTTATTTTATCAAAAGCTTTGGTATAAAAATCTGCCATTTGGTCATCAGTATGGATTTTCTCAATTCTAACCAACTTTTTCTCGTAACAGTCATGGATAAAGTGGTGTCGAATCTCGATATGTTTAGTGCGTGAGTGTTGGCATGAGTTTTTTTGGTGATATCGATCACGGCCTGATTATCTACATATATTGGCGTATCAAGAAATTGCAGTCCAAAGTCTCTCATCTGCTGTTGAATCTAGAGAATCTGGGTACAACAACTGGATGCTGAAACGTATTCAGCTTCACAAGTAGAGAGAGCGACCGCGGTTTGTTTCTTGCAATGCCACGTTACCAAACAAGTCACGAAGAACTGGCAGCCGGCCGTTGTAGATTTGGTATTCAGTTTGCAGCAGCTGAAATCAGAATCCGAGTATCCTGCAAGATTGAAGTCATCATGTCTAGGGTACCACAAGCCGGTTCTTGGAAAACCCTTCAGATATCTCATAATGTGTTTAACATCAAGTAGGTGCGACTCTCTTGGATTTGACTGATAACGGGCGTACATGCATGTTGGATACATGATATCAGGTCGAGAAGCTCTAAGATACATCAAGGATCCGATCATGGAGCGATATAAATTTTCGTCAACTCTTTCTCCAATAAGATCTGGACAAATGCCCTGATTTGGAGCTAATGGGGTAGATGCTGGTTTTGCTCCTGTCATATTGAATTTCTCCAATATGTCATGAACATACTCCGTCTGATGGATAAAGATACCATCAGGCAACTGATCGGCCTGAAGTCCCAGAAAGAACTTCATCTCCCCCATCGCGCTCATTTCGAATTTGCGCTTCATGACTTCTTCAAAGTCTTTACACAGCTTACCGTTTGTCGATCCAAAGATAATATCATCCACATATATCTGTATGATGATTAAATGCCCATCCACTTCCTTGGTAAAAGAGTAGAATCTACTGTTCCTCTGATAAAGCCGTTGTCCAGAAGATGACTTGACAATGTTTCATACCAAGTTCTTGGGGCTTGATGAAGACCGTATAAGGCTTTGTTCAGAAGGTAGACCTTGTCTTTGTGCACTGGATCGACAAACCCTAGTTGTTGGCCGGCATACACTTCCACTTTAACTTTACCGTATAGAAAAGCAGATTTAACATCTAACTGGTACACCTTGAACCCTTTCCATGAGGCAAAGGCCAAGAATATGTGAATTGCTTCAAGACGGGCAACTGGGGCATAGACTTCGGTATAGTCTATCCCTTCTTGCTGGTGAAAACCTTGAACCACAAGTCGAGCTTTATTTCGGACTACAACTCCCGTATCATCACATTTGCACTTGAAGACCCATCGAGTGTTTATCTTTTTGTGATGATCTGGTTGGTCAACAAGCTTCCATGCTCCAAGTTTCTGGAATAGAAGCAATTCCTCCTGCATCGCATCCACCCAGCTTTCTTCCTTTAACGCGTCTTTCCAGCTTCCCGGCTCAACCTGAGAAACAAAACAACTATTAGAAAGTCGGGTTTGGAGTGGAGCAATACTAGTATAAAAACAACTTAGATCCTTGTTGTTCTGATTGCGAGTTTGCAGTCCGGTTTGTAAGCTGCCTATAATGTTCTCCGACGGATGATATGAAAGTACCCTAGGCATCACTTCGGTTGGAACATCTACTTGGGGTTGCTAATTCGTAAGAACTTCATCGACAACCGGTACAGACGAAGAGGCTTCATTCCTGGCATTAGACTGACCAGCCTGTTTGTTCAAGAAGCTTTCAATCTGTTCAGAACCTTCATCGGAACTGGATTCACCATAATTGAAAGTAAGTTCTAGCTCAGAGTTAGCATTAGCATTCGGTTGTGCAGATTATTCGGCGGTATTGACATTTGGTGTAGGAACAGGAACTTGTTCAGAAGAGCTTTGATCGACATCAGACGTGTTGACAGGAAGTGATGTAGAAATCACCAATGGTCTAGAGACTTATTCTTGTGTAGATATTTGATGCTGTTGAAAGAGCATAACAAGTTCTTCATCTGATGCCACATCTGGCAGGTCGAATGAATTCCACCAATCCATCGTAATTAAACAGCCACGGATCCCCAGGTTTCTGTGTTGGCGTCGTATATCTTTGACAATCAACGTGCTGCGCTAGAATGACCTGGTTCAGACTCGGCAAGAAAACACGTTTCTGAGTAGCGTAACCGACGAAGAATCCTTCTAAGGATTTGGCTCCAAATTCACCATCCGGGTCCAATAAAGTACACGGAGATCCAAAAGGTTCCAAAAATGCAAGGTTGGGCTTTCGCTGATTCAGTAACTCGAAACACGTTTCGTTGTGAGGCTTAACTGTTAACACACGATTTAAGGTATAACACGCAGACACGACTGCTTCACTCTGGAAACTGATTGGCAATTTCGAATCGGCTAACATTGTTCTGGCAGTCTCGATCAGTGTGCGATTCTTACGTTCAGCTACCCCATTTTGTTGAGGAGTATAGGGGGCGCTGAATTCATGAAGAATCTATTTTTCATTGTAGAATTCTAGCATCTTCTTGTTCTTGAACTCTGCTCTGTTGTCACTACGGATTCTCTTGATAGATAAATGATATAGGTTTTCAAGTTTTCTGAAGAGAATCATAAGAGTTTCAAACGTTTCGTCTTTACTCTCCAGAAAGAAAACCATGAGAATCGCAAATAATCATCTGTAACGACAAGGCAGTATAGATCACCCGAGATACTTTTGACGTTAACTGGTCCAAATTGATCCATGTGTAGCCTTTCTAGTGGTAGCTTGATAGAATTTAACAGCTTTCTCGGGTGTGATTTTTTATGCTGCTTCCCTTTTTTGCAGCTCAGACAATCATCAGATAGTTGAAAATTCTTCAAATTTACACCCTCCACTAGGTCGTTATGCACAAGATAATTCATCTTTCGTAGATGAATGTGCCCCATCTTCCGATGCCATAGAATCGACTCTTTCTCGGTAGCTTTAGATACAAAGCATTGAACTTTCTTTGACGTGGTAGAAGCGATACCCATATCAAGAACATATAAATCATTCTCTCGTGGAGCACGCATCAGGATCCATTCCTCCGGAATCTTGAAACCGGATTTTAAGATCAAACATTCTTTATCATTGAAATGTGTCGTGAATTTCTTCTCACAAATTTGCGAGATGCTAAGTAGATTGTTCTCAAACTCAGCAATATAGTTCACTTTGCCAAATGAAACAACTCCGTTTGTGAGAATCCCTTCTACGACAATCCTGCCTCCCTGTGTTCCAGCAAAACCTACATACCCTCCACGGATAGCTTTAACGTCGTTGAGCAACGAAAGCATTCCTGTCATGTGGTGAGAAGCTCCACTATCCATTATCCATTTAGACATTATCGCACGCTAGAGCCCCTGCACACACAATGAAGAGACTATTTAAACCAAGAAACCCAATACTGTTTGGTCTTGGGTGGGTTTGGAATGTCAAATTTCGGACCCACTTTGTTTTTATCAATCTTTTAAAGCTCGGTTTTGTGTGACACAGAAGGTTTAGGTTCAACTTTGGGTGGTTTAACTTTAGCAACCCATTTTTGCATTTCAGGTTTAGCCTTTTTACCATAAAATTTTGAATCCACTTGATGATTTTTGTTCGATGTCACCAATTTCAAATTTAGATTGACGTTGAATAGTTGGTTTAACATTTTTGTGAGATTCATTGTTCCTTTTTAGAATTTGTTTAGGCGCAATCATGGGTGCCTTTTGTTTTTCAACCTTATTGAACTTTTTAGGATGAGAAACAGGTTTTGGACTTGGTTGTGAGCAGTATTGTGCGATATGCCCAACTTTCTTACATTTAAAGCACGTCCTGCTGTCCTTATGAACAGAGGTATCCAAAACTTGTTTCTGTTTATCTTTTTCTTTGTGGAAATCATTGTTTGATTGAGTTTCAATGATTTCCTTTTCTTTCTTAGTCGTTGTCCTAAAAACAAAGTTAATTTTCTTTGTAAAGTTTAGTTTTTGGGACCTATTGTTCATATGTCGCTTCTGGAAATCCAAACCCACCCTTTTATTTTCAGGATAATCTCTATTTTTATGATAGTAGGGTCACTTGTCACTTTTTGATTTAGAGTAAAAAGATGTATCATGTTTATCTAAATCAGCATGACTTACCTCCATAAGCTTGAACATTTTATCCACACGATCCATGTTCACATTTTGGACCGGGAAGTCCTCATCCGAAAATAGTTTATCAGATCCTTTCATTTTATAAACCATAACATTTGGATCAATATTTAAACTACCTTCTGATATATCATCACACTCAGACTTGCCAGATTTTTCAGACTCAGACTTGTCAGATTTTACAGACTCAGACTTGTCAGATTTTTCAGAATCAGAATTTTCAGATTCATTTTTCAACACATTTTCAACCACTGTGTTTACCACTTCAGAGTCACATTCACCTTCAGATTTAGTGTAAGTTACGTCGATATCCATAGGCAGCTCATTAGACGGTTCAGTTTTCAACTTTAGGTTAAGTGCCTTTTCCACCCCAGATGGCGTTTTGTATGCATAACTATTCCACATGGGTGGTGGAACACGATCGTAACTCGCACATTTAGTTTCACAATTTTTAGATTCATCATTATTTTCGATTGTGGGCAAAATGTGATCGATGACATACGAGCTTGTTGAATAACTGATTAACAGTTTGTTAACCCGTTCAGATTCAATTTTAATTTTCTCAAGCTCACTTTTGAGCTCAGCAATAGTGTTTAAATGAATGTTAATAGCCATCTGTTTGTCCATCACTGTTGCTTTAAGCATCATAAGTGTTGCGTCATTCTCTCTGAGTGCTTTATTATATTGTTTAACAGATGCACTCAATTTTTCATACGCTTCCTTAGTGGATTTGTAGTCACTAGATAAATTGTCTGTTAAACTTTGAAGTTCAGCAAATCGTGTATCTTTTACAAGACAATCACCACACAGCTCTGCACATACATGGTTTTTCATCCACAGACTCAGACATTGAGTCATTTACCTCATTGCCATTTGCCATGCAAGCTTTAATGATGGCTTCTGACAACTTTTCCATCTTCTCATTGGCTTTTTCCTCATCAACTGGCTTCTTTTGCTCTTCTTCTGATGAATGCTGGCTTGGGGCAAAATATCCTGCAAAAGTTTTTAAAATATCATTAGGCATAAGGTGTTTGAACGGACTGTTCAAAAGCTCCTCCTCCTCTAATGAAGTGTGATAATAGAAATCCTCATCATCAGGACCCTCGTAAAAAGATACCCCTGATTCTTCTTCAGGTTCCTCTATAATCTCAGCGACCAAAGCCAAGCTTTCTCCCTTAGAAATATATTTGTTCCAATTGAAGCCCTCATCTTCTTGAGTAACAACCAGAGCTTTATCTTTAGTTTCTGGCTATTTGTCTTCAATTGGCACCATTCGTGTTCTTGGCTGAGGACGATGGTAGATTGCTCTCTAGTAATAATCATCGGCGCAAGGGTTATGGTTTCCTTGAACCTCTATGTTCGGACATTCACGTTTGAAGTGTCCTTTCTCCCGACATTTAAAACAAGTAACTTTGGATTTATCAAACCCAAGTTTTCCATCTAGACCTCCTAAGTTATCTTTGCCTGTTATCTCCATGAATCTCTGTGCATGATGAACAATCGATGCCATACACCATTTGATATCAATCAGTTCCATCTCAACCGGATCTATTTGATCATAATCTTCTCACGTCATTTCTGAGTTTTCCATTTTCCCTACGACTAGACTATCATAAGACTCGAGCACTGAAGCTAGTAAAGACATGTGCTGCTTTGTGGTCTTCTCATCAAAATTCTGCACATTCTGAAAATCTAAAGCAATGTTGCACTGCAATACTCTTTGATTAGGATGAGATGATGAAGTAGTCTGGTTGATCTGGGGTTGATTTGAACCATAAGATGACTGTGGACTTGAAGTCGTGTTAGGATCAACTGATGGAAAAGATTGAAAGCCACTGTTCTGGTTTAATGGTGGTGAACTTTGCGAACTGAAAGCGTTGAAAGATGTCTGGATTTTTGGTGACTGAATTTGAGCAGCAAAACTATTTTTGAAGTACAGATTAACATCTTGTTGTACTTGGACAGTTTTGTTCTTTGCCATCTTCAGCATTTCGAGTTCGTGTCCCTCCAGCCTTTCAATGAAACGCGATAATGAGAAATTACCATACTCGGTTCCGTTCTTCAGTATGGTCAGATAAGTAGACCATTCGCCTTGTGGAAGAGAATCAGCCAACTTATCAACAAGTTCTTCATTGGTCTTTATAATTCCCATTCTTTTCATCTGAACCATCAAATGACAGTATCTCTCTATCAATTGCTTCACAGTTTCACATTTAGTCAGCGTGAAGATATAAAAGTCTTTGCTAAGCAACGCACTTTTACTCTTGCGAAGTTGAGCACTTCCCTGAAACTTTAAATGGAGAGCATTCCACAATGATTGAGCATCATCATCGTGTTGAAGTAACGCCAGAATGTCTTCTTTAATGGATTTTTGCAGAATATTCATCATTTTCTTCTCGTTGATGAACCTGTCCCTTTCGACATCTGAAAGTTGAGCGAGAGTCTTCTCGAGGCCATTTTCTCCTACCGGCGCTTGGTATTTAGCTTCAATCGCGAACCAGCAAGTAAAGTGATTTGCCTATACCCAATTCATGAACCGCTCACTCCAGCTATCGAAGTCTTCTAAGTTCATTAACTTTGGCGGTTTGGTCATGGTCCCCATCTCATTTTTGAGATTGATGTTCTGTGCCGCTGTGTTCATAACAGTCGATGTAGCAAAAGCGTTGTAAAATTCTTCAGACATTTTCTGTTAAAATTCAAAAACACACTTTTCAAAACAAACTGATTAGTGCGGAAAAATTCCTTGGTGCGGATGACAGACAATTTGTGCGACTAAAATCCGTTCGTACGAACCAGAACTTAGCTAAAACAAGATGATTTTCACAACACAATTACTCGTGCAAACCAATAGTTCGTGCGAGTGATCAGAATTCTTTCATACGAGTAAGATGCTCGTACAGATGTAAGGTTTGTGCGAATCACACTTATAAATTTTGAAACTTGTAAATTTAAGAAACTTCTGATTACTTGTTCGTACGAATGGTTCAAATTTTAAGAAAGTTGTTTGTGCGAGTGGTCCTTCTACTAGTACAAAACAGCTACGTCTCCAAACAGATGAATTTTACCGATTTCGACATGATTAAGTTCGATTTTAGATCTGAATTTGTTAAGGATTGATTATAATGTAGTTTAACGTGAATTCCTAGAATCCTAGTCCATTTCGTCCGTAAATTCGTCCAAAATCCAGTTCAGTTCGGGAATGTGTAGAAGAAGAAGATGAATCCAAGTCTGAAACAGCTAATAGCCTTCAATTACTTGTCATTTGTCAGTAGATCAGATCTCAAAGCTCTGATACCACTTGTGAACAAGGATAGCGCTCCTCCGATGAGCAACTGATCTGATCTAACTCAACTAGCAGAGGCATTATTTATTGCTAGAGAGGTTGAAAAAACAAACAAGATAGAACTTACTGTTTAACTGCCCTGTTGTATTCAAAGACGTGCAAAGTACAGAGGCGAGTAAACAAACTAGCAGGGCTTCGCCGTACTATCTGAAATGACTTACTAGCTCTGACACAACACTCCTCTATTTATAGGTCGACATGACTCGTACTTGAGTGTGTGTTAAACAAGGATGTGCTTCGTACGAGCAGCTGATCCGTACGAGTGACTGAGAGTCACTCGTACGAGCCACCTTGACTCGCTCTTATGAATCATACAAGAAGTATAAAATAACATTTACCATATACACATTCAACATTAAAGCCCTATAAACAATAAAGACACATCCTAGACATAAGCAATAGACATAACGCATCAACACCTGATTCTCTCAAGCACCCATACAAAGTTATCACTACGTTCTTTGCAGATAACAGCATTCGCGATACAAAACGAATAGTTGGTGGGCATCATACCAACTATCTGGACAAATGGCATGTTGTATACGTTTGTTTTGTATGTGTAATCGATCATCAAAACGTGCGGGAATGCACACCACATTTAACTCGAGTAGGGATGAACAAAGAAGATCTCTGTAATGACCTCTGTTTCGGGTTCCTCACGTGTGTTGTAAATAAATTCGTTTGTAATTAGGATGTTTTCTAGTGTCTGCATGGGAGTCAGTCCGTATCTTTGTTTGGCCCTAATCTTCTGAACTGCGTTTTGTACGTCTTTTTGAACATGGAAACTGTCGGGAAACTGCTTCCTTATCGTTTGAAAAATTCTTCGCGGATCCATGTTTTGAGCTGTCAGCTGCTCGATCAATCTGTATTCGTTAGGAGTAAACCTTCGCACAAACGCGTGGGCCAACAGGTCCTCACAGATTTCGTGGTTATGTTCAGTCTTTCCCCCTTTTATCCCCCTTGTTTCACACGGATGGTCTCGCACAGCCACTAGGTAAAATGGGCAACCGGTTTTCTTGCTTCCAGCTTTTCCAACTGTTGCTGTAGTATGGTGCTCACCACCATGGTCACATTCAAGCCATACCCACCCGGTCCTTCCACCAATTTTCTTTGATCGTCGGGTCACAATAACGAAACCATCCGCCTTTGCCGTCGTTTCCTGTGCCCAGGTTTTTAGCTCATCTAGAGAGTTGAAAACGTGTAACATTGATAGCGTTATTTTAGATTTTATATTTACTCAACCACCCAACATAAATAAATAAGTTTTGATACCATCTTTGTGAGGTACGGATTGCCTGCGCTCGGGGGTGCCTCACCACCATAACCTCCACCGTCAGGATTGAGTTGTTGACCGCACAAAGACTGTGTTGTATTGTAACTTTCGTAACCATCTCCTCCGTATCCATCCGGACAATGTTGTTGCACGTAAGAATATTCACACCCGTATCCATAATCTGGAAACCCTTGTTGCGAAGGATAACATGGTTCATCAACAGGGTATGAGTCGTCCACAGGGGATGTTTCATCAATGGGAGGATGCTTGTTCAAATCTAGAAACGGTCTGTTTTGATTTCCTTGTACACTTGACACAACCTCCTCTTGCTTGATAAAATCGGGAACGCTGGTCTCCCCCTAACAGCGGTAT
>CAMTDV010000008.1:46601617-46609117 GCA_947069175.1 Scalesia atractyloides
GGTCACTAAGCAGCTATATCACATAAGTCCTCGACAATCTCTCGGATCGTTAGTATTGGGTTTAAATTGCGGGGAAATTATAAGTAGTACTACTGGGCCCGACAAGCCCCATCCGAGCTAGTCGCGCTAGCCGACCGGGTATGGTCAACGTGTGAATAATTTGGCCTAACTTCGCCATGGTCAGTGATAGGCCTGGCAACACGGAGGCACAACAGTCAGCTTCGATCGCGAACACTTACGTGACATAACTTTAGGCTAGCTACCTATATATGTTAACATTGAACTTATTTACGAATCAACAATATTATTCCGGGTTAGGAATAATGGAACAAACAACAATATTATTCCGGGTTAGGAATAATGGAACTATCGGTATTATTCCGGGTTAGGAATAATGGAACTATCGGTATTATTCCGGGTAAGGAATAATGGAACTATCAGTATTATTCCGGGTTGGGAATAATGGAACTAAATCATTATCCCGGGTTAGGGATAACGGGGGAAACAAACTCATAACCGAACAAACGAATTTATGAAAACCTGTGAACTCACTCATCTTTAATGTTGACACTTGTTTCTTTACATGTTTCTCAGGACGCTAGGAGCTCTAGGTGCACTCACTTGCATTGATCAAGACATCTTTTATCGAGTCTCATTTACAAACATTGTTTTGGGTTTTTCTTTGGTTTTGGCGTTTATGTTGGCGCCCGTTCCGTTACTATACTTTATGCTTCCGCTCAACTTTAAAAACTAATGCTTCCGCTAAACATTAGTAACTAACTAAGACAACATAAAATCTACGACGAATGGTTAAACAAATGTTTTTTTGAAAACGTATTATCAAATCATATAGAGTCGTTCGACGTACTAGTGTTTCAGATTCTGGTTTGTTCACACGCCTCGCGGTAAAACTCCGCAAGTGGAAATTGAGGGTGTGACAGATTGGTATCAGAGCCACTAGCTATAGAGAACCAGGGTTGCATTAAAAGTAGACCTAAACGATAGCTGATTACACGACACTAGACGTAGTTTGGCACTGAACTGATTAAATCTTATTATGTGATGTACCACAACTGTGTATGTAGATTATGACTTCATAATAAGAAATGAAAACAACTCGTAACTAACTACACGACCTAACAGGCAATGTCATCATCATCATCATCATCCGACAAACTTTCGCACCTAAGGGCGCCAGGAAAGGCACCTATGGTGGAACCCTTACCATCTTATGGCGTGGAGACACGCTCAGCTGCGAGAAAAAGGCTCGCTCTAGGGGAGGAGTCGTCATCACGCCCAACCATCGCTGTGCCGGTCGAACCGGTTAACTCTGTAGAAGTAGGAAACGACCTACTTAGAGATATGATACGGAAACAACAAGAACAAATAGAAAGAATGCAGGAAACCATCCTAGCACAGGGATGGATGATACGACAATTGACAGGTAAAACCGACTCGCTCGAGGAAGAGCAACATACGAGTAAAATAGCTCGTAACACCTTAGCCAGAGATCTGCGTGCTGAGCAGATAAGAGCCGACTGGCTCGAAGACAGAGTCCTGGAATCTAGTTGGAGAATTCAGGAGCTAGAGCAAAATCAAGCACCTGCACCAGCACCGGCCCCTCCAGTTCCGGTAGAGGAGGATCCGGAAGAAGATCCAGAGGAGGGTCCTGAAGAGGATCCAGAGGAGGATCCGAAGGAGGACCCAGCTGCAGAAGCCGGGAATGCCGCGCAGGATGACGGCAACGACAGTGATTTGGGGGATGGAGACGTAGACGACTAACACGTCTCGCTTATTTTATTTACTTTCCTTCAGTCTATTTATTTTCCCACTTGTGTTTAAACTTGAGACTTTATAGTGAGTTCATATGTTTGGTTGGCACATTGTAAGACGTTGAAACTTTATTTAATCAAGTACTTCTTTTGACTATTTAATATATTTGAGCTGACATAACTTGAGAATTATTTAAGTACGAAGTAGGATAACTATATTGGATATATAGACTTATCGGGGTGTGTTTATGTTATTTTTCGAAGATCTAAATGGCAACTGGACGATGCGGAAACCTTAACATGACACCCGAAGAACTAGCTGCAATGATTCAAGAGCACGTGAACGCAGCTCTAGCGGGTGTTCAGAACCAACCGGCAGGTAACCATTATTAAATTTTCAGGAGAAAATCTAATAGTTGGACTAGTAGAATTCCTCGCTGACTACCTGTCCTCTGTCAGCAGGAGGGGGTTTTAACCCCTACAAGATGTTCCTCGACGCGAAACCTAGCAAATTCTCGGGGGCAGAAGGACCCATAGGACTTGTCCGCTGGATCGAAAAATCTGAATCGGTATTTGAAATGTGCAACTGTCTGGAGGCCAACAAGTTCAAGTATGCAGCCTCAACACTGGAAGATGGGGCACTAACTTGGTGGAATGCACAAGTCCAAACGCGTGGACTTATTGCTGCAAATGCAATGGCCTGGGTCGAGTTTAAGGCCCTAATCAAAGAGGAGTACTGTCCACAAGACAGAGTGCAACAGTTGGAGCAAGCCTTATGGAACCACAAGATGGTGGGATCTGAAATCGAAGCATACACAGCAAAACATCACGACTTGGTATTTCTATGTCCCGATCTGGCCAACACTGTGGAAAAACGACTCGAGTTCTACCTTGGGGGTCTGGTCCCGGAGATTCAGGGTATGGTGATGGCTAGCAACCCTGCAACTGAACATCAAGCAATTAGATTGGCGCACAAACTCACCGATAAGGCGGTGGAACAAAAGAAGTTGCCAGCTCGGGGTACAACTGAAGTTGCCCCTGATAATAAAAGAAAGTTTGAAGACTCGTCTGTTCGACAGTCTTCGTCATCCCAGCCACAACAGGGGAACCAGAAACGGTTCAACCATTACAACAGCCACCGGGATCACCAAAATCAGCCCGCCAACAACAACAACAACAACCAGAACACAAGCGGCTATGTAGGTCGAAAGCCGCAGTGCAATCGCTGTAATCTCCATCATCACGGCCCTTGTGTCGGGAATCGCTGCCAACGATGTGGCAAAGTGGGGCATGCGGCAAAGGATTGTTGCGGGGAAATCATGTCCCGACAAAATCAAAATCAACCCCAGGGTCAGCAGCAGGGTATTAACCGGGGATGCTATCAGTGTGGTAGCACTGCCCACTTCAAAAGAGACTGCCCACAGCTGCGTAACAACAACAACAATGGTGGGAACAACCACAACCACAATAACAACAACAACAACAATAACAACAACAATAATGGAAATGGTGGCACAGGAGGTGCCAAAGGTCGCGCATTTACGCTGGGCCGCGGAGAGGCCAGAAACGACTCGAACGTGGTCACCGGTAAGTTTCCCCTTAATGAACATTTTGCTACTGTGCTTTTTGATACGGGGCGGATAGGAGCTTTATATCTGAGTCTTTTAGGAAGAACCTAAATCTCACGCCTAAACCCTTAGAGACCCCTTATGTCATAGAACTAGCAGATGGTAAATCCGTAGATGTGACCCATACAGTATCCGGCTGTCAACTCAAACTCGCGGGTCACACCTTTACCATTGATCTGATGACAACTACCCTGGGTAGTTTTGACGTGGTAGCCGGAATGGACTGGCTATCCGACGTCCGAGCTGAAGTTCTCTGCTTCGAAAAATCTATCCGTATTCCGCTCTCTAACGACGAAATCTTGACGGTGCAAGGCGAGAAGGCAGGCGCCGTCACAAACATCATCTCTTACATGCAAGCGCAGAAGTATCTTCGGAGAAAGAACTCCTTCGCTTTACTCGCACTGGTTACCGAACAGCCTAAGGACGAGAAACGTATAGAAGACATCCCTGTCGTCCGTGATTTTTCCGATGTATTCCCAGAGGAATTACCTGGTCTTCCACCCCATCGACAATTGGAGTTTGAAATCGAATTGGCGAACCATGCAACTCCTATCGCCAAGGCTCCATACCGCCTAGCTCCAGCCGAGCTGCAGGAGCTGTCTACCCAACTTCAGGAGCTGTTAGAAAAGGGATTTATCTGACCAAGCGCTTCGCCATGGGGAGCTCCAATCCTTTTTTGTCAAGAAGAAGGACGGGACCTTCCGCATGTGCATCGACTACAGGGAACTCAACAAGGTTACTGTCAAGAACCGATACCCGTTACCTCGCATCGACGATCTCTTCGACCAACTGCAAGGGTCAAGTACTATTCCAAGATTGATCTACGGTCCGGTTACCATCAGCTACGCGTCAGGGAGGAGGATATCGCTAAGACGGCATTTCGTACTCGGTATGGCCATTATGAGTTCTTGGTTATGCCCTTCGGTCTCACCAACGCACCCGCGGTGTTCATGGACCTCATGAACCGTGTGTGTAAACCATACCTCGACAAGTTTGTCATTGTGTTCATCGATGACATACTCATCTACTCTAAAAGTGAAGAAGAACATGCTGAACATCTACAATTACTGCTGGGATTACCTCAACAGGAGAAACTATATGCCAAGCTTTCGAAGTGTGATTTCTGGATTCGGGAAGTTCAGTTTCTCGGGCATATCGTGAATGAAAAGGGTATCCATGTCGACCCTGCCAAGATTGAAGCTATCAAAAACTGGGAAGCACCCAGGACACCGACAGAGATCCGCCAATTTTTGGGTTTGGCTGGTTACTACAGACGTTTCATCGAGGGATTTTCAAAGATCGCACAACCGCTTACTACCGTTACCCAGAAAGGCATCAAGTATGTTTGGGGTGATAAGAAGGAAGCGGCATTTCAATTGCTGAAACAGAAACTTTGTAGTGCACCCATTCTGTCCTTGCCGGAAGGGACAGATGATTTTGTAGTATATTGTGATGCTTCCATTCAGGGATTGGGATGCGTACTCATGCAGCGCGACAAGGTCATCGCGTATGCGTCCCAACAATTGAAGGTTCACGAGAAAAACTACACAACGCATGACCTGGAATTGGGAGCAGTAGTGTTTGCACTTAAGATTTGGAGACACTACCTCTATGGATGAAGTGCACAATCTTTACAGACCACAAGAGCCTTCAACACATCTTTGATCAGAAGGAGTTGAACATGCGACAGCGTCGCTAGGTCGAACTCTTAAATGATTATGAGTGTGCCATTCGGTATCACCCGGGTAAAGCTAACGTGGTAGCTGATGCCCTCAATAGGAAGGAACACCTGAAACCTCGTCGAGTACAAGCACTACAGCTCACTATTCATTCGGGGTTACCCGAACAGATACGCGACGCGCAGTTAGAAGCAGTTAAGGAAGAAAACATCAAGGCCGAATCGGTGGGAAAAATGGAACGCGATTGGGAAGTAAAACCCAATGGAGCCCGGTATTTCATGAATCGCATATGGGTACCTCTCTACGGAAACCTCAGAGAGCTAGTCATGGACGAAGCTCACAAATCCCGATACTCTGTCGATCCTGGTTCGGATAAGATGTATCAAGACCTTAAAGTTGCGTATTGGTGGCCCAACATGAAAGCTGATATAGCCACCTACGTGAGTAAGTGTTTGACTTGTGCAAAAGTCAAGGTAGAGTATCAAAAGCCATCGGGGCTACTTCAACAACCTGAGATCCCAGTGTGGAAATGGGATCAGATCTCGATGGATTTCATCACTAAACTCCAGCGAACTTTGGGTGGTTGCGATACCATCTGGGTGATTGTGGATCGTTTAACTAAGTCCACACACTTCCTAGCTATTAAAGAAACAGATAAGATGGAGAAGTTGACTCGCATCTACATTAAGGAAGTAGTTTCTCGGCACGGAGTGCCAACGTCCATCATCTCAGACAGAGATGCTCGCTTCACGTCCAACTTTTGGCAGTCAATTCAGAAAGCGTTGGGAACACGCTTAGATATGAGCACAGCCTATCACCCTCAGACTGATGGTCAAAGCGAAAGGACCATACAGACCTTGGAAGACATGCTTAGGGCATGCGTAGTAGACTTTGGAAATAGTTGTGAAATCCACCTGCCTTTAGTGGAATTCTCGTATAACAACAGTTACCATACAAGTATATCGGCAGCACCGTTTGAGGCATTATACGGTCGTAAATGTAGATCACCGGTCTGTTGGGCAGAAGTCGGTGACAGCCAACTTACAGGCCCTGAGTTGATACTTGAGGCTACTGAAAAGATTGTACAAATCAGAAACCGCATGGCGGCGGCATGAGATCGACAGAAAAGCTACGCTGATCAACGACGCAAACCGCTCGAATTTCAAGTAGGCGACCGCGTCCTACTGAAGGTGTCACCCTGGAAGGGTGTAATCCGCTTCGGAAAACGGGGCAAACTAAACCCACGGTACGTAGGTCCGTTTGTGATCTTGAAACGTATTGGACCCGTAGCTTATCAATTAGACCTTCCTGCCGAACTCAGTGGAGTTCACAACGTTTTTCACGTGTCAAATCTGAAGAAGTGTCTATCAGATGAAACCCTAGTCATTCCATTGGATGAGATCCAAGTGGATGAACAACTGCACTTTGTGGAACAACCTATCGAGATCATGGATCGTGAGATCAAGACTCGAAGGCATAACAAGATTCCGATCGTTAAGGTTAGTTGGGACTCTAAGCGTGGACCGGAGTTCACGTGGGAAAGAGAGGACCAAATGAAAAGCAAATACCCACACCTCTTTGCAGTTGAGCAGCAAACTAACGATACCAGCAACTAAATTTTGGGACGAAAATTCTTTCAACATGGGGATGATGTGACAACCTGGAAATTTCTCATACTTTCGCGTACCATTGTTAACTAAATCCTTGTGCACGGCACTTGGGAATCTTTGTGCATGGCACTTGGGAACTTCTTGTAACTTCGCGTACCATCGTTAACGAACTAACTCTTTGTGCGTGGCACTCTAAACATGTACGCTGCATTCTAAACCGCGTTTACTCAATTTTCGGGACGAAAATTCTTTCAACATGGGGATAATGTTACATCCCGGTTTTTCGGATAACTTAAACGCACTACTTCACGGTTATTAATTCGGAGACTTGAATTTGCACGCTCGAAATAGTTACGATAATTTAGTGAACTTGTCAAATTAATTACGTGCTATGTGTATAAACGTTTGTGAGTTGGTGAATAGGTGATGTTCGGTTACGTGATTTGTTTTAGATACGAAATATATATATAATAAATATATAAACGAATCGAGCCGAACCGCGACACGAGCCGGCCTCTTTTCTTGCGACTCAAGGAACCAAACTTGGGGATCAAGTCTTAAACCCAAACCAACCCACCCAAACCCTTCGGCCGCGAGCACATACCCAACCACAACCCTTTCCCTTTTCCCTTGCATCCCTTGCGCCTATATATACCAACACACATGCATGCTTTCTTCACAAAACAAAAACACAAAAACCCTAGTGAGAAATCAGCCGACGGCAGCCCCTTGTTCACCTCCTCGATCGCAAACAGCCCTCTTGCACTTCCTTTGATCGCGGCAGCCCTCGCCATTCACCTTCCCGGTCGCA